>OX439003.1:43845724-44445724 GCA_949316495.1 Amphiduros pacificus | reverse complement strand
GTTAGTATGGTCGGACTTAACAGCCATCTCCTTCTGCATGACCCATACAATATTTTCTTTAATAATGGATTATACTGTTATGATTTACCTTGACATGATTTACATTGACATTTCCTCACATTTGTCAGTTCATCTCGAAATTGGGAGAAATATGCTTTAGAAATCATCGAGCATCTTACCATGGGAAAATTTATATCACACAATGATTTATATATGTGCTGGTAAATTTAGGTAAGTTATGTTTCAGGCATTATCCTCACGTATTGTATTCAAATATAGTTTAATATTCTCAGTGTTTGATGAATATTCCTCCACTTCGCATTTATAAGTAATACCTCCCCAGATGGCCATCATGATAGTGAACCAAACTATGAAATAAAGTATGGAAATAATAATCTACAACAGCCAAATAATCCATTTAAGTTCATTTATGATTAGTTTATTTAATGAAATCGTTTATGATAGAATAATTATTATAAAAAACATATGATCAGCAAGGGGAAATGACAACACTGATCCACAATTGTATACACATTCCACATTAAGTTTGGACATGCTATATGCAGAAAATATATATAAAACATTAACCAAACTAATTTAATTATTTGGTTACTTTTGTTTTTACTTATCTAACAGTTTATTTTTCAATTACAAAAGGTGCCATAAATATTTAGAGTTTGAAATATATCAGTAATTGTGCTGACGGAAGATGAGAAAAGAATAGTGCACTTGAAGTGAGATTAAAAATAGTTATTTAGAATTTAGATGTGTCATATATGTGCCTAATAGAGTTGTCAACATTGATGATTGAATATTTACAATGAAAAATGTGGAATGCCAATTGAAAAGGGCGACTTTGGTATCTTTGAAAAAGGACAACTCTAGTATCAGATGAGTGCATCAAGAAAACCATCTTAGTGTAAGTATATTGGAAATATATGTATACAAGGTTGTCTTGTCTTTTGGGTGACTAGTCAAAATATTCCTTTTGATTTGAAAATTAAATACACAAATTGTGTCACAAAAAATTAAAACAAGAGATAAAATTGCGATATAAAATCATGAAAATTGAATTACAAAATATCTATTACATTAGCAAATTGTGATAATACCAAGTTTAGAATTAAAATATATTTAATGTCATCATTTATCAAAGTTAAAAAATAGAGCAAAAAAATGTCTCTATCATTGTATACAATATAACCTTTTCTTGGTATTTACATCGAACACTATGCTGAGGTTACCTATATAATATTAAGTTTATTCTATATCTAAAATATGGCATATATATATGCATCGCTTTGCGTATAACTTTTAACATTTAGATAAAGTAACGCTGCATGCACACTGCAGTGCACCAGACAAAATGTAGATATATAAATAGGGTGTATACTTAGCAGGTTTGTAGACAGGAAATACACAGAAGCAGCGACAATAGGCGGAACAGGATCATGATTTTAACCCTAGATATAATTAGCCTGGTGTGGTCAATATTTAAAAAGATGTCATGGACATTTGGAATGTTTATAAGGTTGCGCCAATGAATGGATCTCTGTAGAGAAAACATAATTGAATAAGAAGTTTGACGTTTGTTAAAGTTTGGATTTGAATAGTGAAAGGCTAGAATCGGGGAAGTCTTGAGGAAATGATACATAATAGAAATTGCTGATTACCAGAGAAAAAAAGGGCTTATGTGACCTTTAAAAAAGAAAGTGAAATAAGTCACTGCGTATTACTAACAGGGTATGAGGCCTTGTTCGGAAAGCATTTGATGGCCTAATGATTGTCCTGGCCCACCTAATGTCGCCGACTGTGGAATAAGTGACACAGCAGACTGAGGCAGAGAAAGCAGCGTGCCAGGTGGCACCACCGTCAGGTTCTTACCTACCAGTAATAGTTGCAGACGTCAAAGCAGTCACTGTATGACTTGCGCTCTTCGTACATACAGAGACCTGTGCAGAACGCTGAGGCGCGCTCCTGATAATCAGTGCTGCAAAAAAAGAACACAAAATACGGTAATTAAAACGTCCGACACAATTATAGTTTAGTTATTGATGTATGATTTGCTTTCATATATCATCAACGTACAAATGTTTCTGTAGTGATATTTGCTGATTAACAAATAAAATATAGTTAACAGGCAGTATGTTTAATCAAATTAGAAAAAAAGGGGAATATTTTCTTCACTCCTTTCCAACTTGCGGCATTTTTCTCAAAAACATTACAAATCATACCAAATGTATTACTAGCATTACTATATTCATATTAATCACCAGACCCAATGCACTCAGGAACTGTCTTATATGATTGTTGTAATTTAATCATGCAAATATAAAGGGCATTGATACCATATACATCTGTTCTGATGTGCGTTATGAACTTGCAATGTAAAATAAAAGATAATTTAGTACGCTCGCTAGCACATCATTTGGCTTGAATGTCTTTGACATCTGTGTTTAAACAATGTGCCAAAATTGTAATTGAAATGTCTGCACAACTAGCTGCTAGACGCATTACTCTCTTTTCCGGTGAAACGATAATGTTACTGCCTGTCAGCAGAACTCTAAATTGTTAGAGGACCAAATAAAAATCCAATGTATGGTGCTAGAGAGAGGTGCTTGAAATTCTAAAGGGCCATTTCCAGGGCAGACCGGTTGACACTCAACTTCCAGTCTCAGAGTGGCCCAGACTTCCTGAGATAAATAATCTTTTCAGTAATTTTTCAAGTGAGATATATTCGCGTGCTGTAACCACAATTATTCCTCTTTGATATTTTAGTTTATTGAAAACGTATCAGACTAAGAGAAGCAAACAACGAGAAGAGAAATGACTTTAGCATACAAGAAACATGAACATTCCTCATGATACGCCATAAGCTTGCAGACTTCTGATGAATGATCGATTAGTCAGTTCATACAAGTCATCGATTACTTCATCATCCGGGCATTTGGAGCTGTTATGAATATTTAAATCGCAAATCCATCAAAGAAATGTGAGCGCTACTGCACCGTGTGAGGGAGGTTGATAGCGCGCAGTGATTCCACGCATGTCTGCACGTGAAAGGCGCTCCTTATATATCCCATAATGCCACATGCTTGATGACCATAGTGGTTAAGTACTGGACGTGGACATGGGAGAGGCGGATACTGCATGATGATGGGGTGAAAGTGAATATACTGCAGAAGAGTTCACAGATGACACTCCTCAAGCAAATGTAAAGGGTTTGATAATAAACTGTGAGCTTGAATTGAATTAGTCATGATAATTGATTGAATCAAATTCACATTGACTATATAATTGTACAGACGTGATTACTTGATATTTCAATCAGGTGTAATAATTAATAAATTATGTGCCTAAATCCTGTCTTTGTTTGATCTAATTAGTTCTGTCTCGTCTCCTATTGTATTTTACGATGATGAATATGATGTGAAAATTATTAACTGTGTTAATAACATAACATTCTGCAATATGTTGTAGATCATTTTTCCTGCATAAACTATTTGTTACGCAATTTAACTTTCTTATGAAGTTCATATTCCTTAGGTCTTATAGGCTTGGATATTTAGTTTCCTAAAATGCCTATAAATCATTGAGGGATTTTACGCCATGATATGCTGCCGGATTTAAGCAATGTTATCCATTGTAGATGCTTAAGCCAGAAATAGATGCATTGTTTAAAGATGTAACACAGCAACGATAAATCGTCCATGAAATCAGAATTTCCTGTCCATGAATGTATCTTAGAGATTCTCATCAGCTTTCATACTCCATTAATTTTTATTATAAGAAATAAAAAATATCTTATGAATGGTATTTTTCTAACAGAAATGCTTCATGTTGAAAAAAGTTTCTTTTAATACAAATATACTTGAAGAAATGATTTTAGGCTGATTTTTTTTCACTAAAAGTTTAAAAGCTCTTTTTTTCTTCTTATATGCACAATCTTTAAGTAGTTCGAGCGTCATTAATGATTCATTAGCTCTTGTGTATACACTATCGATTATGTCACCCGAGTAGCTGTGAGCTTAATGTTTTCTTCGGAGTCAAATTGGCATTTACTGCGAACCTATCTCAACTTAAGGAATCTTGATATGGTCTCAACATAATAATAAGACATCCTGTTTCAAAGCAATTTCATGGTAAAGGGTTTTGTTCTGATGTGATTCCCCTGTGACATCGCTTTGTCTTATTTGTTATCACTGTATTTTGGGTGCCACTCACTCAAGTTTCCGGATCGGTTTTACGTAAGTGTAACTTTCCTTTGATTGTCCAAACAAAATTGTTATCTGTCTATGCTTGATATGGGCGGCAATAGGATTGCGACATAACGGCTATGGGCCTACTCATTTACTGATTTAGTTATTTTCAGACAGAAAAGCTATCCTCTCCAAATATAATAAGTTATTAACATTATGCACAAGAACGCCCATTACAGCGGAATTTTAATGAAAAACATCGAATATTTTAAGGATGCATGTAATCTATACCAGATGTTATTGTATTAAACGACGTCGGGAAAAAAACATCACAAGATTGATAAAACAAGCCAAACATAATGATTCATTATATGATGTTGTTAAAAACAATCATTTGATTGATCATATAAGCCTTTGGTGTAAACAATAAAAATGCTTTGATTCATGATTGAACGATGTGATCATTAAAATGATCATACTTTGTGTGATAATAACGCATTTAATAAGGAACCCTATTTTCCAAAAAAAACCCAGAAAAGCTCGTTGAAGTGATGTTTAGTATCTGCAATCTGATTCCGCGTGCTCAAGGACCTACCGACTCAAAAAGATTGTGTTGAGATGGCATAATCAATTAGGGCGTTTATAGCGTGGACTCCCCATATAGAGTTGACAAGTCTATGCACACTCTGTGTGTTCCTTTGTAATCCAACACTTCTGTTGATTTAGTATTCTGAGCAATCACTGCGAAATTGAGGTCAATCAATATGTGAGATGCTTATTTCTCTCACTATTCACTCTTGAAATATGTCATCTATTCTTCTCACACTACCATTGGTCCTCCTTCCCCTGTTATGAATCATGGCATGTCAGAAATATAGAATCACAATAGCCCCAAACCCATCGTTTGCGAGGCAACGCAGTTGATATCTCCACCAATCCAGGCCGAGTTTGGCTATTTGTGCGGGCCAGTCATGTGGCGTCACACGGGAAAATCAGAACGAGGCTTCTGTCTCTTTTTCATGAAATGACAAATACAAGTGCGGTTTCGAGTAACTCATTTGAAAGTTTAACATGGAAACAAACTTAAATCTACTGGTTATCAGAAATCTATCCCTTTCAATTAATATCAATATTGAAGTTTGAATGCTCGGATTATGATCTCATTTGTTTGCATTTAAGAGAAACAGGAAATATTATTTTCGTAACTTTATTCATAAGCAATATTATAAAAATATATGCGATGACATAAATATATATGGTATCTGATATATAAACAAGCAAAGGAATGTGTATTTATATTCTCTGTAGAAATTGTCTCTCTCTTTCCCACTCCCAAAGTATTAACTAATCTCTTGTAGAAGCACGAACAAGCAGAAGCTGTAATCAAGATATGTGTTACTCAGGAGGACAATGCACCTTTAGCCAACAAATATATCCATGTGTGTTGCCAGCACTTTATACTTTATACAAATTGATCCATAAATAACATGAAAATGTTTTGCATTCCTGTGAAAAAAGTACTAAGATGCCAATAGAAACTTGTTATCATTTTTACAGCGTGTGGTATTAGCATTTTTCTGCTGGAATGTGCTATCCAATGTCTTGCTGATTCTGTACAAATGCTGATGAGAAAATTGTTAGCTATTAATGAATGGAGAGCATTGTTTCCCTGCTCTCTTCAGTGCCCGCCTTCAAGAGGTACACCGTATATAATGTCTGTTGCCATGCATTTATCCCGTAATTATATCCCATTGGCTTTATGTTTGAAGAGGAAGAACGTTCCTTTAAATAGAAAGAAAAATTGACCAAATTGTGGACCAAGAGTTTGATGGATGAGAATATAGATTTATAGTCAGCCGAATAATTATTGGTTATATATTAGCATGATAATTCTCTCTGGACATTCCGCTCCACTTCACAGAGATGAAATGGACTTGGTATTCAGAAAGGCGGAAAACATCAAAGAGAATGCGAGATCAACAAGCGAGTAGTTTTCATTGTCATCAAGCCGGTGATGGATGACACAGGGGGCCCATAGTGGCGGCGATATGGAGGGCATAAGGGGCCCTACACGACGATGATAAGGCAGACATTTGAGTCAGGTAGAACTTTGGGCTTTCCACCAACGTATCTCTGCTATGGAAAGGCAAACATTGAACAGGTTTTTTTTATTATGTCACAACCAACACAAAATACCCTGACGTTGTCTGTTGATGTAGACGGCAAAGTAGACACAGCCACGATAGACAGGTTCTAATTGGAGAATTGCCGGACTTATATTCAATATGCCCAATAGTCGTTACCAAAGACCCTTAAATAATTAACCTATATAAACCTATAAGTGAAATACGTGTGAAGTGAAAATATTGCCACCAGCATTATCGGTTATGTTCATAAGGTTAGTGGATTACAAAACTAAAAATAATATGTGTTTATTAGTTTTTAAACCATTATCATACGAAGAAAGGTTTATCTGCACGTTCAAGTCCATAGAGTTTTTGATTTTATATATTTTGATTTGAGATATAATAATGAGATCTAGATCCTTATCTTGATAGTCCCCTTCCCTTCTAAGATATGAAATGGTCCCTAATCATTGCCGGCCTGAAATCATGTCCTTATATTACAGTACTCTTCACCAGAACCTTTATCACGCTGAGTTGCCAAGCTGATTTATCTTAGACATCCTTATAAAGACCGGCCTGGTCACATTATGGCCGTACTTCATTCCACGACAACATCAAGGTGAAAGCCACATAACAAAAACCATAAATAACACTGTTCATTTCTCCTTGCTGTTTTTCAACTAGACTTTGATGGCGAAATAAAAAATGGAGAATAAATGACAAGTTTGGTGAAAGTTGCCACGCAAATTATACCACGGGTTTATGCTTGGTCATGAATTGATTCGGTATTTCCATTCTGGTGATATTTGAGAAATGATTCTATTTCTTTGATTAGAAACTATAAAGATGAAGAAAAAAATATGCTTTGATTATTAACATTCTGAGATATATTTCACAACGATTTGCTTATCAAAAGACTTATATATTGAGAGAATAGACGTGACAAGCATTGTGTACAAAGATCAGAAAGATATTTTAGAAATGGGAACTTTGTACCCTTGGCCCTATCCTTCGAACATGGCCACCAAAGCTGAGTTTTCGGCTTTTTAGATGTCCTGCCCTTAGCAACCGGTCTACATGGAACCATGATAGACACTACATCACTAGACAGCCGACAACTAAACAATGCCTAATTGGCGAGTATTACAAGGCCTTTGAACGAGTCCAGAAAATGACGTGAGGGGTACTGCTGGGGAGGGATTGTCTAGCTTAAATTTTATAGCTCTATCTTAAACTGTACAATTGAGGAAGATTAGAGGATGTTGAAACAGATAAAAGCTCAGTTTTTTAGATTATCACTTTCCTATAGAGAGCACATTCGCTTTTGATACTGGGAGAAATTAAAGCCACAAAGTCTAGTATATATTTCTATTCAAATACATATAGGCATAATGTCGTCCGATATACACTAAACAGCAATTAAATAAGCTTGGCAATGTCTCTGAATGGTCAAGAAATGAGGTAGAGTAAAGGTATCATCTGAAAATGAACAGAGCAAAGTAAAAATATATATTTACCTCCTCTTCGTCATTTCACTGAAAAGGAAGGAATATAGAATTGTCATAGGATTACTAGTGGACCATGTCCAATGTTGGAAATTCATGATCTAAATGTCTAATAAGTAATAACATGACACTTTACCCAGAAACCACCCCAGTAACTATATTAAATTTCTAATCTGGAGGTACTGCGCTCAAAACTGTGCACTCACATGCCGTCAAGAGTATTAATAACTGTCACATTGCAGACAGAAAAATGAAATATGTTACACTCATATGAAAAGTACACAAACACGATATAAACTTCTGACCAGAAACAAATAAGTTTTATAATACACAGTAACACCTTGTATACAAATATGTATGTGCTTCTAAAATATATTTAGAAAAGCAACAAGAACTGTTGAATTTAGAACAAAATATGTTTAACGTGCAGCAATGCAGTGCACAGAAATAAGTTTAGTCAAATTAATCTATATATGGCAGCATTCTGGGTAAAGTATGGTTTAATTTTGTAAAAAAAAAACAACCTTATTGTGTATTTCATATTTTTTCTACTTTGTATTCCTTTATTCCTTCCTTTTGTACTTCTATTAGTTATGATCAAGGCACCACCAGAAAGACTTCAAACTTAATAACGAGGCTCATGATTCAACAAAAAGAGGATGCAATATGGAAAATATCTACACCCTTTACACAATCAGGGTATGAGGAAAGGGTACACTAGACACGCTGGATATGACAATGGGGTTGCAGTACAACACGACAAAGGCAGATGTAAACAGGTATTGAATGTTTGATTTGAAAAAAAGACAAAGTAGAAGAATGTGATATATATATATATATTATATATGAGCTGGTCAGAAGCTTCGCACAGAGATGTGCAGAGATTTGTGTTTGAAATAATGTAAAGGCGTGAAAGGTAGAGATGGAGGGAAAGAATGTTTATGTTAATGAAATGATTTGTATGTCTATGAATGCTAGGAACAGAGGTATAGATCCAATGGATTATGTGATATAAGTGTCGCTTGGTATAATCCTGCACCACTGGTGTAGGGGTTGTTTTGGGGTGATAAAGTGAGAATAAGGGAACATGATGAAGGTTTTATGTTTCCTTAACATGAGGTCGATGATTCTATTTGGGAGCTACCCAGTACTCATTACAAAAAACATAATCCTTAGTATATAATAAATATTTCTTTGTGAGATCTCACTTTAATCATGTGATGATATGAGGTTGACAAAGGTAAACCAGTTCGAATTGGAACCGACATTTATTTCAATATGGCCATTTACTTATTTCATTGACTCATTTGTAACAATGATTATTTTCGTTTTTATCACATACCCTATATATAAGTTATTATCACTCTTGTCAGCATTTTTTATAGTTTTGATCACAGTACTCAATACAAATACACTTCAAGTGTTATCGAGGTTCTCAAACTGATATAGGAAGACAACACACATTTCTAGTTCATATCTTTATTTTATTATATTCATTTGAATATTTTCGATGGCATTATCCTTTGAAGCTTTCATACCAATTTGTTTATTACTATTTTTCATACCCAGGGTGGTTTTCAAGGTTCAGAAGATTGGAGGGGATATTCATTTTAAAAATGCAATGTTAATCTACTACTGCAACCTCACACATAGTATGTACAACAGAGCACAAGCTTTTATCACCTAGTCTGAAGGATGGACACATATATAAAAACAAGGATAATTTAACTCAAAGTAAGGGTCTCAAAACATTGAGGTAATGTCGATAGACTACAATGTCTATTCTTTTCATGTCTACTTATCTTTGAGTGAAATGTAGAAGTATATAGCTAGTGATCATGCCAGCTATCCCAGGCTAGAAAGGTCTAGTGAAGTGAGGAAACAAAGAAGTGTGCATGGAATCTGTGTGCAATTCACCACATACTCTCGGACCAGCCCCTCTCTTGCCATATAACCATATTACAATATCTTGTAGCTGCTCAGAAAACATATATAACGGTTTAGTGCTGATAGAAGAACATTTTGAAAACTGTATATCATTCTCAAAACCACAGTGATACATAATATTTCTCGATAAACCACAATACATTTTAGTGTCTAACTATGGTATTATCTGTCAATCTCCAATGTTGTTTTACATCTGAAATGTTAACATCTGTTTCTAATTTTCTATTTTCACTTAATATAGCATGCCCAATCTAACTTTGAAATAAACATTAACAACTATGAAACTATTCTTGCGTGTAAAATGGACAACGTCTAATGCAGTGCTTAATACAAGAGCAGGAATTTTAAGAATACATTAGAGATCGTCAGATAATAGTACAAAATATCTATATTTACACTAATTAGCTGAAGTGATTTGCAGCTAGTTAAAAACATAAGAGTACTATGAATGAACTATCATCACATGATAATGCCCTATGTCAATAAACACAGATAGGAATGCATCTCGGCAAATCTAGCCAAAAAATACATGCGACGTCACCACTTACTATCGTTTTTGTCTCGTTGATGTTGAACCTTCACCAACTGATCGTTTGATTGCTTGCAGCTGAAAATATAAAAAATAACCAGTTCAATTTTTTAATGCACTATGAGTAGTATATTAATGCATTTTTGTCAGAATTATTCTTATAACGTTTCTCTGCAGGGGCGAAATGTCAATTAAAATGCTAGGCTAGTTTGGTATCTGAAAATATGAGAAAATGTATCCAAACTGCAACGTGAGAAAATATTCTGATATGAGATTAAGTGAGAAGAAATTGACATATGAAGTCTAATCAGGGAGGCTGCGGACAAGGCCAATGCCTTTTTGTCACGCCAGAGGTTGATGTCTGCGCGCCCCTAATGAACAAAGGTCTTAAAGCGTCAGTGTGGAATGCATACCCATGCCTCACACAATGACTTTTATTTGAGAAATGGTTTAGAGGGGCTATTAATGAAAGTCTGCTAATGATGCTCCTGGTACCCTGTCTTTGTAGTAATGGACGTAATGAATAGGGATGTCGCACGCAATGGGAGGGAACCCGTCACAGGAAACCAACGACTGTATGGGTAACCCATCTCACTGCTTCATGCCTCTGCTCATCAAAAAGCTGTACTATTTTCAGGTTTTGTGGAAATAGTTCAAGTATTATGTCAACTTGACGGGTTAACCATATGTGTTTCTTTACCTTAATTTTATGTGAATTGAGGAACGTTTAAAACCATTATGTTATTAATAACAATGTTCAGAATTTGTAGGTTTGTCAAGAATATGTGAGCAATAAAAAAAATGAATTGTTAAAACTGGAGAAATGATGGACAGTGTAGCACATGTCTATTAAACCACCACATTTAAGGAGTATGAGTTGTGAGGAGAAAAACATGACTGGTCAGAATGTTTGGGCTTGTCCATTTGTCCTTGTGGTGGACACAATGCAATGTAGAGCTGTGTCGCTGGCGGGCCGGCTGCCAGTGAGGCTTGCTCCACTTGTATGGGGTATTACTTCTGGCAAGGACATCACTTTAGGCCGCTCACCGAGGCATGTACAGCAGACAGGCCACGTTTAAAGGATGGTCGCATAGGCCCACCCTGTCCCTGACCTGTAAGTGCCTCCAATATTGCAAACTCCAGCAGAACATATTGCTATATGGCAATTCTCATTGACTTGATGATATTTCACTTTCACATTTGAGATTATAACCAAATATTGCTTTATTTGCCTTCTAACATGGATTTTGTATATCAATGATATGATAATATATTTGTAATCAAATAATAAGTTTAAACCAATAATTATTAACAGCGTTATCGGCTGTGTAAAGCTAGACTAACTTAGGGTACATTGTTTTATTCACTTTCGCCATGATCTGGCGAGAATAGTAGAGCATCTCTCCTGAGACAGAGGTCACTTAATGTCCAGACCACGCGGTGAGGACGTCTTGCTTGTTCGCTTTTCGGAGAGAAAGTTCCTAAGACCTTGCCTTTAAATGTATGCAAAACGTCCTTGATGTACACACGGAGCCGGCTCATCAGCCGTAACCTCACACTGATCAACGCACCGGGATATTTATGAGGGTTTACATGACGTGGGAGGGGGTCATTGTCCAACTTGGCATAGGGCACAGATAAGCCACTTTTATCCCCCAACCCCACCACCATACATTCACGCCATGATTCACTCAAAACTTGTTTTTATAAAGTTTTCATATTTTTCCACAGAAAAAAAAGAGAGAGCAAATATAACGTTCAGCGGCGTGCACTTAAGCTTCCTGCAATTTGTGGACGATGCAGTCACCCATCCTTACAAGGCCTATGTATCCTAGCATAAAAGAATGAGACTGTTGCCTGAGTGAGAATCCGTGTTATCGCCCGGTGCAGGCAAAAGGTCATAGTGAGCGCTGTCTGTGAAGACCGGGATCTCCATCCTTGGCCTGACAAGTCAGATAGCTTTGTGGTTGACATCCAATGTCCCACACCGTCTGACCTCCCTGTGTAATGGTCACTTTCTGCTGCCTCAAAAAGATGTGAACACCATGCTATTCTGCAAACTTTGCTCACAACACGTGGCTGCTTGGACCTCTTTGTGCAGTTGCCAACAAAATGGAGAGGCTTTTTTCAAGTATCACATTAAAGATGTAGAACCAGACTCCACACGCCAATGATGGACAGTTCCTCATATGTGGCTTCAAGCTAGTTATACCGGACAATTACATCTTTGTTACTGCGATATTACATTTCATCATTCGTGCAGATGAGAGTGATATTAGAAGTGATAGGAAGTGTCTAGTGATATATAATAAATTATGAGGCGGAATAACTATAATTATCAGAAAAAATTACAGAAATTGTGATTCTCGAGACACGGGGGAAAGACACACTTTATGGAAATTAGGAATTGCACTTATATGAAAAAAGCGCATTAAGAAAGGCGGAAAAATAAGTGAAGCTGTCAAAACTGATAGAGCTCTCTTATCGTCACAAAATTAGACAGAGGAATAGTTAAAATCTCCATATTAAGTCATCATGATGATGCGAATTGTGGAGTCTATTCTACAGTATGTGACAACCTTACAATTCTGGTTTCCATAACAATCAACTGACAGTGTTCCCTACAGAATGACATGTGCTCGCGTCTTGTGGAGACCGAACGTGCCAACATTAGTTTAGTTTGAAAAGTCTTGACAACACAGAATATTAGTTGTCAAGCTGTCGTCCCCAGCCAACATGGGGCAGATTATTGTGGGATTATCCTTTTTCAGAGGTGCTGTCAAAACGCTCTGAGCTGTCATGGGTACCTTTGTGTTAGTACCCAACCGGTCTCACTTCTACAGATGTCCATTATGGAACACAGAGTAGAAATATTACATAATATTTATTAGAATGTAACTCCCTTCTCAGAGAAGATATGTTACACTCAACTGGTGGCATCGGGTATTATTGCAAGATATCCATTTGGAGAGCATTTCAATGAAAGAATACATCTAGGTTCATACACATGTACATGTATAAGGCGCTTCAGAAATTCCATTGCAGTACACACAAAAAGACCTCAGGCTCGATGTAGAATGGCTGTATACCTTGCTGAATATTTCCACAATGTGCTGCCATTCATTTGACACACCTCGCCATGGTAATTTGAAATAATACATCATATTAGTACACAGCAATTGTAACAAGGTGTGGGACAAGGTGTCATGTTCCCCTCTCCACTCAACATCCCCCCCAAAGAAAAAAATGGACCACTAGCTGGTAATAGACAAACTAGTCCAATACAAGAGCTTTTCCGTGTAGAAAGCTTATAACTGATAGCTACACCTAATCGTTATGACACAACATCAATAGATTTTGCTTTGGTTTTAAGCAAACTGGACATTTTGATAGACCATGTGAAATAAGCTTTTTTTATAAGATATTCATCCCACCGTAAAATATGTCTGTTTCTTTATGACATTATTACATTTTCATCAAAATCAGTTGTATTGATTTGTTTCTCAGCAGAATGGAAACAACTTCCAAAATCTGGATAAAAAAAGTTTATGACAAAAATCAATATACACAATGAGAGATGAATCATACAGAAATGCAGTCATCTAAATAAATTGTTCATAGCATATATTGCATCATAACATAAATGCTCACATCTGGAAAGAAATCTCCGTCCATCAGAACTCTGAAACCTGAAGACTGCATTCTAAACAGTCAAACGTTATTCATGGCTGAAACATGTATACTTGTGTGAATGATTTGCCACCAGATTAACAAGGAGTTGTCAAAGTGTCAGTGTTTTAGTATACAAAACAGACATATCAAAAGAACATCATCCATTCTATGAATGCCAATCTGCTCCATGGAAGGTACCTGTCTGCCTGTATCACAGCTTTATGTATGCTGTGCTCTGATAGGTGGGGAATACATCATGCCTTGACACCTATCTGCTGTGATGCCTCTGGCTTCCTATAGTTTCAATCATTGTCTACTATGACTGGCATGGCTTGCTCTTTTAGCCCACTCTTCCTGATCCATTGTTGAGCAAGATGCCTCATACAACACCACATATTTCAAAATATGAACAACTAAATTTTCAATCATTCAATTTAAGAGTTATAAGGTTCCCTACATTGATTCTGAATGAGTTTGTTATGGTTTAGCATCCAAGGTCATCCTAGTCTAACTCGGTAAATATTCTTACTCAGCACTATTCTGAACACCAGGCTATGATTAAATACACATCCTCCTTTTTGCGTGGTGTTTAAATATGTTATTGCAAATTATGTATTCAAACACTTGTAATAGACACAAATGTATGATAATTATTCTACGTTCACTTTGTTTGACCACTTATGCTGAAATGCAAATAAGTTGTTGTAGCCCAGATGTAATGAAATGCTAACGAGTCCACAAAAGTCTTGGTAATTCGAGTCTGAGGCAGCGATATTCTGACTAAAACCAAAGCTTTGCTGGAATGTACTAGCCTGATTATTTTTTGCAATGGCCTCTCTCTGGGATGTCCATTTGAAGTGATGTCACTGGTTTCAAATATTCCTGAAATAGGCTATCAAACTTTCTTTGCTGTCTTGTTATCTCCAGGGACAAGGGCTTGTTTTCAAAAAGGACACAAAAGAGTCAATAAATGTTACAGCTCCAAAACGAGTGTTGGCCTCTGAGACAGGATAGAACGACCCATGAATGGGCGGATATTACGTATCATAGGAAATTACCTTTCTCTTACATTTAAATAGAAAAGATTATGAGGTTCATTACACCGGTGCTCATCCCATGAGTGCAGTCTGGACAGAAACTCATATGCTGTATTACAAAATAATGTACGTTGAAATATGTGCATATGTGCTTTCATCCCCGTATTGCTGTTGCTTGCTGGGTAATATGCATAGCCATAAGAGTGTACAGTTGCAAAGTGCATTTGATTCATAAGCAACCAGACTGTATATTGTAATGAGTATACCTTTATTTGAATTTTCCATCAATACGTGACAAAATATGAGAAAAGGAAAGGGACCAAAGGGCCTCCGATAATGATTGATAACCACTTAAGGTTATCATATATGTTAATTATTTTGATGAGGCAGATGGTATCAACTCGTGAATGGTGATCTTTTGATGTCGATATGTTTTATATACCAATAAACATCGTCTATATTTACCATTTCAGAGAATATTTTTGCCTCCTGATACAATATACCAGCGGGTGTGTAATGTGTATAGTCATTTCTCACACGTGTGTGTCGCACATCCAATATAAACGACAAGAGTACACAGAACAATAATGAGACTCAACTAAACAGTTTGAAAAATGGTTGACAGATATCAAATACAACCCTCAATCTGAAGTGAGATGTTTATTTAAACTATGCTTGGTGCCGGCCGGAATAGTGTGTTTTTCCCCTTTTACAACTTGCAGGCCTTATTTGATTGCTACTGATCTTTGGTACTGAAGAATTTATCAGGAAATAACACACACTATAGCACTGTTTATAATCCAAGAATTCTAATAATGATCATTCTATATTACAATAATCGTATTTCAGAGCTATGAATTGCACTTTCGGTTACTATGCAAGATATATTTTTGCAAAACACCTATATATATATATATATATATATATATATATATATATATATATATATATATATATATATATATATATATATATATATATATATATATCAGATTCAATTGTATAGAAATGCTGTTTACCGGCAGGACCTATCTTCCTGTGATAAGGCCTTATTGTGGCAGAGGTGGTCAAGGCTAGGTTGGCAAGCATTGCAGTCAGCCACTCTCCTGATCACAATCTGTAGCCACGGAAATAGTCCAGTCTCTCAGCTTTTAGACGAATGGCCTGAACCATTGAAACAAGTCAGGTTGAAGCTCCCAATTTAGAATGATTCATGGACGGGTGCATTGAAAACCGAATTACACATCTAGTTAAGGTAACGTATGCCCTGACACACACAGGAAGTGAGTAGAGATATAAACACAAAAAATTGTTTTTAAATTCTTTGCTTATCTCACGTTTTGACCTTCAGATGGTACTACACAATGGCTGGAATCTACTAGTTGAATCGACGCGTGTAAAATTACCGACTGTGGCAGATGAGATTGGATTAAATGTAGAAGAAGATATTAATATGATAAAGGCAGGGTCCATCTGACAGGGTCTGATCTCATCTTACAGAGGAAATCGCATGGACAATTTATATTACAATGTTGAAGAATCTGCCAAAACGGTTGCAAGATATGTATTATTCCACTGTCGCAATGAATTAAGAAAAAGTGTACAGAAGACAAGTCCACCCTCAAATATCAGATTAGACCTTATCATATTAATTAGTGATTTATGCTTTAAGATGATAGTCTGTGAGAATGGTTGAAACATTTCTCATGCAGAATATGTATAAATGTTACAATAAAGGATATCTGGAGGTGGGGATGAGGAAACCATCGATTCAAAGAATATATTGTGAAAAAGAGCAAAACAATAATAATTGAGAAAAAAAGACGGATCTACATTCAACATTTAAAGAAAATATAAAGAGACGGTATGTCACAAGAATAAAGATTGCTGTAAAATTCATTGAATGATAGCTTGTCATTTATTCATATGCCATGGAGGAAATCAGTTTTCAGAAGATCGTTTTTTAAAATGCCTTTTTGATTTTGCAAAATTTCATCCAAAATGAATTATGATCTTTGTTGATTTCCATAATTGACATGAAAACAACATTGGGCATTCATAATTGAATTCCGTCTGAAAGAGCCGTGTTATTGTTGAGGGTTTGTGTTTCATTTGCTATCGGTGTTCTGATGGATGGTATTTTCATAATGAATTGTTCAACTTTGTCATAACGACGTTTTCAGTCCTCATCATATCTCGCCAAGTGGAAATCTATGTGTTAATTTATTCATGAAATCTTATCTCAGAGAAAGGCCATCTTTTGCTGTAGGTTACCTTCTGACAAACACATATTATTTAGGACATGGCTTCTCCCCCACGATATGGTCTTATGGATGCACACTTTTCCCAAGAAACGTTAAATCAATAACCTGATCTATTGTAATTACTATTGGATAAATTTCTCCGGCACTTATCAAATTCAAAGCCAGATGATTGTCCATACAATGACATAAAGACACCATAACAAAGAAATGCACGTGAAAAAAATTTAAAACATGTCTTTTATTCACGAAAAATAAAATTATTTGCTTGCACAATATGGGACCAGTATATCCCTCTGAATATCGTCCTTATCACAAAGGACAGCATAATAAGCAAGATTTGTCTGTTTGTCTTCGCAAATACAGACGTTTTAGTTCTGTAAATGGTACACACCCTATATATGGACAAAAAGGCATATTGCATTTAATAGGATAATTTAAGTGCTACGCATATAATTTTGCGCAATTTTCTTTGAAAATTAAGGAGTGTGCATATGTGTGAAGTGTGGATACGCGTGATGCCCCCACTGTTTGTTCACTATCACTAAAGATGCCTGAATTCAATGCTTTGTCAGACAGAACTTGACCTGAAGAGGCAGAATCAAATATCACAGCTACAGTGCACCTCAATCCTGATCTTGCTTGATGAGAATACCAGATTTGGTTTTCTTCCATTAAGGCCAGCGTGGAGAGGGTCATCAGACGGTCCTATACAACACTTAAGGTGGGTGTGAATGACCCTGTTGTGAGGGTAATTACACCCTGCTGTTGTGTGAACACCGTTTCTTGAATGGTCAAGTGGCTACCACCCTTTCACCCAAATCATTTGCACTTCACTTTGGTTTGCAATGGAGATGTGACATCTGAAGGCTCATTCTTAAAAAAGATTCAAAACCCATCTTTAATGGATCAAAATTCGCGCATAAAAGCTTTTGTTTAGAATATAAGGAGTATAAAAAACGTTAAAAGTATGATGTGTTTTAGCTTAAGAGACACTTCTCGACGCGAGTACAGCTCTGGTTTTGAATGATTTTGTCGCTTTTACATATTTTTGTTATCATTGTGGATGCCCTGATGAGAAAACTGTGGAACAAAGATGGCTGATAGTCGCCTGATAATTGCTCAAATATTTCAACAAATACAATATAGTAAAACTCATTCGTAATTGCATTTTCTTTATCTAACTAAATGAGAATTATATTTTTCTCTTAGTTATTTGACCTGGATAATTTCATTCTATAATATGAATATGCTGATGTCTTACTTGATAGTACTGCTATGACTGACATGTAAACTATTATTAAAATTTCTGATAGTGTTGAGCAACATATTCATTTTAACTAAACTACTTTAAATGGTAAATATACAAAATAAAAGTGTTATATTATAAACACATAAACTGTGACATCACAATGAATAATGGCTTTCCGCTAAGGATATTGGACTTGTGACCCAAACGGAACTGTGGGAAAACATCGCGTGATGGTTTATCCCAGCCGCCTAACGAGAAACAAGAGGGTTTAGGTGTAGGTGGAAATCAGCTTGTCCTGCCCGAGTAACTCAGGAGCTGTCGTCATTACCTGACTAATTGCAAACAAGCCCCACAATAAAGCATTGAGTAGCCATTCTATGCGGCCACATGTTCCAAATGGACAAACTACTGGGGTGTGGAATTTGGCAAGTGTCTGTCTGAAAAGTCGAAAAACATCCTATAAACATCTATTGATGTGGATCGATGTATTTGACAAGCAAACCTTTATGTTTAATGGCATATCTGTATACAACATTGATAAAAAAAGATCACCCTTTCAGAATGTGAAAAGGTTACATACATTGTATGCAAAAGATCAGTAAAAATCATTTTGCGTTCTTATATAAAATAAATTATAGCCTTCTGTGAGACACTGTGGACTAAATTAGAGGGAGTTAAATTAAGAATGGCGCTGAAAACTACAAATATCCATTTGGACCAGTCTCATGGGCTTAATAACTGTAACTGGAATGTGTGCCATATTCTGGTGGCATGTCTGTAAAAATAATCACATACTTTAGCATTCACACTTCCTATCCATCTCCAGAGACAAATCGTGCCTGTTAAATGGCCCAAACTGTCATTTTCACTTCATATTTTAGGAAACCATAATCTGAAGTATGCACATTGTAGCGTGGCTTGCAGTCAATGAGATCTGGTGACTGTCCTGACTTGATTTATACCAGCCACAATAGGGGGTGTGTGAACATAAGCCATAGAACTAATCCAGACCATTTTATCACAGACATTACCTTTTCCTTTGGACATTCATTATATCTTCAGCAAGTGATCACGAAGTTTCGGTGATTATATTCTGAATTATGCATCTCTTTATATCTGGACACCGATTTGTAACAGAGCGTGGGCCGATCTGACAAATGCTGAAGTTCCCCTTAAGTAAACGGCAAACACACGTATGGTACAACAGGCAGGCACACACAGATTTCATAAATTTTCATGACCACTTGGGTCAACTCCGCTGCCGATATCACAGATGTAACAGTTATATGAGATAGTGAGAGTGTGGCAAATCAACACTATGATATTACTACATCTATCAAAAGCTGAGGCTACCAAAAACACCAGGACAGATGCTGTCTGGTATCAAGTATTATTGGACATTCTATTCTGGCTGTGTATACTCCAAATGAACACAGCAAACATTACAACAATTCTGCGCGTTGAGTAATGAGGATTTAGCCATCCTTTATGATGGTTTATTGTTTGTATGCCGATTATTTTTCATGGGAATTCGCTTTGCAAACCAATGAATCTTAAGTTATTGATAATTATTTGCAAGTGGCATTGTAAATATTGAACCATAACATGGTCATAAATACGCTGGACTATACAAACACGCAGATTATGAATGGGTTTCATATCATTTCTGGGTGCCAAGCTTCTGCTTTCCCGAAACCAAGCTTTCCCAGAGCTCTGGCTGACTGCGATATAGAAGACTTTGTTATTCACATTCTCAGTGAATCCTCCACATAGAAGATAATACTCCTGTCCCCAATTAGACCTTAAGCAAGCTACCTATGTCTTTAATGAACGCATTTCCATGCCATGGATATTAAGTCACTGATTACCTTATATCAATGCAGTTAAATTCCCAATTATTAGATCATACTTAGCATATGTAGTTTGTCAGTTTTATATAATATCTATGCAGTTAATAATATGGTTAGTCAGTCGTATGATATATATTCTCATTTTGAGAGGTATTCAGAAATCTTCAGAAAAATAAAAACATACTCACACTAGGATTAAGCTCAAAGCAACTATAACTAATGAAGGGCGAATTTACACATTGCTAAATAGAGGGCTATCAATACTATCCAAGAAATGGAGCACTAATACTATCCATAAGAAATGGAATTCAAGAAATTCTTTTTCAACAAGGCTTTTACTATTGTCATAATTTGCGCCATTATACATTACGTTCCTGTGTAAACAATAACAATAGCACGAAAAAAGCTGTAAATTATCCTATCTGGAGTTTTCCTTTTTAAAAATATAAATGCATAAGAAAACAATTCAACCATAAATAAACAAAAGCCCAAAGCTTAATGATAGATGACACACACATAAATTTGTTGGATACTCTCATACTTTTTATTGTTTTGACAAAAACCCAACCTCGCAATATGCTTTATTTATTTTTTTGATCTGTTTGGATGTGAATCTCGTTTAGGTAGTGGATTTATTACAGCAGCAAATGGGGTTAAATGACATGGATAAAGCACAAGGCATGATGCATGTGTATTTAATGCTGCTTTGTGTTTGGGGATGATGTATGTTTGGCCTTGGGGGAAGACAACTGCATGCCTCTTCTCTCCGGTAATTCTTCATCTGAAAAACACCAGCTTAACCGGTTTAGGGCCTCATGTCCTGCCATAAGGGGCTGTAAAAGGATGTTCAGTTTATACTTATGACAACCAATTTGTGAGAGACCTTATGGCCTTTTTGCACGGACATATAAATTTCAATATGCATCATCTTAAATTCTAATACTTTTCGCCTATCTTTTATTTAATTATGATATGCTTGTCGTGTATTTTAGAAAATCCAACATTCATTTTATACCCTAGGAGACTCATTATATGTGAAAAGAGGTACATTTAAATGGTCGGCTTGTCACCAAGTATGAATAAATACTCCAATCTTTCTTAGAATATTGAAATTAACCACCCAAAGTTTCTCTTGTCAGTGAAACATTGTTAGCTATTGTCTGAAGGTATAGGGATTGCCTAATCCATGTTTAATGACACAAAATGGAAGACCGTTTATCAATGAAATGTGCCTTATCAGAAAGAAGGAGTGCCCCCTGTTGGCGATGATAAATGACAGAGTGCCTCAGGGGCCGTCGGCTCGCCTGTTTCATCACACTAAATGGGCCTGATCTACAGGAGCATTCCCTTTAGTTATGTAACAATAGATTCAAGAGGGGCTTATTTTACTCAGTGTTTTACATTTTCGGTTATGTGTGCAGTCCCAATAGGCCTTTATTTAAACTGTTCTCAGTTAGATAATTGAATAAAAAGATGAAATACTGCCCCTGATGTGTCTCATTAAACAATTAAAGACTTTAACGTTTGCATTACCCTTTTTTAGCTTTCCGATATCAAAGTTTATATTTGAAATATGAATTCTATCGAGAAAAGCTTTATTCCGCATGTATTCAATAATTAAATCATTTATGAAAAATAATTCAGAAGTAATTTATCTCTGGAATATTTTTTTTCTCATGATTCATAATCGAAGCTGCCTTTTAGTCTCAGATTTCAAAGATTACCCACAGGAAGTCTAAGACTTTCTCAACTTGAAAACATGACATATTACGTCATAATACAGACAACAATGACTATGTATGCCCACAGGAATTCCAAGACTTCCTGGA
The DNA here is from genome assembly GCA_949316495.1 of Amphiduros pacificus. Taxonomy (NCBI): domain Eukaryota; kingdom Metazoa; phylum Annelida; class Polychaeta; order Phyllodocida; family Hesionidae; genus Amphiduros; species Amphiduros pacificus. The sequence goes on along the minus strand of OX439003.1, from coordinate 44,423,517 downwards.
TATAAAAACATGACATATTGAAATGACTTACGGGCAAAAGGGAAGGCAAAAGACAGTGTAGTTTGTACAACTAAAAATGTTTAAATAGCCATATTCTGTTCAAATTACAACAGCAAAATCCTTTCAAGAAGGTGAGCGGATATATCATAATAATGAGATCTCTAACACATATATCTTCCAGAAAAAAATATAGCATCTGGTATTTAGTATCATTGTTTCATAAATTCCATCGCTTTAAAATGATTTCTTCTCTCTTTCCAGGAGTTTCGTTCGCGTGTTATATATTGCCTCTAATAAAAAAAGACCCAGATGTGAATTATGGCAATATTATTAATGGGAACATGTCCCGAGGTCTGTGAAAGTGAGTGTCATCCTGAGTCAGTGAACTCGCAACTTGACTCATTTCTTCATACCGAATTAAAGCATTTTTGCGGAAGGCTTATCTGGGCAAGAAAATCCAAGATAATCCAGTCCTGCAGATAGCACGTGTATGTGACAATGTGGGGTAATCCTGTGCCTTTAATCTGGCTGATGTGGGAAAGCAGGATTGGGACTGGATTATCTCAGAAAGCTGTGTATAATGCCATTATCTCTTATTTTAGCCGCACTTATTTGCAAACACAAAGATAAGGGTTAATATCCATCCCCTTTTATTGTCTGGGTTCGATTTTTACTTTATTTTCATTAATTTATATATAAAGATATCCCATGAATAATAAAGCAGGTATTCTCCATATTAGTTCAATTGAAAACATGTATTTCTCAACCAAATAATGTCCTAATTGGGATATTTCTGACTGTTCTTATCGCATGATTTCTACCTATGCCCTTATTGCATGGTGAATAAAAAAGAGTGATTCTCTCACCAATTGAATTCGCACATCTGATTTTCATTAAGAATACAATGTTAACCCTGATTTATTAAGGAAAGGATTTATTTATTCTGACTTGGACCTTGTGATGTGATTTACAGGCACGGCTTAGTGAGGCCAGTCCACGCTGTGAAGTCTCCCTGATCTTATTTCATAATTGCCTCCCTCAAAACACATGCTGATATATATAGAATACAATGAAATGTCTAAAACCTTGATCACCGAGGTATCATGATAATATTTGTATTATCTTGATCGGTGTGACAATAGCGATGCAAACATGACAATATAAACTTTGGAGACTGTTTAAATATTAGAGGACAAATCTCTTTTGCACGAATGTCATCGAGGGCAGTTTATAATTTCATCAATCTTTGTTTATCACAACTGAAATTATAGATCGTCCGGTGATGTTAACAGTTATCACCTATCCCATTGTTCATTGGCAGATCAGTATCAGCAGAGACCTCATGTTTCCATATATGAGACACCCTGATATCAAATTTTCAAGGAACCCACTTGTCAAATGACGAGCGTCATGAATCGAATCACCATTTAGGAAAATTGGCATTTGTCATCCCTCCTTTCTTGATGATGTGATTTCTTGATCATTCAAATGTGAGAAACGAATGTTATTCCCTTGAAAAAAAATGCCCTCAAAATTTCATGAACAACTACTTAAACCGATCAATATCATCTTAAGCAACCAATAGTGCTTTTATTTTCCCCCTTTCACCACCATAATATTAATGGGTCTGCCATGATGAGCGACTATGGGGGAGTATGTGATGTGACTGGGAGGTGATAGGGTTGTGTTCCCCGTACCAATAGAGGCTGTCCATACAGGCATGAGAACAGATCCCCCGCCACTTCTGCCTCATAATGCCCATAATTAATAGAGGCTGCTGATGGTGATTTAATTAAACCAGGAGAGCATGAGTGTGCTCTGCCATTGATCACTCAAAGGATCACCCATCTGTGTAGGAACGCTCTCTATGTGGAGTAATAGCAGAATTACTTAAATATTTACACAGAGGGTTCATGAATCTGTAATCGCAGAATTACTGTAATAGGTAAATTGCTGATATTGCTGACCAAATAACTGTTACAATTAGTGATATATCCATAAATATTAAAGATCAATGACCGTGGAAATATCTGATTGAATTAGTGTAAAATTAACAATGCAAATGAGTACAATAACTATTATAGGATTTCTGCAACGCTGTCACCAAATTATAGATTTAGTCGAAATATACTTAATATGTGATATAGCCTGTTCTCAGACATGAACATGGGCGGATACTTCAATGTATAAAGATAATATGTAAGACCTTGTTCTACTGAAGATAGCAATAATACATCATTGGGGCAGATAATGAATTACTGAGACTGTCAAAACAAAACAAAAATGCTGAGTATTTTTCTATGTGAGATAAAGCCTTCTGCTTCTGTGGTGTAATTTTCCCACACAAGACAAAGCTACCCTATCTGGATGGTGTGCCTTTTTATTCAGCCCGCCCACACTCCTAATATATTTCGTGTTGACTTTTAACTTATTTGGTTTCCACACCATTTAGCACCATATTCATTTCACCCCATTTGTGATTGATTGAAAATTTAATATCAGTTGCAAACAGTTCCCTTAATCTGTCCACTGAATCATATGGGGATATTGCGCTTCCATAAAGCGATCCATCCTATGGTAAATACCAATGAAATCTATGATATTTGGAGAGCCTTGAACATAAATATAGAAGCATATGCACTTTGGTATTCTTCCCTTTTAGCTTATTTGCAGATTGACTGGTTCTTTTCAGTGTGATAATTGTCCTCACAAATATACATTTATTTGAAAATTTAACTATTGTGGTATGTTAACCCTATATTATAAGTATGAGCTATATATCAAATAATATTACTACTATGCATATGACTGCCAGCCATACACTAAATGTGTGATACCCAGCTGTACCGTTATAGTGTGATCTTAAATCATAACATGATAATGTGATTGACAGCCTTAACGTAATCATGTAATTCACAGCTTTTCTTTGATTTTGCAAAATGTCCAGTTCCATCATTGCATGATACGCAGACACTGTGAATGGTTGTTTTCAGTACCACGACTGGTGATAATCAATGTAGTAATGTCCTTGTCTTATACAAGGACAATGTAAGATGACTTTTTTATATCTTAATAAATTGTTTCTATTATCGTCTGTTGTGGAACAATGCGGGCATTTATTTCTTATCTCTGCCTCGACCGTTAATGAAAGAGTCCGAGTTGCAGTCTTTTTTGTGGAATTTCATTAAATACTCCTGTTGCACGATTCCTATCAATCACTGCCTTAATAGAACTTCGGTAACATCCCCATTCCTTTTTTGACCTGCCAATGTTACGTTATTTACTCCACATTTAATCAAAGGGCATGATAGAAGACCTTGTCCATTAAAACATCTCTAAATGGTTTTCTTGTAAAAGTTGACTCGGTAAAGACTGTTAATTTAAATGGGTCATATCTTTCGACGTGAACACGAAGTGATAACTTTACACATCTATTTCGACATTTCAAGATCTATCTTGATAAAGAATAGAATTATCGTTTGAAGTAATTTTCATCCCTCAACATATCATGAGTATAAAGCCAAAAGGACGCTTTTCAGCTTTGCGTGACAGCCTGACACGCCACTTGCCATGCGCGGCGATGTTTACACTTCCGGTGCCCATGTACAAGGTTGTTCGCACTTTTGATACACTACTCTGTCATTTACCATTGTCATTGCTGCGATGTTTTCACACCCACGTGAGAGGAAGCTTCGTGATCAGTTTGGTTTCATCACACTTTCAAAGTTATCAAACTACTATATGTTCTGTCTGTCATGATATTGATGAAACAAACCTCATGTGATAAACTACATGCTCCACTTGACTATGACATTGGTTCTTTCATTTTCAATTTAAACAGCAAAATCTGAGGAATTTTGTTTTGGAATGAACTGCAGTGAGAAGAACCTTTTTACTCGCTCCATATCCAGCTTTTTTCAATCCTTTCTATCACCGGAATAATTTTATCCACCCTACTTGCTGCTTATCTTGCAGCGGTTTTAGCATATCTATATCTGTTCTTATCTGTATTTCTGATGTGTCTGCTTCCCTTTGCCTGCTACTATCATAAAAGGAATTACACTTTCCATCATACTTTCCATCATCCCATTTATTTATTTATTTTTATTTGGTCAAATATATTTTGCTTTTCCTCTTACTATGTTGGCTTAATATATAGTCTTCAAAACTTTCATTTGTTAGTATTTTTCTTAACTTTGATCTTTGGTCTCAATCAATTTCCACCTTTTGTCTTTTTATCTCTATTGAATTATGACCAAATGATAAGTAATTACGCTATACTTCATTTTAATGAGAAACATGGCTAATACACAACATCTGTCCTGTTGGAAATTACAAACTTCCTTCATATTTGACAAATGAGTTCCAAAATCTACTTGAAAAATGAAGCAATTATGCAAAACAATCTGCATCAAGAGTATTTATTTTTCAAGAGACCGTTTATAATTCATATAGACAACAAGTCTTGTGTTTGAGATAATCGCTTGAGATTCGTGTGCAATGCCTCAAACTTCACCAAAGCCAAGCCAATTAAATTGAACATTTTCTGAGATATTTAACTCTTTTACAGATGATTTAAGTTGATCATTGTAAACTTGACAGTTGTCAAAATACAAGTTCAGATGTAAGTTCAGATGTATTTATAATATATAATCAGATGTATTGATAATATATAACCGATAAAATAAATTCTGGACGTTGTGATTTTCTTCTGACCTGATCATAATTTTCAGATGGCTTTAAACCTTTTCTATTTCTGTGCAGAGTTGTGTCTACCATATCATCATGTTGATATATGCCATGAGTTTCTATGCAATATCTTTGGTGACCTTTGCCCATTCCAACGCTAAATGGTACGAGAACAGGATGAATATCACTCCCCACGTCCGCTTACGCCAATAGGGGGCATTAAGAAACCGGTGTCTGCTGCTGATTAATTTATCTGGTAACAAGATGATGTGACTTAGCCAAAGCCACCTGCAACATTTGTTGAGGAGAGACTATGCTTATAATCAGGAACTATCATTCACATTTCGTCTGTGACTAGAATGCCATATCAATTTATCAATTAATCATGAAAATTTATCTTCGCAACGTGTTTAGAAACCACTAAGGTATCTCCAGGCAATTCGATTTGGAATGGAACATTCTATCGATAATGGTCTCCTAATGAAAATGATTTCCAAGCGAAATATTCTCGCCACATGTAATTTAAAAAGCCAAGAATCTGTGGAATATATAGGTGGTAGGCAAACACTTGAAGTTCAGCTTATCCACGTCTTAGTTCCCATACATTAACTGCATTTACTGTAATCTTAGCATCATTAACTTTCAATAACCCTTCACTATTTCTATTCATGTCCCAATAACACAGAGACACAGTCTATGCTTCAAGTAGCTCATTACGGTATACAGAACAGTAGGCAAGTAGAAGACAAGACGAATATAAAGTAGATATTGAGTAGCCTATCTCATAGTGGCTATGGAATGATCCAGATTACTGATATGGCAAGATAATCCGGTTTGTAGAGTCAGAATCATGGAATCTGCCAGTTCATTTCAGGATTGATTGCACACAATGGACAGGGGACAATACTAGCCAGATCAAACATCTTCCATCCACCTCCAGAAAACATTGATGAAGGGCAATAACTGCAACGTGATGCTCTCCGGCTCTTTTTTTCACCATTTCAATGCAATTAGAAGCTGAGTGAGTAAATCGCTTCATTATCTGGACGAAGATGTTATAAGGGATGGTACCCAATAGCACTGGAACTATAATTCGTGTTTGAAGCAGGATATCATTAATGATAATGTGTTAAATCTGCATAAAGGTAACAATTATTCCAAAACGCCGAAATAATACTGTTTTGGGCAGAGTTAATGTGGAGATACTATAACATATACATGTGAACTCCCCCTGAAATATTTTACATCATACTCTTCGCACGTGACCCACCATCCAAGTGACCACTTATGGTGTGTATTTCTAATAATTTCCCAATCAGCTTTGAGAGCTTGGGCGTAAAGCATATGGTCTCGCCCCGGACCCATCTATTCATACTTTGAGAAATTTGAGACGGAACCCAGTCTATGAAGCATATAGACTTATGAACTGCATAGATAACATATGGAGATAACTATATATGCTACATACCATCTGAAACGAGGAAACAGGGGAGCCGGTTTTGATTTATAGTTTGATGGATGTATATTCTAAAATATTCATGTAAACTGGTGGGTAAAAAGCAAAGGCTTGGCTTTGTTTTATGCAGGCTTCCTCGATAATGAGACAGAAACTCATGTCTGGGAGAAATCTTCCAAACAAGAGCGCCAAGACTGTTTGGACATTCGCTTGAGTCAGGCGAGCATTAAATTGTGTTTTAATTCTCTGTTGAGGAACCCTGAGCAGGGGACGTTCCCGGACTGAACAGTGCGGCATGCCTACATGGGTAAATAAGAATGGTCCTTCGTGCTTTATGTGGTGGAGAGGACATTTTAATGAGATTTTGTGGGCAACATCAGAGACACGGCGCAGCTATTTCACGGTTTTATGGTCGGCTTGACACGGCGGTGACGAGGGCAGCATTGTCCACCAGGGGGAGCTAATGTAGGGGGAGAATGCCCGGATGTGAGGCATGGTAGGCTAGGGCATATGTGGATGTTTAAATCTGGAACACCTTTAAATGATTGACCGTGCCATTCCACGTTCATGCCCTCTAAACGTATGCATACCAGGACGCAATTTAACCTGTTAATCGATACTTCATTATGATACCCCCGTTGTTCAGATAACTTCGAAACCGATAAAAAAAAGTCAGAATCACAAGGACAGAAGATTGATTTTTCTTTGTATGCATCAGTTGTTTTTATTTCAAAGCCGACGCCATAAAACAACAGAACCCAATCAAATTTAAGTCATCAAATTGAAATGATCTGTCTGAAATTCTCCTTGATAAATTTCTGGCGGCATTATAATGACAATTTTGCCAGTTGTGTGAAGCCATTACATAGAGAGAGGAGAGGGGAAAAAGACGGTGATAGCGGACGAAAAGGGAAGGCAAACTAAAGCCGCAGGATTCAGCCAGGTTGCAAACACCCAGCCCATCTGACTCCATTGATTACACACAAATCTCCTTGGACAACTGAATTAGGGAGGATATATCTGCTTAAATAAATGTATTTACTACGAGGTGCTAAAGGTTGCTACTTTATTAAGTTACTCTCAGAACAAATCTGAAATAGAACTTTGTCCACTTTCTGTGGGCATATTTTCTTTAGCTGAACGTTGGAGGTATTATGATATGCATAACATAGTACATGTAACGTTACTTGTTATCATAATTTATTTAATTTTCAAAATGTTCAGTTTTGGGGTCTGGGCCAGAGGTGGCACTTAAAATGATTATAACTGTATGTATATAGAAATATATGTCCTCCAAAATACTTCTGCTACGTTAGCGAAAAATACATACAATTCTATCATTCTGTGCGTGAGTCATTACATCGTCTTTGGAATTGCTTTAAAGCCTTTAGCCATAAACCATATTTCAGCAAATCTCGGCGCAATAAAGCCTCTCTGCTGATATAGTTAGTGTCGCGATGTTCATATAACCCCGGGGAGAAGGCGGTGCTTTATGGAGACGCGGGGATTGGGTGGGGGTTCCCGGCAGTACCTTATCTGCACCGCCCAGTCTCTCCCTTCCCACCACATCTAACCTGTTACCAATGCTCGTGCCACCCCAAATATACCATCATGTTTATCACCCTCTGCCAATTGCCTCATTAGGTATGAGTAAAATTTGGAACATTTGAAACTTCTGAGCAAGTTTTGAATTATCTGTTGTTATTAGTTGTGCTGGAGGATCTAATACCTCACATAATCTTCCAAGAGTTAATTATAAACTACATTGACTTTATATACCCTTTGCATGAGAAGTGTAAGTTAATTGCCATAATTGACTTAACTATCTTGATCTGTTCAGATATACATTTTTAAATGGAAACTTAAATAGAATTCAGCTATCTACGGTATTCATATCTCCCTGTCCTATACAATAAAAGGAAAAACAAAATAAGGAAAAACTTTGGATATTGCTATATCATCTGTCCTGACTATAACCTGTCTTGTTGGAGTTGTAGGGATATATTCAAATCAGAGCAAATTGCAACATATTACTTTTGTTTTTTATCACCTATTGAAAGAAAGGCAAATCTATTCTATGAAACCAATAATTTCATTGATTGAAGTTTGAGATATAAATAATCTAATGTTATCATAATTATTCTCACATCAAGTGTGTCTCTTTCCAAGGTGTCAAACTAAAAGGACAAGAAATCATGTTATTAAAGATTTCGCGCAAATATGATCTTTCATAAAACACACTGAGCTTCTTGTGTATTTACTCCTTCTAAAACCTTAGCGTTTTCGGTTTTAAAGCATTAATTACGATTGTCCTTTCGGTCCAAATTATTTGTGGAACTATTTCATTATTGAAAACGAAAATTATAACCATTACTGATTCTGAGCGTGACGTTTGCAACTGAAATGACTTTACAAATTGTCATATATCTTTTTACTTGAGTGTAAAACAATCATGGAATTTCAGTAGATAATAAAGAGCTACTCACCCTGCTTGGGGATTTGATATATAGTGCGTCTACATGTGAGTAAGAAAGAACGGTGGCTAGCACCAGGACGCACAGTAAAACTGCACCTGATTTCTGCATTGTGTTTATATGTAAGTCCGCAAAACTAAGTGCCTACAAAGGCTAATTAAAAAGCTCTTCAAGCAGTGGTCAGCGTACGAGTGGGTGCAGGTTATTGTGCAGTCCTCAGTGAGTAAAGTGAGTTGAGTAGATGGGTCTTGGCCGCCGTGTGCCGTGCGTCTGTGAGCCCCGTAGATGTCCGTGATACTTCTCACTGCGCATGCCAGGTCCCCGGCATAAATCCACTCAGGATGCCCACGCACTATAGGTGGCAGCACCACATTGCATCGTCAGCAAACAATCCACCAATCACAAGCCAGAATGTTTATAACCCCCAAAAATGCATACATTACAGTTGATCATGGAAATTTCTGGGGCTGGTGGGAGGGTAGCGGTTGTATATCACCGTCTGCCTTTAATGCAATGCTTTGATTTCGTCACGACTACGAATATGGAACGCCAAGAGTGCTTGGGTGCTACACACTTATCAAATATGTTCCGCCTTCACTTGATCCCGGAGGGTCGGTCCCGCCCTGACCAAATCCAATAACATCTTAAACGATAACACCCACAGGGAATTGATGTCAAATCGAGCAAAGATAGAGGGATTATTGTGTGTGCAGTGATAATCCCCTGTTCTGACCATGGCTTCGCATCATAGTGGGACAAGAAGTGTAAAGTGATGGGTAAATATTGGATGAAGACATAAGAAGGCAAACAATGAAGATCTTTGATTTTTTATTTTATTTCTGTATTAACGATAGGCACACACTCATTTTTGAAAGAACACTACATTAGTCATTTGTTGTTTGATTGACTCATAATAAGAAATATAGGTTTTCAGCAATTTTCAGATGGAATATTTGAGGAATTGATTAGTCCATGACGTAGCTTGTGACGTAAATCTATAAAGCGATTGATGTTTGATCACTTGTCAAACGTATGGGATAGAAAAAGAGAATACAAAATTATCAATAAACATCATATTAAGAAATAACGTTTAAGAATCTTTCAATTACAATATTACGATCTATTCTTCTTTTCAATATGTGTCAATCACTCTTGAATTCTATGTTAACGTTCCTGTTTCGGTTCAACGATTAACTTTGACATATTTGAGCGGACACTTTTACTCATAGGACCCAACATTTGAAGGACAACTGGACTGACAAGTTAGTTGGAGACATAAATTGTAAGATTACATATTTCAGCCATGAAGATCTGTCACTCCCCTGAATCAGCCATACATTATAGACTTGCACTAGACCAATCACTCTAAAACTTATTTGGATCATTTACCCGACACGGACGCTACAATGCAACAGGAGTACGTGACAAAACGATTGACTTCATTTGACCTTGAAGCTATACAAGACCATTCAGCCTGACATTGCATTAGAAAACGCACGCAGTATGATGTATCCTCCATGACATTAAGATTGACCATCTGCTTTGTGCGCTGAACTGTGCTATAAGGTTTGCTCAGACTTTCTTTAATGTCTGATTGAAAAACAAAACAAACAACCAAATGCTAAACAGAAAGAATTGATGAGGCGAAATGAAAAAAATATATATCAGTGATATAACAAACCTTCAGTGATATAATAAACCCTCATATTTTGAACTCGGTGTTAAAGCTAACTAAGGTTTGGAATCTGGAATAGAATCGAAACGTATAAATGGGAATAGAATAAAAAGAATTACGCTTGTAAACCATTTCCAGACATTCTTAAAATAGAACAAAGCCGCGTTTTTCTAGCAAGGCAGGGGGAAGCTTTTAAAAAAATGCTCTATAAAATGTTAAATATAACATTCAAATATAGCAGTAATCAAAGACATTTGGTGAAAGGAATTGAATGAAACTGCCGAACCTTTGTAAATAGTAAATCATATGAAAAATATTTGTTGTAAAGCATGGAAACAGTGTGCTCGGTTTGTATATATTTCACATTCTAGCTGAATAAAATTAAACATAGATTATTGAGATGACATTTTAAATCTGCTATTTCGCCACTGATACCTTTGAAAGATGGAAACATGTCTGGCATAAAATGATGCCATCAATTTAACTATATCCCAGGGAATAGCCCCAATCTCGAATTCTACATATTACTTTGTCAGTTGATAAATATACGGCTGTACAGGAGCTTGTCAAACTTCAAAACAACATGACGGTAAATAAACGCATTCCGGTTTATTTGGTTGACAACTCAGATTACAGCCATAGAGGACCTCCTCTACATTACTTTGATGTGTTTCAGTGAGAAATAAAGTTTATACATGATACTATAAACACAGGAACGGCCACAAAAGAACATACCCTGGAATGGGTCTCTATAGAACTTATAATTCAGATGTCATGAGTTATGCCTCAGTCACATTTGGAGTTTATCAGCAACAATCTGAGAGATGCCGTAGCTGTGGTCACATTATTGAAGAGCACCGCACGGCACGTGCAAGACTGAATGGCACAGACGTCTGCAGGATATCCTTAAGACGTCTTTATCATTGACAGATGTCTGCAGGATATCCTTAAGACGTCTTTATCATTGACAGATGTCTGTAGGATATCCCAAAGACGTCTTGATCATTGACAGACGTCTGTAGGATATCCTAAAGACGTCTTGATCATTGACAGACGTCTGTAGGATATCCCAAAGACGTCTTGATCATTGACAGACGTCTGTAGGATATCCTAAAGACGTATTGATCATTGACAGACGTCTGTAGGATATCCCAAAGACGTCTTGATCATTATATATATATTATTCTGTATATATATATATATATATGTATATATATATATATATATTGTTGTATATATATATATATATATATATATATATATATATATATATATATATATATATATATATATATATATATATATATATATATATATATATATATATATATATATATATATATATATATATATATATATATATATGTATATATACATATATATATATATATATATATATATATATATATATTGTTGTATATATATATATATATATATATATATATATATATATATATATATATATATATATATATATATATATATATTTATATATATATATTGTTGTGTATATATAGAAAGAGATTGTATCAGATATGGGGTTTTTACCAATCTCAGACCTGTCTTGTGGGGCATTGACGTACTGTGAGGCATATAAAATACCCCACTCTTCATAGTGCAGCTGCTTAGTCACAGTTACATAAGTAACCTGTACAAGGCCTTTTTGAACAAACATGTCTGAGAAGCATATTTATACAACCAGGCTATAACTATATAAATCACTGCCATCTAGTGTCACAGGTAGTAATAAGTGCCCTGGTGGTGGATAATGGCATTAGCGTCATTGATATGAATGTTAGATTTGTGAGGTATGTAAAATAATTTCGTTATTAACACCAGATGGCACTCTTCTGTTACACACATTAAGGTATGAGATGGTACCCCATAATGAGGTCTGACTAAAATACCTCCAGTACCTCATATCTGTACCAGCTTCTAAATATATCAATATATCAATATATATATATATATATATATATATATATATATTGTTGTATATATATATATATATATATATATATATATATATATATATATATATATATATATATATATATATATATATATATATATATATATATATATATATATATATATATATATATATATATATATATATATATATATATATATATATATATATATATATATATATATATATATATATATATTATTCTGCATTATGCATGTTTATTTGTGTAATACCTGAAAACCACGAGGATCCTAAAACTGTAAAATAATGCAGCACAAGTCAAAAGACTATCTGAAAGGAAAGCATGAAGTGATGAAATATACATTCTGATCTTTATTTGTGCAAGGGCTGGGCGGCATGTATCACATCTGCAATGGAACTGTAACATTTTACTGTATTTGGTATGAATATATACCATTCAATAGTCATATAGTCATTAGCACCTTTACCCTCGCTAAATGTCTAGATTTGGGCATCATAAACTGTCTGAAAGAAAATGGCATGTAAGTCAACATTTGTTACTTCCATGAGCCAAACTTGCATGTCTGCACACTTCACCCATGCATGACACATTCTAACACACTGGGTGGCAGCATGGCTCAATCGAGCAGTGAGAATTATCTTTTTCGCGTCCAAATTGTTAATGTCCGATCCTTAGATGATACATATGCTCCATCTTGTATCATAATTTTACGATTTATAGAAATAAAAGATAATATACAGTGACTCGCCCGTCAATCAATATCAAACATTTGTTAGGCTGTCCTCATTGAACACTATACAATGCAAAATATCTCTTTGACACAAAATGCTAAGGCAAAAGCACTTTTAAGAAGGGCTAAATCACTTACAAATACAACAGATCACGGACCTGCAACTCAAATCAAACGCTAAAAGGTTTATTCTATTTTTCTCCATTCCTCAGTTCATCCGCCATTTTCAATCATAAACGAATATTAATCAATTATATTGTTGATAAATTGCTTGTATACATATAGGTTTTAATAGTGCTGTTACAACTGTAAATGTATAATGTGTAAAAAGGATAATTTGACAGTAAGATTAGGTCAACGTACTTTGAACCTTAACAACACTTTTAAATTGGATCATTCAGACGGGTACCAAGGCATATTTTTATGACGATTTTTATATCACTAGATACATAGATAATTGTCAAGGTTAAATCATCAGTTTGACTTTATAAAACACAAACTATTTTTAGCATGGTCTTAGTATAGACACAATTTGATTAGTTTGGCAATGTGACATATCATAATCTTTTTAAGGCAATGTGCACGCCCACGTGACAATAAGAGTATTTTAAAAGTCATACAAGGTAAATACTCCTACGGATAACTATGATTAATGATAACATTTATTTTGACAGTAAAAATGAATGTAACTTTATCTTAATATTTGGGTAATTCTTGATTAACTATCACATTTGATATTGGAACTGGCGACACCTTTGTAGACTTGATATGAGAATATTCTAAGAAACAGTAACAAATCATTCCTACACACAGTAATACTATAGCAATGTACAACTTGAGATAGGTGCATATGTAAGAACTGTATGCAAACGCAAGGATAATACCTATCGATTCCCACATGTGAAAGTTGGAGAATGCAGCCTCGGATTCCTCAGCAAATATTATGCCATAAAATGCTGAAACATGATAAAATGATAGAACTGAAAAACGTTCAGTGGTTTTTCCATATAATCATATATTATTCTGAATTATGCATACATACATTTTATCGTTGACTTCATCTGTATTTATTTTATAGACATTTATTTTTTGGAGGATATTTTACTTTTAATGTTATCTGTATGTTTACGTCGTTTCCTTTAAGTTGTGCCCTCAATGAATTTGGATGGCATTATACAATATGATCTATAAAGAAAATTAAGGTTAACTGGTATTTTCAAAGCAAATGTTTTCAATATGCACCAATGAGGTTTTACCTCTGATATGCGTTCTCCAAATTCCATCATTTATTCCCCAGATGGAAGCAATGATATAGAGCATGTACTCTTGGTCAGGATGTGGCATCCATACCAGCAATACTATCTGAAATGAAATAATGTTCACCAGTCTTGTTAAAGATCGTGTAAGTGTGACTGGGGCCTTACAATTGTAACACATACCACATCCCTAATTATTTTATGAAGTTTTTAGTCTCTCATATATCTTCTTTGAGAGGCCTTTGTATGAACTGTTATATTCATGGGATAGTATTTCAGGGGTGAGACATAAATAAAATATTTGAGCTGACTGAACTTGTTATTCCCTGAAGAGAAAATGCCAAACATTGAGAGAAGAGAATATTTGGTATGAAACCAGCGTGAAGGAATAAAACGTTGAATCAGACAGACCGATTAAAGCATTCACACCTATTGTGCAACATTCAAAATCGTTTGTGATAGCAGTAGCCAAGTAGTAAAAAAAACATGGCGGATCTAGGTTGGTAGAGTGGTTTAATATCTTTTAAGGGCTTAATGATGTTTGAGTATTTTCTATTGAATAAATTCATGACGTTATTTTCTTGAAGAGATATCAGCCATAGTTTCAACCTCTCATTGACCATTGACGCACACAAATATTTATGGGCAGCATCCGGGGGGGGGGGGGCAGCATTAACATATATTGAAAATGTTAATTCCTCTGACTGGCTGATGACCTGATAAAATCTGAGTGTGGTGATCTCTCTGACGTAAGAAACACGTCATGATAACATCTAGCGAGTTAAAAATAAATGCACGAAATAGGATTTCATTTAATCTCTTCTACTCCACTGTCACTGTGTTTCATGTTCAGTATAGGAACTGTATATTTAGGATTTCATGACCTTTTTTCCCACAAACGAAGAAAGCTTAGTTTGGAGTGAGACGCTGAAGTATTTAAGAGATGTGGAAGTTGTGGGAAGGGCGGCAGTTACATTTCCTCGAAATTGACATAATAATCAATAAACAGAATAACATCTCAGAAATATAGTACCTCATTTGATAGGACAGCAAAACGCGTTACGAAGCAAGAGGCTTAAAATTATGATAACTTAATGTATTAATTAAAGCAATGTATTTAGTGAAATTTATCAAAGCTTGGGAAATGATTTAACTGGCGAATTAAACAAAATAGTTTATAATCACCAATGTCTCTGTTTTGATGAATATTTTTTTGTTAACAAGGACTTTGAATGGCAGCTAGAGACAGGACATTATTATTCCTGGTGGTCAAGCAACCTTACAATGAAAACTCCCTTTACTTACCATCTTTGCTAGATCAGCCACAAAACAAAACACAATGAGTGGCAATCTTCCCGTGAATGTAACCAGTCGTCCACCAGCGAGCGCAACGATAGCATCGCACACGCCCATAGGAACAATCACAATGCCTACTTTCCAAATGCCAGCGGAACACGTCACATAAGACTGAAATAATCCATAATTTTATATTTACAACTGGGCACAGACTTATCTCTAGTGAAAAACCAAAATCATTCATTCATGTCAATAAATATTGACCTTTTATGGAGGTAAATACATATATAGACGATAATTTCATTATTTCTTCTCAAAAAATCATTGAAAGAGTGCATTAAACAAAAATCTCCGTTTGATATGTGATATCAGGTGTAAAAAGGGTTATGATATATGGTAATTTTACCATAATTACTCCAAGATTGTACCTTGGTAAAGTCGGAGACAGCAGTCCCAATTTGCAGGCCTCCATATATGGAAATGGGGATTAATAATATTTGATCTGTGTGCCTCAAATGCTTCATGGTGGCCATAGCAAACCGCAGAGATTCCTTAACATTTGCCTAATGTAATGTTAAATCAAATATTACATTATTTTATTTTTCAGATTACCAAGCGGTTTAAACAACCATTGAGCCCTATTTATTTGTAATAAAATGAAATACATAATGCACAACTATACTTTGGACATACACTCCATAGATTTCTGGGCGCATTTATATTACTATACTTCATTACTATACTTCATATTACTATACTTCATGCAAACATGCAAAAGATTGTTTACCATAGACCTAAAATATCATACCTTTTTCCTTTTGAAAAGTACAGGGGGGATATTGCTGATAAATACAAGGAGGAATGTCCCAATGAATACAAGACAAAGGTACGATCCCACTAAAGTCCAAACCTGGAAAAAATTAATAAGACTTTCCCGTTTTTAACGTTATTGCCTAAAATAAATTTGCAGCTCTTTCTATATTGAATTGTACTCATCGAAATGAATTGTTGCTCAGCCAAAATCCTCCTATCAAATTAATCTTCACCATGCATATTACATATATCACATAGGAAATCCAGAGAAATGACGATTGTCCAAACATATTTGATGCGAAAACAATTTGACAACGAAGTTCCGATGAATATTTTATTCAATTCAATACTATTTTGGTCAGAACTGTTCTCCCTCGTTTATTCTCTCCACTGTTTTAAAACTGACCCTATACTCATTTGTATATGCAGTCTAATAATGCAAACTAAAATTAAATGTAGGCATTTACAGGAAAGATACGACAAATGTTTGAGGATTCTTGACCACTAACATTGACAGGAATAATAATCGATATTTAGGCATGATTTCATCTGATAGTGCAAGCAGGGAATCTGAGAAGTAGAAAGAAGCTATTATTGATAATATAATTCTTGAATAATAAGGCAATTATTTGAGGAATGAGGTCACGATGAGCGGCCATAAAGCTACCTTATTTAAAACGGAACCAGAAAAAAGATATTTAAGATGCTGTGAAAAGAATATATATGAGACGATTTGCAGGATATTTCACTTACTGTTTCATCAGAAGGAATATAAGTATTGTAGTTATAGTAGATATTGGGACAATCCTTGGCACCACAGCGATCTAACCTGGCGCCATCTATCGTGCTGTTAGTTTCATATGGATATATCACCTTGGATGAAATAGCATTTCCAGTGGCCATTGCTAGAAGAAATAAATAAAAATGTGACATAAAGAAATAGAAAATGTGTTTCTAAGCTGATATTGTAATGATGGTAATCGAATACAATGTTTCTTTGACTACTCATATGGTTATATTTGCTTACATTCTTACTACTATATCATTTTTTTGGTAAATGTAAACTTACATATATGAAAGAAGAAATAGAATATTCCTGAAAATTTAGTAACAACATCTTGTTTTGTCTGTTTGGTAATTTGTGCATATCTTTCAGCCAAAATGTTGAAGTATGTCCCCTGAGAAGTCCACAAGGGGGCAGAAGCGACACCAACCAGGAGAGAAGCAGGCACCATAGTTGCCCACACAGCGTAACTGAAAAAATAAAGAGTGTGTCAAAAATAGCGCAGTATTTTATTCAACAGTTCAATATTTTAACTCTACATTTGCTTTTTATTCAGCAACATTCACGTTCAACATTTATATTTTACATTTTACTCTATATTTGCGTTTTAATTTGAAAGTGTTATTATATATATATATATATATATATATATATAAACACACACATATATATATTGATTATATATACTTACCCATTAGAAGCTACCCAAAGTATATAAGTTGTATTTGCTATTATCATAGCCCATTTATGTCCAGTGACATTTATAACAAATGTTGGTACAACCAGACATGATATGACAAGCATACAGTAAAGAAGACTCTGTGATGTTGTTCCAAGTCCTTCATTGACATGTAAAGAGCTTTGCAAAAATGTAAGCCCCGAAAACGCCGTGAAAGTTAAATTGAATGCCACTGATACTAACAATATATTCTTGATGATGGAGAACTTTTCACTTTTCTTCTCATCAACTACATTGAGCATTTGCCCATCCATATTTTTAATCAAACTGTATGCGAACTGATGCTTAATAATCTGGTAGTTTCTCTTACAATGGCCTTGTAAAATATGATCACATTTAACGGTTTGATAAAAATGCACTGTCAGAAGTAAATGTAGAACTGAATAGTTAGATATTAGTGACATTTAACAGGTACTAGGACTGTGAATCATATTAACAATATGGCAGTACAATATTGTAAAAATTACAATAGGTGCTGTTATATAATTCCATTATCTAAACTAGGACTGTGTATCATATTAACAAAATGGCAGTACAATATTGTAAAAATTCCAATAGGTGCTGTTATATAATTCCATTATCTAAACTAGGACTGTGAATCATATTAACAAAATGGCAGTGCTGTTATATAATTCCATTATCTAAAATGTCTAATGCAACTGGTATATAAATTCATTATTACATAATCAAATATTTGGAATAGAATACAAAATCTAACGTTTCAAAAAATGCAATCCATTTTTTATGTGATACGAAGCCAACATATTTAAGGGTATTTATGGATGTTTTTAATGAGTGCACCCAGTGGCAGAGGAGATAATAGCAAAATAATTGTGCTTTAAGGGAATTAAGGTACATTTGCAGTGTTAAAATGCAATCCCTATTAAATTCAAATCACTAATGACATTAATCAACATCTAAACACTACAATGTTTGAAATATAAGATGTGATTACAAGTATATTTCTTTCAAAATAGTATTCTTGTCCTGATTTTCCTTGGTAATATATTTGAAGAGATATGACGAAGACAAGCAAATTAGTTCTTCAGATTACAAAACAGAAAAAGGCTTGTTTTTCGCTCTGTAGATCATTTCATTTTAGTGTAAAGAATATTCACTACGATCCTAGTGAAACAGATTTTCTCATTTTCATCTGTATAATTTGGAAATAAAGTTTGCCAATCAAATATAGGAATAGACGTTTTCCCGTACTTTGTTAGTAAGAGTAGTTCCCTCAGAAAATCTGCCACCAGAGGACACTCACCTACAAGAACTTTAAAAGAACTTTAAAATCACACGGAATTACGAAGAGATCTGTTGTGAGAATGTAACTTATATAGTAAATGGATACTCCCATTACTTCATTAAACAACACTAATTAATGTATATTAAGATTTGAAATATCTTACAGCGAAATATACTGGAGACGCATAAGTACGTTTTATGTAACTGTGCTGCCATCATCCTTTGCTGTAAATTAACAGCAACTTTACTGTAACAATTATTTACAGTGCATTTTGCCGTAAAACACTTATATTTGACCTTAAACAAGTAATACAGTATATTATTAAATCCAATGAAATTTGTATTGTTTTGTTACGTCTAAAGATATTTGTATAATGTGATGAATCCACTTTTATTATTTATCCCTGTTTAAAATTATTTTGAGTAATGGAACAATTATAATTTTCAGGGATGATAAATTTAATGATTCTCATTACTTTAATGGGTAATACTGCCATCTGACATGTTGAAATCTGTCATGCAGGAATGACCTTTGTGGGTGTTCAAGTTTGATTTTTGGTAAAAGTGTTGTAATTTTAGTTCAATCAGTTTAATTCATTACCATCTATTTTTTCTTCTCAAGATTAACAAACATTTATTTCTGTGCGTGCATTTGTTATCAAAATATTAATGTATTCCCTTCACAGTATTTAGAACGGTAGTCATTATGCCATCTGTGAGGTCTCAAAACCTACCCCTGCAGGCATTGTTCATGACACAGGAGACACCTCGTGCATCACTTATGTTGAAATCCAAGTTGTGAGAATTAGGAATATATCATTTTTTCAGGTTAAGTTTCCTTGGATGGGATTCTTGTATGTTACGTCTTAAGGTTAATGTCATCAATATATTTATTGATAGCTAATACAATGCAAATTCCAAGAAAAATAATCTTGAACCTTTGTTAAGGTACTCGTCTCAACCATGCTATCTAATCTATGATCTCTGCTTATTACCCAACCTCTTCTCAAGAATGTTTTTTAAATAAATAGTCAGCATTTTGAAGTGATACAAACATTTACAGGCATACATTTATATTGTCATATTCATTAGATCTTAATTTATATGATATCTTTTACAAAAATCTAATCACTATATGATATTACATGCAATATTGCTGGGTATAACGTTGGTCTTTTCTTATGTCGGTCTTTTCTGATCTAAAATTGTAGAACTCAATAACGATACGTGCTGATCAGATATGCCGCGAGAACTGGAAATATCTGGTTTTCTTCGAGACTTTGAGACACTGAGCTGGAGACCATACTGTCCATACTCTGTCTGTCGTCTGTCTTTTTCGGTCTTTTTTAGTATACAGGGTCTAAGACCAAGAATGAAATCGATGTCATAGGAAAGGCTCTGTTCTGAGAGACCTAGTATACTATAAGCGAACGGAAGCGACGAGGAACAATGCGTAAATACATTTTCGTCACAGAGCCCACATGTGTAGCCAGTGGGGTAGATACAGGGTTAAGGCTTGGGAAGTAGGTCACACATGTCTCTCGACCTCCACCACAGGCAGCCAGGGCGATATCACTTACTTTTATATAGTTTAATACTAAGCATGCTAAGCGAGTGGTTGGGACTTTCTCTTTTGCATGAAAACAAATAAACACATTTAACATTTTGAAAGACAGTGGAATTACAAGATGACATGTGAGACACAACATTCAGCTCAAGTGCAATTAGTGGTGGGTATTATAACACATAATTTTGGAGCTATATGTTCTTCTGAGGGGCCTGCAGATCTCAGACCTGGCTGTCAGTGTCACAGACCAGACTGGCGGACATCTCAACTGCATAAATAAACATAAAATAAACATAAATAAACACTCTCTGGCAACCTGTGATATTAACTACCTTAGTCATCATGACTTCTGGCACATCACTTGTGCAGTGAAAACAAATAAACACTTTTACAAATTCTTTTTTTTTAAAAAGACTTTCTTGTTATTTTGTTGCTCTGATATTCCCATCTTTGTGAATCGGACACTTTTCCTCACTCTGCTCACTCGCTCTTTTAAACATTTGAGTAACTTGTTTTATAATTTATGAAAGCATATCCAAAGAACTGACAGAGTCAGAAACCGTTTCATAAGTGATGTCTTCAAGTGATATAAAATATATTTGAGAAGTTGTATCCAACAGTCTTATTGTACCATAATGAAAAAATAAATTATACTATAGATACATTCTTTTGTGTATATTTCATGTCAAGGAGCGTGAAGTTCTTTTAATATTGCATATTGGATATTTGATTTTTTTCACAATATACCAATAAGAAGATGCTCAAATGCACTTTTTGCTGTAGGTCACCAAATTTAAAAGGGTATATACCCTGTCCAAACCCTGTGATATACATAATGTGGCAAGAATTAGGAGCACTATCAGCATCTTAAACATGCTTGGTACACAGGTGTAGAACATGTGTCAGGCCATTAACATAGGAACCAGAATCTGGGAATAGATTTGTCTATCAAACCTGTCACTCCGTAAGAAATGTGGCACTGTCTATTAGAATTTTGAGACACTGATTAGGAGTGAGACATGCTTGAAAAGTATCTGTCAAACATGTCTCAATCTCTCAATACAGGGGCCAAAATCCCTGGTCCCTATATTGAGATATCACCCATTTCCTTTGTCCCTGTTGGAAATGTGCGGTCCCGGATTCTCCACCAAATTGTTACCCATGGTTTGTGAGTATCCGTCGTTGGGGGACGTGGACGGGGGATCAATACTCTACTCTGACTCTACTTTACTCGCTGGCTGTGAGGCGGGGCACGGAACCTAGCAACCCTATCTACCCATATGAGGTGTGAGGTAATAAGGACTGCAGACACAGGATATACACTGCACAATAGTTACCTTTTATTCGGTGCTGCGAATCATCCTTGTCTGGCTAGGCCGGCATTGCAATGAGCGAGGCATATGAACTACCCAAATGCATGATACTTATAGAGTCCCGAGAATACACAAAACACCCAAGTCTATGCGGTCACGATGCTGAGAGTCGTGGATCTTTCGTGGCAAGTGGTCGCTGTAGCTCTGCTTCTCCGATCTCCAGGTTCTGCTCTCCGAGGATCCCACGGTTGTGGGCCCTTTTAAAGGATCACTGCGCGTCATGTGTGGGGTTTGCCTGCGTGGCTTCCTTTTGCGACACTAGATGGACTCGTCTTGCCTGCGTGGCTTCCTTTTGCGACACGGGGGTTTTGCATGGGCTCGTCTGCCTGCACGTGATCTCTCATGTCCGGTGAGTCATCTCCAGGTGTGGTGGTTAGGGCAATGCATCAACCTGCACTCATTGACTTCACACAGCACACAATCTCTATACATACTGTTCTGCCAGAGACCGTGATTGTCTATGATTGTCTATATATTCTCAAGAGTCTCTGGGTGTGCAATCCATATCCTACAATATATGTGTACTAGGCATGTGCAGAGGATGCCCCAAGCCAATGAAATAAAGGCCAAAATCTGGGAGCAAGGCACTGATCAGGGATGTCAAGGTCGAATATACCTATGATAACCGATGATACATCTCTTCAAAAGAGTAGTAGCACTGTTTGATAGAATGTTGAGACACTAATCAGGAGTCAGAAAGCATAGTGAATATTAAAAGCTAAGATAGTGCGAAATTGTGTCAATGCAGTGTCAATTCTCCCTTCTGTTATATACAACTAAAGGGATGAAACCTGATATCACAACCTCGGATGAAAACATTTTTAATCCTTGTATAAGGTTATTAATTTTACCTTCAAAAGCTTGAAGCGTGGACATTTCTGTTCTGTGCCATCCAATCCTTAAATTCGGTGTTTCAAAACTTATCCTAGCCTTACATTAATTGATATTGCTGCTCAAATTTGAGTTCATATGTATAAAAATCAGAAAAGTCTGTGATCCAGTTAAGGGAATCAGAGAAATGAATAGTGTCCCACAGAATACTATATTAATCCTGTGGGTGGGCGTGCCAATGACCTTTTGTTCATTGCAAATAGCAGGAGCAATTAAACACTAGGGGATGCAAAATTTGTATATATTCCCTATTAACAATTTTTATTTACATTTGGTTCCATTGCTCTGAAGCTGAATAGTTGATCAGAATGGGGTGCCATCTGTTGGTGGTTTATGTAGGGTATGTGCTCCTAGTCATGTAAACATTTGTTTGTGGAATTTAACATAATGAATGATGCATGAATGGATGTACAGATATACGAATGGCCATGACTAATTACTCAGTGGCACATCTATACTAAAGGTCACTTAGTGCTCTAAATTACAATAATAAACCACCATCTGAATTAGATCCCATTCCAACATGGCTACTCAATGAATGTTTGGGAAGTTTATTGCCCTTAATTAAGGCTATCATAAATAAGTCAATATCACTGGGAAATGTACCGGATGACCTAAAGATGGCTATTATTAGACCCTTAATTAAGAAATTGGGCCTTGAACTGATAAAGAAAAATTATAGACCAGTCTCTAACCTGGCCTATTTATCAAAACTAACAGAAAGGGCTGTGGCTACACAGTTTGTAGGTCATTTGGTTAGAAATGAAATTCAAGGGCTATTTCAATCAGCATATAAGGAATTCCATAGTACTGAAACTGCACTGCTTAAAGTTCAGAATGACATATTAATGGATATTGATAATGGTAAAACGGTAATGCTGGTACTGCTGGATTTATCAGCAGCCTTCGACACTATCGATCATGAGATATTATTGAATAGATTGGAAAAAAGATGTGGGATCACAGGAATTGCTCTTAAATGGTTTAGATCATACTTATCTAATAGAAAACAATGTGTCATAATTGATGGTAAAAGATCTGAAAACATGAACATTAAATATGGCGTCCCGCAAGGCTCGGTTTTGGGACCTTTACTTTTCACTGCATACATGGAGCCTTTATCAGATATCATTGGTAATTATGATCTTAAACATCATATCTATGCAGATGATACACAACTGTACATCACCATTGATCCTAAAACTGAAGAAACTAGAAATAGGTCTTGCATAGAGATGGAAAGGTGTATTATAGAGGTTAAAAAAATTTTAATAGAGAATAAGATGAAGTTAAATGATGGAAAAACAGAAATGCTTTTATGTGGTAAAAGCTGTGATTTCAGAAAGAAAAATGTACCAGAAGAAATTCTAGTAGGGGAAACTAAAATTCCTAGATCAAATGCTGTTAAGGATCTAGGGGTTATTCTAGATTAAGAACTATCGATGAAATCACAAATCAAAAAAATGTGTAAAAATGGGTTCTTCCATGTAAAAAATTTATCTAGGATAAGAAATTGTCTAGATGAAAAAACTGCCAACACCCTTGCCCATGCTTTTGTTACCTCTACCCTTGACTATGGAAATGCTCTTCTTGCTGGGTTACCAGGATGTGAATTAGCTAAACTATATAAATTACAGAACGCTGCAGCCAGGGTAGTGGGGAAACTCAAAAAGAGAGATCATATCACGCAGAAACTAATAGAACTTCACTGGTTGCCTGTGAAGGCTAGAATTGATTTCAAAATAGCTCTATTAACATGGAAGGTGCAAAATGGCTTTGCCCCAAAATATTTGTCAGATTTATTAGAATATAAACAGTTGGGCATGGGACTGCGATCTAATGATAAGAATGAATACATAATACCTATGACTAATATGAAATCCTATGGCGACAGGGCTTTCATGGTATATGCGCCTATGATCTGGAATGCCCTGCCCCTTGAAGTGAAAAATTGTAAAAGTGTAGAAACCTTCAAGAGAAAACTCAAGACATTTTTATTTAGAAAGCACTATCTTAATGAAGCGCTTAGAGCAGACCCAGTCTGATATAGCGCTATATAAATCGTTATTATTATTATTATTATTATCTGCTTAGTGAACATTCGGTACATGAAACTAAAATGTGAAATCCATGCCCCTATCAGCACCATAGGCCTTATTAGGAATATTTCCAAGACTCGTTAACCGTATTAGCAGCAACGGGATTTGAACTCACCACCTCCAGTCCTTCACATATATGTTCACGGCCACGGGTCGTGGCGCAGTTGGTTAGAGCGCCAGCTTATTAGCACCAGTTCCTCTATGGTGATCCAAAGGTCGTAGGTTCGAACCCCGGCTGTGCCGGGTTTGAACTCATGATACAATTTCCCATATGAGCTGAGGCCCATGCCTAAAGGGTTAACCTGTTGTCCTTGTAAATCTGTGACCGGATGAGTTGTCATGTCAAGGACCTGCGACATGACAATTCAGTGAGCCAGCACTATTTTTTTCTGCTAGGTTTCATCACGAAATGACTGAAATACTATTGAAAGTGATGTAAAACCCCAAACAAACAAACACATATATGTTCAGATCCATTGCTCTACCAACTATGCCAGTGGGGTCAGAATACCCCCTTGAAATCACTGAAATCTTCAATATCTCATTCAAATACATTTTGAGTACATCTTTGGTATGACTTTTCAGGATTTTTATTACAAATGTTCGGTTGGTCATATACATGCATTATATCACAGTGGCTATCTAGATCAAAATAATAATAATACTTAATTAATACTTTTCTAATGATGTCTTAGATGAGTCAACAGTTTTCGTAATGGTGCTGTGTTCCTTTTGGTTACATTCCTCGAGTGGAATGGTCATTGGTCCCACCTTAGAATGCTTATGGTGCAAATATTCCACAATATAATATAGCACCATTCCGACACACATAAAAGCTGTGGTCACGTAGAACTTCACAGAGGTACATACAATAGAACTATACCCAAACGCTATCATCATACCAAACGACTCCCACATGTGAAAGTTAGCAAAGGCTGCCTCTAAGGCAGAACTAAATAAGACACCATACAAAGCTGAAAAACAATAAGATACTTTCTATTAATACATAACATCTGTTTTGTTGTAATGTTTGTTGGTAAATGGATTCAGCTTTAACAATGTATCGGTAAATGAATATTACAAACCCCTATTTTGTGTTCTCCATATTCCATCACAGCATCCCCAGATAGAGGCCATAATATATAGAACATACTCCTGATCCGGGTGAGGCATCCATGTCATTAGCACAATCTGTCATACAATATAAATACTAATTGTATCCACATTTGTCTCAGTATATTATTGACTAAGATAAACTTTAAAACTAATAAGAGATAAATCAATACAAAAAGTACTCTTCTGGATACATTCATTTTATGATTATCTGATGCATCTTATCTTGAATGAACGCAATACAATATAAATGAAATGATGTGATACACACATAATATTAGAAACTTTACCATTTTAATAAGGTCCAATACAAATACAGCAGTGAATATAGGTATGCGCCCTGTATATTTGACGAGCTGTCCGGATATGAGGGATGCAGCTGCATTCACCAATCCATAGGGAATAAATACGAAACCCACTTTCCAGATACCAACAGAACATGTCACGTAAGACTGAAACAAATGCTTTATGTAAGAATGATGGCGTGTCAATATCATAAAGTAAATCAGCCAATCCTGATTGATTTAAACCTGAACTCAATTTGTCATCAAACGAGGTCCATCGCGGTAATTATCATGCTGACATGTCAACATGGTACCAACTAAACATATAGTATCAGTATAACCCTCCAGTTCTCCCTCATAACCCTCACCCCCACCCCCTACCAGCAAGATGTACACACCATGGAGTCAATTCAAATTTGACTGATGACCGAAATTTGGTCTCTGCTCCAGTGGTTTCTTTTATATGTAAATACAGGTCATGCGATGTTTATTAAATCGTTTTATAAGTAAAATAATGGTTTTAATATCAATTACAACTAGGAATATTACTTGAACATGACGTATTAGATCCTTCAGAGATTATGAAGCATTTCTCAGTCAACTTTCAGCCATCTTGCACAGGCAGTTGACATTTTTTATTTAAAACAGTTGACCCTGTTATGCAATGAACGTATAGGCGTTCTTATTTGGGTGGATGGACATGGCTATTTTGTTTATAGCACAGAATTGTTGATTTCATTCCATATCATACCCCCCACAGAAGAGCATTCCCCTCAAAGTTTCAACGCTATAGAATATTTTATTTTAGACTATGCAGTCCAAATCAATATTAGGACTATCAAGGTCCTCTCGTTGTGCAGCGGGCGAATATTGTCACTCTTTTGGAGGGGATTGCTCTGATTGATTGACATAAATATAGAACAGGGAAACCCTAAACAACAACCCATATTTCCAGTGACGTATGACCGGAATTCCGGGCATGGCATACGGGCACCTGCGAGGTGGTGTACTGTCCATATATATATGGACATGTTATTAGTGTCTAATTTTATTTTGAAATGTATCCCCATATATACATATGTACTGGTACTGAGTTAAGATTGACCTATGCACCATGTATAATATTTGTGTCAAAGAAAACCCTTGATAGAATGTCTACAAATATGTAAACAAAAAGAAAACTGCAAAGGACCAACTCCCCCTTTGTACATTTTGTAGATTTGCAGTTGATCAAGTATGATTTATTCCATGCAAGGGTGATATTGAAGTGATATGAGATGAATAAAGAATATGTCCAGTGTAATGCAATCTCCAAGTGATATATATGGAAGCATGTGTCTCCCAGGTCAGATTTTATTCATTTAATTTCATTCATGGCAAGACTGCTCATACCCTCCATAGCAGGACTTCTCTTTTACACCAGTCCATGCCACCACAGCTATAAATATGCGCACAAAATCGAGCGCAAGTCATTAGTATTCAGAAACATCTGACTGTCAACTCATTGGTGAAAGAATATAAATAGATTTGTTTTGTACTGGCAGTTGTACTGATTGGTCAGTATATGTGCCAGGCACCTGGATACAGCTTATGACCTAATGTTGGTCAATTCAGATTTGATGATATTTTTGTGAGCAAGGCAAGTATTTATGGGGATTTCCAAACTTTGAATGAAATCAAAAACAGGGAAATGACTGCAGAAGTAGTAATTGAATACTACCTGTGTAATACAGAGCAGACTGCTAAAATTCCACATTTGAGCCCCAAAATGGACTGCACTAATGCTAGATGTTATAACAATTCATTAATCCTGACCATTCCGAAAATAATGTTTGTGCTGTATACTTGTGGTTTACCTTTGTGAACTCGGCAGTGCCAGACGCAAACTGGAGACCTCCGTACATGGTGATTGGAATCAACAGAAGCTGGTCCCGATATTTTAACTGTTTTACAGTTGCAACAACAAATTTTAACGATTCCTTGAATGTGACCTGGATATAAACCATCATAAAATATATTTATAAATTATAGAACATAATGTACGGATATCATCAAATTTATTAATGAATGCATAATACTATAAGATAATTACTGTGCCCAACAAAACTTATATTTGATGTGGTATGGACGAAAATCAAATCGAAAGGGGGTTTTATACGTAAATACCGATCATTTGACTATGGTTGTAAATAAGTCAATACATAATGAAAGTAACCTTTTCAGACTTGAGAAGATCAGATGGAATATTTTCCACAAGAAAACACATGATCAGGACACCAATAAATGCGGTTCCAGTCAATATCCCGACTAGCATCCAAACCTAAGGGCAGAATTTTTAAAACACATAATAAATATCATACAATGATAATTGAGTTTGTTCATATAATACCTTACACATTTTGGTTGCACAGAACCAATTTCCCACAATGCTTTGCAAGAGAACTCTCACATTTAAGCTACATTTAAATTGGTAAAATGAAGCACCGGATGTTCCAGGTCTCTATGCATATGAGAAACAATTCATTGTTTGATATATTTCGATAATACATGTTAATAAATGTGATGTAGATGATAATACTACATTTTTTCCAGAATTATGCAGTGTTTGCTTTTAAGGTGTCCTATGAAGATGCAAGATGCATCCTGAAGCTAGCTTACTGTATCTTCCGAAGGTTTGAACACATTATCTTCATATGGATTGTTTGGACAGTCATTCATGCCACACCACTCCAGCCTGTCGTCATCTATGGCAGAGTCGTTGTTATCTCCAGGAATGAGAACCGTTGATGATATGACAGACCCTGTCGCGTAAGCTGCAAACATACACTTATCGGTTTCATAGGCAATTCATTGGAAATCAATTGAATTATGAAAGAGCACAAATCAGCTTTCGTCATTGGTAAGTAATTAAGATGTGAAATTTGCAACGTCGGTCATTTGGGGCGCTGAACATGACTCTCTATAACATAGTTTACGAAGTGTCATATGAAGTGTTAAATCTCTATAGTAAAGCAATTTAAAAGAAGTCAGAGCTTCAAGAACTCGATATGATATTGAAATATGAAAAATCTATATTGAAATCTTGTTGTATTTAAGGGATTGGTTTGTTTCATCCTTAAACCAGTTTTTGGTTGTTAAAGGGGCATATAGTTTGACAAATTATATTCCAGTCATCTATATCTTTTGAGATAATTTATCATAGCTTATTTTGAATTATTCATATTAAGGACGACATACAAATTTGAAAAAAGAAGAAAAATATTCCTGAGAATCTTGCCACCACAGCCTCTTTGGTTTCGCGCATGACAACTGCATATCTCTCAGCCAAAATATTGAAATAGGAGGCCTGAGCCGTGTACAGGGGGGCGGCAGATAGGCCACAGATAAAGGAGGCGGGAACCAGAGTGCCCCACACTGCATACCTGAAAGCAATGAAATAAAGTTCAATAAGCAGAAGTACAAAGTTAGCTGAGTCTACCATATCTACGATATATATATATATATATATATATATATATATATATATATATATATATATATATATATATATATATATATATATATATATATATATATATATATATATATATATATATATATATATATATATATATATATATATATATAGATTGTATCATATATGGGTTTTTTTTATCAATCTCAGACCTGTCTTGTTGGGCATTGACGTACTGTGATGCATTTATAATAACCCACTTCATAGTGCAGCTGCTTAGTCACAGTTACATAAGAAACCTGTACAAGGCCTTTATGAACAATTATGTCTGAGACACATATTTATACAACCAGGCTATAACTATATGAATCACTGCTATCTAGTGTCACAGGTAGTAATAAGTGCCCTGGTGGTGGATGATGACATTAACACCATTGATATGATCGTTAGATTTGTGAGGTATATAAAATAATTTCACTATTAACTCCAGATGGCACTCTCCTGTTACACACATTAAGGTATGAGATTGGTACCTCATAATGAGGTCTGACAAAAATACCTCAAACACCTCATAACAAACACACATACACATACACATACACATACACATACACATACACATACACATACACATACACATACACATACACATACACATACACATACACATACACATACACATACACATACACATACACATTCACATACACATACACATACACATTCACATACACATACACATACACATTCACATACACATACACATACACATACACATACACATACACATACACATACACATACACATACACATACACATACACATACACATACACATACACATACACATACACATACACATTCACATACACATTCACATACACATACACATACACATACACATACACATACACATACACATACACATACACATACACATACACATACACATACACATACACATACACATACACATGCACATACACATTCATAGTCGTTAGCTATGGTTCATATATCTATAGGGAAACTTGCTGGTCACTACTTAGCTGC
This sequence comes from Amphiduros pacificus, assembly GCA_949316495.1. Taxonomy (NCBI): domain Eukaryota; kingdom Metazoa; phylum Annelida; class Polychaeta; order Phyllodocida; family Hesionidae; genus Amphiduros; species Amphiduros pacificus. The sequence goes on along the minus strand of OX439003.1, from coordinate 44,392,574 downwards.
CTACTATAGCTATCTCAGGGGGATCAAGGAGAACTGCGGACAGTGTACAATAGTCGTCTTCGTTGGGTTGACACATCACATACATAGATTCAGACTAGGTTTACTCTATGGCATGTGTCATTGTATTGTCTCTGATATTGTCTCATATATTGTCTATCGTATGCACAGTCATTCTGTGTCCCACATATACATATACGTCAACATCCAATAGCTTTAATGAATATCATGGGCCTGGATATCGTTATTTTGATTTGGATATCAAATTTTAATTTATAGATATAATGTATATTTAATTTATAGTGTAATTTATATTCAAATAGAGCTATAATGAAATTGCCTTATCATAACTTATCATGAAAGTGCACCACATCAGATGGACTCCTGTTACACTGGCGCGAACATATCTCAACATTTGTATTAAACGTCACATTATGTCTCAAGATTATGTCTAAGATTATGATTCATTTATGAACCAACGGACAGACACCAAAACCTAGCTTAATGTACTTCCTAAGAATAGAATCTCTCACAACAGGCTTCTATCAAGGTCGTTAATACGAACAAATCGAATTAAATCATTATGAACCTCTCCCTCATCCATATACATATATGAATGGAACAAGATACATTCCCACCAGTGATGGCAATCTATATGTATTTAATAATTAATGGTCAACAGAGAAATTGTTATGGTACATTATAAGCATATATATATATATATATATACCCGCTACTGACTCCTATATTTATGCAAAAATGACAATAAATATATTTTTTTAAAAAGATACATACCCGTTTGCAGCATCCCATATTAAGTATCCCATTTGGCCTATGGCCATAGACCATCTCTGGCCAAAGGAATTCATCATTATCTTTGGTAGGACCAAACATCCTAGAATAAATCCTACATAGAGCACGGTCTGGCTAATTGTTCCTAAGCCACCATCTGTATGAAGAGAACTCTGTAAGTTGCCCAGCCCCATGTAGGCTGTGAACGTTAGAGTAAATGAAAATGACACCAACAATATATTCCGGGTTATCCTTTTTTTTTCTTTTTTGTTGTCTATGTAATCATTTTTTTCCTCCATTTTTTTGTTACTGTTCGCTGGGTTGCCTTCTGTAATTTATGTAAAGTTGACGGCTTGGCATGTAATGGTCACACTGTTCACACTGTTTTATATTCACCATTGAGTACTGGTTGCATAATAAATAATGTTAATTGAAACATGTCTATTGTATCTGCTCTATCATCTGCAGATCGCCAATGCGAACAATTGGCCTCCTTGACAAAAGCTCTTGAACGTTGTGATTAACAAGTCATAAATGTCAGAAATAAACAACTGGTTGTCTCTAGATGACACAAACCAAACGTTCACATATTAATTTGACGGAGATTGACTCTTATGATATCATTCATTTTAAATACTAAAATATCTCATGTTGTAATCTTAATTAATGGTTTTGAATTATTTGTAGACTGATAGTTGTATTCCTATGTAGAGAATTGTACAGATGAACGTGCCTGAGCGCATTGTCTGACTATCACCTGAGCTCAAGATACAGTAATATACGTAATATTTCAATTCTTTTAATATATGGATCATAACTTGGTGTCAAACGATTAGCAACTATCTAAAACGGTCAACAATCACTCGATGGTTGTAGCAATCACTTGCCAATTTAATAGTTGAGAAGCAGTTGTAATTTAAACAATTTAATAATTAAAAAGCATATGCATTTTGGGGATTTTCCATGTGGTTAAAGTTAAGTTTTACATATGTACAGTGTTTGAGTGATGGGCATGCACTTTATTAATACATTACAGAGGTCAACATAAACGAATGAAAACAAATTAAACTACTTGTAAATGATATAAATCTAGATAACATTTGGAATCAAAGCATTATATGTGTTAGGTTAAGGCATAATCCAAGACTTTGCTAAATGTGGTCTCACGTGTGACCCAAGTAAGACTGAATGATCATATCTTTGTGTTGATGTGCAAATTACGGTACGACATTTTCTCAGGTAAAGATTAAAGTTATTGTATCTTTCTCTTTTCAGCTGATTTAATTGGTTATATTTTGCCAAACATCCTACCATTTGCCTTCAGATGCTTTTCAAGATTAAGAATCAGGAGTTTATTATCCGATGACTTCCATTTCCTTATCGATATCAGCTTTATTAGCATGAATGTTTTATGTATGTTGACTAATATAAAGACCACTTAAGACTTATCTGGGAAACAAGTGATTATATACAACAAGAAATATAACTAATGAGTTCAGGTATGCCAAATTTCCTTTTGTATTGTCAGTTCATGTATATATGTGTTATCGGGCTGTGAAATATGGCCTTTTCCTGCCTTATTATACATTATATCTTGAGATGCAGTAATGTTTAATATAATAAATAATAAAATATTGATTTTTCCACACGGCAATTCTACATATCATGAAAAACTGCACGCATACATTATGACGGTGTTTTTTTGCCGAATGTCCCTGGATGTTATCGCTCCACTCATCCCACATCATATTGATAGATCGTATTAGTCTCACTTATAAAACATGTATGTCATTTTATTGTTTTTTTGAAATGTTGATATCATGTATTCCAACAATATAAATTGCATACAGGGAAACACTGATCGATGATTACTCTGCTTACCTACTGATTTGAATAATTACTCTGCTTGCCTACTGATGTGAATAATTACTCTGCTTACCTTCTGATTTGAATAATTACTCTGCTTACCTACTGATTTGAAAAGATACTCTGCTTGCCTACTGATTTGAATGAATACTCTGCTTACCTACTGATTTAAAAAGATACTCTGCTTGCCTACTGATTTGAATGAATACTCTGCTTACCTACTGATTTGAATAATTACTCTGCTTACCTACTGATTTGAAAAGATACTCTGCTTGCCTACTGATTTGAATGAACACTCTACATGCCTACTGGTTTGAATGAATACTCTGCTCACCTACTGATTTGAATGAATACTCTACATGCCTACTGATTTGAATGAATACTCTGCTTACCTACTGATTTGAATGGATATTCTGCTTGCCTACTGATTTGAATGGATACTCTGCTTACCTACTGATTTGAATGGATATTCTGCTTGCCTACTGATTTGAATGAATACTCTGCTTACCAACTGATTTGAATGACGTCTCTGCTTTGGAGGGGTAATTAATGAACAGATGATGGCAGTATTGCTTTACCATTTTATTTTATTTTGATCTAATTTCTGTTCTCATTATAATAGTATTGAAACTAGGGATTTACTCTATGACCACCCCACCCCCAGCTCGAGATATGAATGGTTAACTACTTTCAACAAAATAGAACACAAATATGAATTAATAGACTGAATGCATTTGAGGGAAGTGGCATGCCAGATCTGCTAATCAATGAGAGAGAACATCGAAATAACAACATGGTGGCATATCGGTCATTCATTGGACAAAAAGCCAAAGTTCTGTTTCCACCAGATGTCACTGATTATTCCACCAGATGTCACTGATTATGGTCTCACCCCCCCTCCTGCATTTTGGGTCTAAGTTCGGCTTCGACTGAGTCACCTCAACTGTTTGTTTTTATTTTTGTTTTGGTTTTTTAAAGTAGATAACAGAAAACCATTTTATTGACATTAAATCATCAAAATAGACAAGGTATACAATAATATTTACTATTTAAACATTCACATTAAATACAATACTTGCAAATATTTTACTGAGAACTGTTTATTAATGGTTCTTAATCTTTGAAGTATTATGCTTGGGTCTTGAATTATTAAGTATTATAATTTTTAATCCAGGGGAAAGACTATTACATCAAAATTCCTAGTTGAGTAAGTTATCGGGGTTGTGAACAAATCATACGTCTTAGGCTAGGAAAAGGCCAGTCATTTTCTCCTATCGCCTCCCTGCTAATTTTTAGTTTCAGGTGCCACCACCGAAAACTAAATATGTAGCCACACCCGAGATAAAATGATATCCTTGCCAAACAAAGGTTGTCACTGAGCACGCCTTCAAGAGTATAAAGAATGTAACGCTTTTGAGTTTGTGTTTTGACTGTTTGCCACACCTTGTGGACCCTTGTTATGCTTGTGAGATTCCATACATGAGATAAGGGGGGGGGGGGAGGGTGGGGGCGGAGGGGGGTGGCGGAGGGTGTGGGGGCATGAAACTCAATTTCTTGTTCACGTCTGTGAAGACTTGAATAAAACAGTTCTAAGTCATTGGAATTGGGTAATCATATTGTACAGTAAACATTGATATCTTAAATATTAAACTATTATAAAACTAAAACAAGTAAACATTATTTGAATATAATTAGCTTTATTTATAATAAATGAAAAGTTAATGATTGTCAGGTGTAGTCAATACGATATCAAAGTAATGTGGATGTATAAAACCTTCTACGCTGAACAAATAAATTAATAATATACATTAGATATGACATGAATCAACTAATCCTCATAAATATATATATTCTAGTTAGCTTTGGGAGATAAGGCTTATATAGAGCCTGTTTGTCATTAAGGGTGAATTAAGTCATCTTTTATCATATTATGTTTTTGATTAAGATATAAAAGGAAAATATTACTGACGTTGTAAAATAATCAATAATGATGATAATAAAAATAATTTATATGGCGGTATACACCAAACAGTGTCTGTTCTAAGCGCTAATCAATTGTATAAGGTGCTTGTTAGGATATAAAAAACAACTTAAGACACCAATACCGGATTATATACATTCTGATAATACATTTTATCTATCCAATGATTATAATTACAAAATAATGTTAAATGATAAACTTTCAGAGTGTATCATATTTGTCTTTTATAATGATTTGTCGTTAAAGCCATTCCCATTTGATTATCATTCTGGGACATATTAAACATATTCCACAAATACATGATATGGCTATGCTAAGAAGAATACAACCTATTGGAGACACGGCCTCTATGCCTCACTCTAACCGAGAATGAAGCATCCAACACATTACGTGTTTTTCCCTTAAGCCAACATACCTGACAAAAAGAGGAAAGTCTCAGGTAAGGGTACCGTAGGTAGAGATTAAAAATATGAGCTGGCATCCTGCTGGGAACACTTGCTTGCTGAGATTAATACTCAGATTAGTGGGGTGTGTGGTCACTTTCACATGTCAAAAATAGTGGGCAAATCACTGTACACACATCTGAGCATTATTACTACACATGTTTCTTTAATCAAATTGTGGTTTTAATTGACAATTTAAATAATGATTCCAATATTTGAACTTATTACAAATACAGAAATTCTGATTCTTTATTGTTAATAGTGTTTAAACAACTGTGAAACTATAGAACTATTTTAGAGGCATTGACACTATTTCCAAGAGGTGATCTTTGCACATATGAGTACATGCATTGTTGGTTGATCTCACTGGACAATAGAAATGCACATACAGGTGACATGTGACTTGTTGATTTCCATCCTGTCAGTGACTGATATGGTCAAATATTGACAACTACACATTTTGAAGATCTTGAATATTGTTTTGGAATATATAATATACCAATCTGATTGAATGTATTTAAGAATGAACATTGTTTGCAGGTATGTTTTAAGGGTTGATGAATTGTAACAACACCTTGAATAGGTACAGTCCATGTTTATTTTAAAATTTGGATCCAGGCTAAATGTTGAGTGAGCAATCTTGCCATGAGAAAAGGTCAAAGCATATCATCAGACCTGTGAGACACATGATAGTGCTGAAACACTTGGATCTATTGCATTGCACTGGATATATTCATAGATGCTCAAGGTCGGCCTCATGATCAACTTGCTCGAAGTTTAAAGTTAATGATAAAATCTTGAAATTGGATCCATGTTATAATTCTTTTTTTGTCTCAACTAAAATATAATTGGAATATGAAGATTTCATATTCTTGTTTTGCATAAAGTTACTATTTATTATATTTCTATGTTGGCAAATAACCTATTCAATTCCATATGTTCTGACTTGCACATTGCTGAAGTATTACCCCAGTATGAAGATTTTATATTTTTTTACAATATAAAGTCAGTACTATTCATATTGTCTATGTTTGCAAGATAAAATAATACAAATTATATTCTTCTGATATGCAAATTACTCAATAAGAACTCCAATATAAAGATTTCATCTTTTTTTTGTATCATTTGGTATCATTTTTATTATTTTATATTCTTCTGCATTTGCAATAAACAAATCAATTTATGTTCTCTGAAGTATATATCACTCAAATATAACCCCAATATTAAGATTTCACCTTCAGCATGAAAATAATACTTTTCCCAACCAGGATTCAAACCCTGGACCTTTAGCATAGAAGACAGACATCTTAACCACTGAGCCATGTATCACCCTGTGTCAGTACTGGAGAAAACTTGGAGTCACAGCATTGTATGAAAATTGTAATTGTTCCATTTCCAATTGTTCCAGGAAAATAAACACATTTTAAGTGTTCTGACTTTCATTTTGCTCTAAAAGATCCCAACATGAAGATTTCACATTTGTTTATTGTATTAAGTCATTATTTTTTATAATTTCTGTCAAAACCAAAAAAAAATCAATTCTATATGTTCTGATGTGCATATTGCGAAAAATAAAACACCTTCAAAATGAAGATTTCAGTTTCAGCATGAAAAAAAAAATACTTGTTCCTGGTGGGAATCGAACCCCAGACCTTTAGCATTGCAGACAGATGTCTTACCCACTGAGCCATGTTGAATAGTATGATTTGACTTTCTCACTGATACATCATACAAATAGTCAAAATCTTTATCACTTTGTCAAGTTATCTTATAAAGGGATATTCAGTTATTTCACACAACAGCCCAAGTTAAATTTGTGGAGTAAAATTTTCCAAAAATATGTTTGTCTAAGATGATATCATTAATAATGCAAATAGATCAAAAGAAACAGATATCTATAACTCATCTCTCATTTGAATCTAACCATTTTCTAGTTGATTCTCTTTAGGTAGGTATATAAGGTTAGCATGTAGTTATATACAGTGAATATGAGGTGTGTCCAATAATGTCCATACACATTTTATATATTTAACTCGAACTCATAAAACAGAGAATTGTAATAAGCCAAAGAAAATCAGTCAGTGGAGTGAGGCACATTTTTCTGGAGAAGTCATATGGAAAGTAGTCCGGTAGGATGTTAGTTTCATAGGGAGTTAATGTGTTGATATGAACTCAATGAGTTCACTCATAACAGAAATCAAGATGGCCGAATGTTGGTTGGGAAAGTGCTTGATTCCTCTTAAGGGGAGAACACGTCATGAAACTATTCATTCTTTTAAATTCTGTTCATGATTATCCTGGAGCTGTTTTCTGATAAATGGTTCCCCCGACCTCTGCTAATTGGCAATGCATATAAGGTTGCAATAAATTGCTGCTGAACAAATATATTGAACCTTTAATTAGATTTACCTACCATTTCTGTTTTTTGTCCTGTTTGCAAACCTGTAAGGCAATGTTTCTGATGAAACCAATTCCATGAATATAAGAAAACCTGGAAGCATTTCCCTAAAGGGTACCTGATGTTGACTAGAAAAAGTAAGATTTCTTAGTTGCAAAGTTCTACATATTTGGACTTAAGGCCGTCGTTCTATGCACCTTTGGAAGACCCCAAAAGGAGTTTAACCAGTTTTCAAATGTGAATAAAATACGAATATATCGTGCGGAATGCACTTCTCACTTTTCTTTTTTTATTTTGGTCCTTTTCAATGAGGATTCCACTGTGATGACAGTGGCTGCTCCTATCAGCGATTCATTGGTATGTGTAGAAGTGAGAGGGGGAATAACCTCATGCTGATAAACTGGTACAGAAGAAACCGGTTTGGAAAAAAACGGATTCTGATTGACCTCTTGGTATATGTTACTCAGTGATGAAATGATTTTGTGCTCATAAACAGGGACGGGACAAAGAGGAGGAATTGTGTCATTTTGTTTTGGATGGTTTGGTGTGCCCCCTTGCTGTTCATTTGGTATAGAATTAGATGGAGAGTGGTTTATTTGATGAAGTGTAACAGTTTGGGAACTAGGTGGAGATGGCACTTGATTGACCCCTACTTGATGAGGAGATTTGAGGGTTTCTTGCTTATTGACAGTTACAGAATCAGGAAGTTTGAGGGTAGCTTGCTTATTGACAGTTACAGAATCAGGAAGTTTGAGGGTTGCTTGCTTATTGACAGTTACAGAATCAGGAAGTTTGAGGGTTGCTTGCTTATTGACAGTTACAGAATCAGGGAGTTTGAGGGTTTCTTGCTTATTGACAGTAACAGAATCAGGAAGTTTGAGGGTTGCTTGCTTATTGACAGTTGCATAATCATTTGGTGTGATTGATTGTTGCTTATTGACTGGCACTGAATAGGATGGATTGGGGGTTTCTTGTTGATTAACTGTTACAGAGCTAGATGGTGTAATGGTTTCCTGTAGAATGATTGTCACAGAGCCGGGTGCAGAAAGGTTTTCATGATGATTTTCTGGAATAGAAGTAAGTGGCGAAGAAGAATTTGAATTTTTAACGCATTTTGGCTGATCAGATGATGCGGTCTTAACATGAGCAGTATTTGTATGCATTTCGACCAAAGCAGAAATAACCTTTTTATCTTTAAACAGGACAGTTTTGTGTTCAGGATTCAGTGGTGATTTGATTTGTTGAAATGTGAACGCTTGTTGATTGATTGTCACAGGGCTAGTTGAAGTAAAGGAATCATGGTGATTGATTGTTACAGGACTAGTTGAAGCAAAGGTATCATGGTGATTGATTGTCACAGGGCTAGTTGAAGCAAAGGTATCATGGTGATTGATTGTCACAGGGCTAGTTGAAGCAAAGGTATCGTGGTGATTGATTGTCACAGGGCTAGTTGAAGCAAATGTATCATGGTGATTGAATGTCACAGGGCTAGTTGAAGCAAAGTTATCATGGTGATTGATTGTTACAGGGCTAGTTGAAGCAAAGGTATCATGGTGATTGAATGTCAGAGGGCTAGTTGAAGCAAAGGTATCATGGTGATTGAATGTCACAGGGCTAGTTGAAACAATGGTATCATGGTGATTGAATGTCAGAGGGCTAGTTGAAGCAAAGGTATCATGGTGATTGAATGTCAGAGGGCTAGTTGAAGCAAATGTATCATGGTGATTGATTGTCCGTGAATTGAGAGGGGAAATACTTATAGGTTTGGATGGCACAGGTGGTGGCGATGAAGCAGATTGATTTGATGGAATGTACCAATTCATGTACGAGTTATTGGCTTTATTTTTGCTGCCTACTTTGTCAGGTTTTTCAAGAATGGGCTTAGCAGAACCCCTGATAATCTCAGGCGTAGAATCAGAGAAATTTATAACCACTTTATTTGGAGAATTTTGGCACGGAGCTGCGGGTTTAACGCTTTCCCCCACTTTCGAATCATTTGAGACAGACAGACCTGAAGCTAAACTTTCTTCTGCATTTGAATTAATCAACACGGTAAGAAATTGGTCTATTTTAGGTGGTTGGTGTTTTTCAGGTGGTTGGTCTTTTAGAGCTGGTTGGTCTTTTTTAGCCGGTTGGTCTTTTCTAGCTGATTGGTCCTTTTTATGGGTGTATGTTTCAAGCATTTTGTCAACATTGTAGTAGGGTTCCAGTATGTTTCTCAGAGATGATATCATTAACCCTCTGGAGGTCAGTTGTTTGAGGTTTGCAACATATTTCACCGCTTTATGCATGTAGGATTGGACATATTCTGTCTTGATGATCTCCTCCCAACCAACATCTGTATAGTTAACTCGCCGGCATTTCACAAGTTCTTTGAGATTCTGACGATATGTACTTGGGTCTTCCTGTTCCAAACAACGGCGGACTACATCCGGTATCAAATCCATTGTAATTGTCAGATACAAAATATACTTTAATCTAATTGTTTTTCAGAGGCAACTACTTGGTCTATTCTTCATGATAAACAGACCGATATCAAAGTCCTGTTGTTGGCAGAATTGTGGCTCACGGGAAATTGCTGCCAAATGGAGACTGAAAAGTAGAAATGTATTTATATTTTACAAGATGGACTACGATAAATCTTTACGACCCAAATTTTGTAATCAGATGTTAATACCCATCATATTCCTCCTACATAAATGTCTGGGCAACTTTAGATTGGGACAATTAAGTGATGTAATTTAGAGAACCCTGTTTATCCATTAATCCTTTTCCATTAGTACAGACCTAATACCCTGACACACCACAATATGTATCTTGTCTTGTTATACATTATTATCTTGCCAAACCTTTTTGATTTTACCATTTTTAGGTACTAAATGACCTTAGTGGCTGATGTGCCTCTAAGCAACCATTCACTTTCAGCAAAACCAGTGCATTTTGGTTGATTTTGATGAGATAACGGGCTTGTTTCACAACTTCATGGCTACATATCATTTCAGCATACCCCAAACCTTTATGGAATTGCCTGTGACCTCTGCGATTTTAAAACCTGATAGAAGTCAGCAATAATGTAATTGTATGTGTCTCTTTTATTTTCTAATTTGTCTTCCTTACTTTAACAATCAGAGTAACGCTTGTATTGTAACAGTATTCAAACTTCACGTTGTCTTTCAGTTTACTACTATAAAGGTGTAATATAGTTAAATGTACATCAATGATTAAAACCTCCCTGTTTTGAAGCTTCGCACCAATGAAAACAGGGACGGGAAGTTGTTTTGAATTGGAGGACCTATTTGTTCAGTTGAGTTACACTTGGTAAACACATGACAGAGATATATTGCTTGTGAGACTTTATGTTGTATTACTGTTAGTTGTAACCGCCCTAGACGGGGGAGTGCAACTGCGCCAATCTGTCGACAGTAGGTCAAGCATTACGCCCCTTTCAAACTTATAGATAGCACAAAGTTGCATTTGGCTGTCCATGATAAATTCTGGGAAGTACTAATGCGAAGAATGACAACCTTCAAGCTGGCCAATACATTAGAGTATTTTGCAGTAAATTGCCTCAATTTGAGTGGTATTTCTATAAATTTAAGAAGATTGTCATGGGGAAATGTAATGAAAAATAGATTTTGCAAATATCAACGGTAAACCCCTTATTATTTCATAATTGTTGAATACAGTGAAGATTGGGCATTCTTCAAGAATACTCTCCCTGCTGGCCTGCTTTGGGCCCGATATAACGGTGACAACACATGAATTCACAAGCATATCTTCTTACAAAACAAACCAGAAAATGAAACTGGATCGCAAATGATACCCAAAACATTGAGTTCTTGTCTGCAAACAATAAATCAGAAATACCAGGAAAATAGTCTCATTATGATTTTATGATTTCCATGTATTCCCATATAAAGGAGATAAATTCTTCGTAATGTGTCCTGCTAAACAGCCTCCTTTTGGTCACATGATTTCAATTTCAAAGTATTCCCTTTTAAATATATTTTAAATATATATATATATATATATATATATATATATATATATATATATATATATATATATATATATATATATATATATATATATATATATATATATATATTAAATATATTTTATTATCATTATATTATGATTATTTGTTCTCTTGTATTCTAATATTACCGATAGAATTATCGGTCTTTGGGTTGGTTAACTTTGTCAACTAAATTCTAATGATGTCCGGATGTGCCCTTGTGGTTGAATTGAGGTTGACAATTAGTCCGACCTAACATATGGAAATATCAGGGTTCCACATTTTAATACAAAGATCACTGTAACTTTGAAACTAAATGTTCAGTTTCACGCACCACTATGTTTACCATGGACCCGCTGAATGTGTCAGGATTACAGGTCCCATATTAACATTCCAAGACCTTTTTTATCTAACAATACGCCAGAACGACATGTTATTTGGAACATTTTGTTGTTTATCACAAGACTACAACCAAATCTTTAAAGAATGAGAAATAAACAAGTAGCATCGGGAAAGTTCTAAACATGTGACACAACATGTCAACAATTTGTATACGTTTAGTTTGAAAGGAAAAACCATTACTACACGTTCATCATTACCAAACACTGTCTTAGATTTAGGTCAATATGCTACATCTCTCCCAAAGCTTAAATCAAAGCCAACTATAGATTTGGGAAAGACATGAAGTTCTGCCAAGCATAAAGAAAAGATACAAGGAAACCTAAAATAAGCAAAGGATGTGAAGATGATATGGCGTGATGTACGTGTATAATATATGTTTGCCCTTAATATGTTCAGAGCACGAAACTAGACGTGTGTTTTGTTGTTGTTTTTTTTCCCGAGTTTTCTTTCGTGTCTACCTTTTATATGAAAAATGTATGTATATTTATATATTCATAGATATAGTTATATAAATACAGATATTCAAGTATGGTACTCACCACGTTAAGGTTATTATCGAGGAGGAAGATGAATGAAGTGTTGCGTGCGATTTCACGAGATTTCACGATAAACTTGTACATCAATATCACGCCTGGGCCAGGTCAGGTGACACCCTGCTAAAGATCCAAGCATGAAAAACACAACTAAAGAAAGCTACTAATTTACATTCTGTTAGAAAATAGGTCTTTGAGATGAATTCATCATAAGCTACGATGTTTATGATTTGTAAAATGTCTTATATATGAAGGTGTAGGTTTTTGTCACGGCCTGTTTCACGTATATTTTGTGCTCACTAAACTATGTCGGATTCTCTCCTTTTTTGGTTTTTAGTGAGAACTGGGTAGAACAAGATTGAAAGTTACTAGAGTTGAAGTTATTGAAGACGGCCTCTCACATGTACTTGATGTGTCTTTTTTGTTTGTGCTCCTTAATATCAATATCTAATGATGTACAGCTTATTTTCTCTTATTCAATATGCCGATGAACTTAGAACAAGATATTCAAAGGTTTCACTGATAAAAGTGAATTTTGATGTCTGCACAAACCCCGATAATGCTGTATTTCTTATTCTTCAGGAATATGCAATAGTGACTCTGTAAAGGATCAGAGTTTGTAAATGTTCTTGGGACGTGGTATATTACATGAAAATGATGGTCAATATTTAGGTATCATTATTTATGACATAATATGTTAAAAATTATAAGGTTTATTTCAGCAAGTTTGGCAACTTTCTTCGTAACAACACAATATAACAAATACTAATATGGTAAAATGAAAAGAAAAACTGAAATTTGATCGATATTTCTCTACACTAAAAATGATTACCTGTTTTATGAAAATAATTTAAAATTCAAATGTCCTTTTTATGAAATAATTTCCTATCAGATAGGTTGTCAAATAATAAAATGCAACTCTCATGAAACAAGAAAAAATGACATGCATTGATGTATTGCATTCAATTACTGTAGCAATATTTTGCAGTTTGTTTATTCACATGGTTGCATCTCACATTTCAATTTAACATGTACATTGATCCTATTTGAACAGAGTGTTCATTGATTACATTGTTGGGACTGAATTTTGCTATCGATATAAATGATGCTCAACATCACTCAGCAATGTGTTTCAAGGTGAGTCATCTTACTTTAAAATGTCATAAACATTTAAAATATCCCATATATATGTAAATCATATGTATGTCGTCTTCATCATGTTTATTATACAAACTACTTGACTACATTGAAAATTGCATTGAGTGATGAAAATTTGTTTGCTCTGAACAAATTTATTATTTCAATATCAAACATCAGGCGCTATGGTTTGCTTCAGTAATCTGTATTTGTCACCTCATTTAGTTTTCATTTTGTCATTCAAAAGTCTTGCATTTCCTTGAGAAAAATTGATCTTGAGTCGCACAGTGCAATGCACAGAAAGCTAGAAACCAGATAATGCTTGCATATCATTTTGGTCAAAAGATAATGATCAAATTCAAAAATAATTTTGTATTACCTATGTTAACTATTGTCCCAGACTATGGTAATGAGGAGTGGAAAAGAGATGTAAAACAATGGATGGGCTGTGAAGAAGATGACTGTACAACCCGTTCTGAGTCATTTCTTTGTAAGTTCTTATATGCTTTGTCTGACTGAATATATATATATATATATATATATATATGTTATATATATTTGCAACAATATATACTTTATCATTTACATTACTTACTTTGTGTATTTTAATGTATTGTGAACATTAAAATACTTAATTAGCACATTAGCACATTAACACATTAAAATTATACTTTATTCTATAAATAATTTAATAGTGCATAAACAGTCTCAATCTACAGTTTATACATTTCATTATCTCGTCCAGTAATTTTGCAGTGTAAAAGTCCTTTTTAGTTCAGTTTTCCAGGTAAAAGGTGCACTGCAACTGTTGTTGTTTTTTATGTTGAAGCTGTAACGTTATTCTATAGATTTGGACCCATACCCCATCTGTTCCTGGGGTTCTGGCATCTGTTCGGAGATTGTGAGACAATGAAACTCAGGTCATCAGCAGACTCAAATACTGTATTCCAACACCTGAGAACCCTGAGATTTAAGAGTTTGTCCATATAACGTCTTATTCTTTTGTATTTAACCTTTATGTTATATCAGAATACAGGGCAATTATATTCATGATAATGCAATGATATTTGTAATTTTACTTATAATCTGGATTTCTTTGGCATATAACATGACCTATTCTTATCGTCATGCCATATGTTTTTTACATAAAACATGCATAAAACTTTTATGTATGATTTGGAAGAGAGCCTACCAAATTGTGAGGTACCTTACGATAGTGTAGCAATAGAAGCTCCTGGGTATGGTACAACTATCCCAACTGGTATTGTAAAGGAATAGTATGCAAATAAGTAAAAAAAGTCTCTTTTACACATTTTCACATGTTCAAGATAATTATTGACATAAAAATATTCTGAATCAGTGTGTTTATACCACATATGTAACACAATCAAAGTTTTGTTTGTTTTTTTCAATAATAAAAAAATCTGTTTTGTTTAATCAATGACATGCAATTATTTACCACATGACGTGTACTCCCCTTAAGAGGAATCAAGCACTTTCCCAACCAACATTCGGCCATCTTGATTTCTGTTATGAGTGAACTCATTGAGTACATATCAACACATTAACTCCCTATGAAACTAACATCCTACCGGACTACTTTCCATATGAATTCTCCAGAAAATTGTGCACCACTCCAGTAACTGATTTTCTTTGGCTTATTACAATTCTCTGTTTTATGAGCTCGAGTTAAATATATAAAATGTGTATGGACATTTTATGACACACCTCATATTCACTATAAATAACTACATACTAACCTTATATACCTACCTACAGAGAATCAACTAGGAAATGGTTAGATCTAAATGAGAGATGTGTTATATATATCTATTTCTTTTGATCTATTTGCATTACTATTGATATCATCTTAGACATACATATTTTTGAAAAATTTTACTCTACAAATTTAACTTTGACTGTTGTGTGAAATAAATGAATATCCCTTTATAAAAATAACTTGATCAAGTGATAAAGATGTTGACTATTTGGGTGATTTACCAGTGAGAAGGTCAAATCATACTAATCAACATGGCTCAGTGGGTAAGACATCTGTCTCCCAAGCTGAAGGTCTTGGGTTCGATTCCCACCGGGGACAATATATTTTTTTTTTATTCATGCTGAAACTGAAATCTTCATTTTGAAGTTTTATTTTTGCAACATGCACATCAGAACATATAGAATTGAAACATTTTTTATTTTGATAGATATTATAAAAAATAATGACGATACAATAAACAAAGGTGAAATCTTCAAATGTGAAATCTTCATGTTGGGGTCTTTTTAGAGCAGAATGAAAGTCAGAACACATAAAATGTGTTTTTTCTTTTGTTTTTTCTTTTGTTTTTTCTTTTGTTTTTTCTTTTGTTTTTTCTTTTGTTTTTTCTTTTGTTTTTTCTTTTGTTTTTTCTTTTGTTTTCTTTTTGGCAAATGGAGAAAATACAAAAAATTTAAATAAAATGTCTTTATTAGCAAAGAAATGGAACAATTTCAATTTTCATACAATGCTGTGACTCCAAAATTCTACAGTACTGACACAGGGTGATACATGGCTCAGTGGTTAAGATGTCTGTCTTCTATGCTAAAGGTCCAGGGTTCGAATCCTGATTGGGAAAAGTATTATTTTCATGCTGAAGGTGAAATCTTAATATTGGGGTTCTGTTTGAGTGATATGTACTTCAGGAAACATAAATTGATTTGTCTATTGCAAATGCAGAATAATATAAAATAATAGAAATGATTTGACACCCCCCAAAAAATGAAATCTTTATATTGGAGTTCTTATTGAGCAATTTGCATATCAGAAGAATATAATTTTTATTATTTTATTTTGCAAACATAAACAATATGAATAATACAGACTTTATATAGTGAACAAATATAAAATCTTCATACTGGGGTAATATTTGAGCAATATGCATTTCAGAACATATAGAATTGAATATTTTTTTGCCAACATAGAAAATATAAAAAATAGTTATTACTGTATACAGAGAAAAATTCGCGCCTAGTTATTTTCGCGCCATCGCCGTTTTCGACAGGTTCGCACCGTTTTATTTTCACGAATATTTAATTTCTAAAATCTATGGATTTCACAGAATCTGCACGCGAAATCCGCTTGTTGATATCTTGTTTAGAAGCAGAGAAAATCGAGTTTGAAATCTGCTAAAATTTGGAAAACAATGTCGTTTTGTGCTTCATATACAAGGTAATTCTGTTTAAATCATAACTGACATGAAGAAACATTTTATTTATATTTATCAGGACCGGCAATTCAGGCATCAGGTACAAATTTTAGGCTCCTATAACATCAATTATCTCAGCTGTCACTGGGTCAATTTGGTCATGCTTGGTATCAAAATGACCGGGAGAGTCCCCTCTTCAATTTCACGTCCATTTAATTTCGCGAATCACGTCCTGGCGCGAATAAGCGCGAAAATAAAAAGGTCGCGAAAATTTGTCTATATACAGTATATGCAGAAAACAAATATGAAATCTTCATATTCCAATTTTATTTCAGTTTAGAAAAAAATGAATTAAAACATGGATCCAATTTCAAGAATTTATCATAGACTTTAAACTTCGAGTAAGTTGATCAAGAGGCCAACCTTGAGCATCTCTGAATAAATCCAGTGCGATGCAATAGGTCCCAATGTTTCAGCATTATTATGTGTCTCACAGGTCTGATGATATGCTTTGACCTTTTCTCATGGCAGGATTGCTCACTCAACATTTCACCTGGATCCACATTTAAAAATAAACATGGACTGTACCTATCTAAGGTGTTGTTACAATTCATCAACACTTAAAACATACCTGCAAACAATGCTCATTCTTAAATACATTCAATCAGATTGGTATAATATATATTCCAAAACAATTTTCAAGATCTTCAAAATGTGTAGTTGTCAATATTTGACCATATCAGTCACTGACAGGATGGAAATCAACAGGTCACATGTCACCTGTATGTGCATTTCTCTGTTGTCCAGTGAGATCAGCCAACAATGCATGAACTCATATGTGCAAAGATCACCTCTTGGAAATGGTGTTGATACCTCTAAAATAGTTCTCTTGTTTCACAGTTGTTTTAACACTACTAACAATTTAGAATTAGAATTTCTATATTTGAAATAAATTCAAATATTGCAATCATTATTTTAATTGTCAAATAAAACCACAATTTGAATAAGAAACATGTGTAGTAATAATGCTCAGATGTGTGTACAGTGATTTGCCCACTATTTTTGACATGTGAAAGTGACTACACACCCCACTAATCTGAGTACTAATCTCAGTAAGCAAGTGTTCCCAGCAGGACGCCAGCTCATATTTTTAATCTCTACCTACAGTACCCTTACCTGAGACTTTCCTCTTTTTGTCAGGTATGTTGGCTTAAGGGAAAAACACGTAATGAAAACACTCATAACTCCAATTGTTATCTTTTCTTTTTGTTTTTCATCTCAGGTCCAGATGCCTGTTCCATTCCTGAAATTGTTATCAGAATATAGAAAATGTACAAAGCAATTAAGGTGACTGCTCTGCCGAGGCACAGACAATGGAAGGGCAATAAAGATATTATAAAAGACGTTTAGATATAAGATGTGTTTTAAATGGGAAATATCAGAGACTTCAGAGTGATTTTAGTAATAAAATATTCATTATAAATTATATTCTGAATTTCGGTAAATAATGCCATCAAATATATAGTTAATAGATATTATAAAAATGTAAAATGTATCTTGCATATAAAATCAGTCTAAAATCAGGGATTTTACATTACTCCCCCATTTTGGTCAGTTTCAATGTACTTGTACTTGATAAAATCATAGACTGGTGTTATTCACCTATGTCTAAATGATGAAACCCTGAATTTGGAAAACATAAAAAATCAAGAAATGGTAGCGTTGTAAAACTGGAAGTGATTAATACTTATATATATTAAATATTCCACAGTCCTCTATGCATTGTGCTTTCAAGCATTAAGCCGTAATGTCCTTGAGCAGGAAGCAAGTTATCAATGTCCATTATAATGTCTGTAAATTCATTAATGTCAGTGGTGGCATGGTCAGATGTGAGATAATATATGTGGCTGCAAAAGCTAAAATACATCTAATTACACTACATTTTTCATTTGCTCTCAGTGCCAATCTATTCTGATGGTTGTCCCAGGAGTGATAACTTGTCTGAAGTGGCACATGTTGATTTCCATCTGTAATATTTCAATGACAGTAATGCTCTTACTGACAGTACTAGGATTGTTAGGCCCACGAAATGTAAGTTGATGTTAGCATGAATTGGTCACGTGCGGGAAAATATTTCACAGTTCACAGTTCACAGTTCATTTTTCAAATTTTTTTCAGAAAATATGACTTTGCGTTACATTTTAATTAAAAAACATATGACGCAATGCTTCAATTCTTTTCAAATTTTCAGGGATTACTACCAGGGGATATATGTATTGCCACAAAAAATCCCAATGCAAAAAAAATAATTTAAAGGTGCAAAAAAAAATGTTGAAATTGGACTTTGAAAAAAAAACCAATATTATATATTCTACAGTTAAAAATAATTATGAGAGCTGTTTCAATGGTGTTGTCCTTTATAGGGATTCATCTATAGGGTCCCTAGTATCTTCCAGAATTTCTCACTAATTGAGCAATTTTTTTAAGGGGTTGAATTAGGAGGTCAAACATTACAAAAAGTGAAAAAAATCAGTTTTTTTACACAACGATTTTTTTATATGAGGGTCATTTCAATGTTGTTTTCCTTTTTAGGGAACCATCTATAGGGTAGCAAGTACCTCCCTGAATTTTTCACTAATTGAGCAATTTTTTTAAGGGGTTGAATTAAGAGGTCAAACTTGGAAAAAAATGAAAAACTCTCATAATTTTAATGGTTTTTTGCACAACGATTTTTTTATATGAGGGTCATTTCAATGTGGTTTTCCTTTTCAGGGAACCATCTATAGGGTACCAAGTACCTCCCTGAATTTTTCACTAATTGAGCAATTTTTTTAAGGGGTTGAATTAGGAGGTCAAACTTGGAAAAAATGAAAACTCTCATAAATTTAATGTTTTTTTACACCACGATTTTATTATATGAGGGTCATTTCAATGTTGTTTTCCTTTTCAGGGAACCATCTATAGGGTACCAAATACCTTCCTGAATTTTTCACTAATTGAGCAATTTTTTTAAGGGGTTAAATTAGGAGGTCAAACTTGGAAAAAAATGAAAAACTCTCATAATTTTAGTGTTTTTTTTGCACAACGATTTTTTTATACGAGGGTCATTTCAATGTTGTTTTTCTTTTCAGGGAACCATGTATAGGGTACCAAGTACCTCCCTGAATTTTTCACTAATTTAGCAATTTTTTTATGGGGTTGAATTAGGAGGTCAAACCTGGAAAAAAATGAAAAAAATCTGTTTTTTTGGACAACGATTTTTTTATATGAGGGTCATTTCAATATGGTTTTCCTTTTCAGGGAACCATCTATAGGGTCCCAAATACCTCCCTGAATTTTTCACTAATTGAGCAATTTTTTTAAGGGGTTGAATTAGGAGGTCAAACTTGGAAAAAAAATGAACAATTCTCATGATTTTAATGGTTTTTTACACAACGATTTTTTTATATGAGGGTCATTTCAATGTTGTTTTCCTTTTCAGGGAACCATCTATAGTGTACCAAGTACCTCCCTGAATTTTTCACTAATTGAGCAATTTTTTTAAGGGGTTGAATTAGGAGGTCAAACCTGGAAAAAAATGAAAAAAATCTGTTTTTTTGGACAACGATTTTTTTATATGAGGGTCATTTCAATATGGTTTTCCTTTTCAGGGAACCATCTATAGGGTCCCAAATACTCCCATGAATTTTTCAATAATTGAGCAATTTTTTAAAGGGGTTGAATTAGGAGGTCAAACTTGGAAAAAAATTTAAAACTTTCATGATTTTAATTGAATTTTGCACAACGATTTTTTTATATGAGGGTCATTTCAATATGGTTTTCCTTTTCAGGGAACCATCTATCGGGTACCAAGCACCTCCCTGAATTTTTCACTAATTGAGCAATTTTTTTAAGGGGTTGAAGTAGGAGGTCAAACTTGGAAAAAAATGAAAAACTTTCATGATTTTAATGGATTTTTGCACAACAATTTTTTTATATGAGGGTCATTTCAATATGGTTTTCCTTTTCAGGGAACCATCTATAGGGTACCAAATACCTCCCTGAATTTTTCACTAATTGAGCAATTTTTTTAAGGGGTTGAATTAGGAGGTCAAACTTGGAACAAAATGAAAAACTTTCATGATTTTAATGGATTTTTGCACAACGATTTTTTATATGAGGGTCATTTCAATATGGTTTTCCTTTTCAGGGAACCATCTATAGGGTACCAAGTACCTCCCTGAATTTTTCACTAATTGAGCAATTTTTTTAAGGGGTTAAAGTAGGAGGTCAAACTTGGAAAAAAATGAAAAACTTTCATGATTTTCATGGTTTTTTGCACAACGATTTTTTTATATGAGGGTCATTTCAATATGGTTTTCCTTTTCAGGGAACCATCTATAGGGTACCAAATACCTCCCTGAATTTTTCACTAATTGAGCAATTTTTTTAAGGGGTTAAATTAGGAGGTCAAACTTGGAAAAAAATGAAAAATTCTCATGATTTTAATGGTTTTTTACACAACGATTTTTTAATATGAGGGTCATTTCAATATGGTTTTGCTTTTCAGGGAACCATCTATAGGGTACCAAATACCTCCCTGAATTTTTCACTAATTGAGCAATTTTTTTAAGGGGTTGAATTTAGAGGTCAAACTTGGAAAAAAATGAAAAATTCTCATGATTTTAATGGTTTTTTGCACAACGATTTTTTTATATGAGGGTCATTTCAATGTGGTTTTCCTTTTCAGGGAACCATCTCAAGGGTACCAAGTACCTCCCTGAATTTTTCACTAATTGAGCAATTTTTTAAGGGGTTGAATTAGGAGGTCAAACTTGGAAAAAAATGAAAAACTTTCATGATTTTAATGGATTTTTGCACAACGATTTTTTTATATGAGGGTCATTTCAATATAGTTTTCCTTTTCAGGGAACCATCTATAGGGTACCAAATACCTCCCTGAATTTTTCACTAATTGAGCAATTTTTTTAAGGGGTTGAATTAGGAGGTCAAACTTGGAAAAAAATTAAAAACTTTCATGATTTTAATGGATTTTTGCACAACGATTTTTTGATATGAGGGTCATTTCAATATGGTTTTCCTTTTCAGGGAACCATCTATAGGGTACCAAATACCTCCCTGAATTTTTCACTAATTGAGCAATTTTTTTAAGGGGTTGAATTAGGAGGTCAAACTTGGAAAAAAATGAAAAATTCTCATGATTTTAATGGTTTTTTACACAACGATTTTTTTATATGAGGGTCATTTCAATATGGTTTTTCTTTTCAGGGAACCATGTATAGGGTCCCAAATACCTTCCTGAATTTTTCACTAATTGAGCAATTTTTTTAAGGGGTTGAATTAGGAGGTCAAACTTGGAAAAAAATGAAAAATTCTCATGATTTTAATGGTTTTTTGCACAACGATTTTTTTATATGAGGGTCATTTCAATATGGTTTTCCTTTTCAGGGAACCATGTATAGGGTCCTAAATACCTCCCTGAATTTTTCACTAATTGAGCAATATTTTTAAGGGGTTGAATTAGGAGGTCAAACTTGGACAAAAATGAAAAACTTTCATGATTTTAATTGAATTTTGCACAACGATTTTTTTATATGAGCGTCATTTCAATATGGTTTTCCTTTTCAGGGAACCATCTATAGGGTACCAAGTACCTCCCTGAATTTTTCACTAATTGAGCAATTTTTTTAAGGGGTTGAAGTAGGAGGTCAAACTTAGAAAAAAATGAAAAACTTTCATGATTTTAATGGATTTTTGCACAACGATTTTTTTTATATGAGGGTCATTTCAATATGGTTTTTCTTTTCAGGGAACCATCTATAGGGTACCAAGTACCTCCCTGAATTTTTCACTAATTGAGCAATTTTTTTAAGGGGTTAAACTAGGAGGTCAAACTTGGAAAAAAATTAAAAATTCTCATGATTTTAATGATTTTTTACACAACGATTTTTTTAATATGAGGGTCATTTCAATGTGGTTTTCCTTTTCAGGGAACCATGTATAAAGGGAGGTATTTGGTACCCTGAAAAGGAAAACCATATTGAAATGACCCTCATATTAAAAAAATCGTTGTGTAAAAAATCATTAAAATCATGAGAATTTTTAATTTTTTTCCAAGTTTGACCTCCTAATTCAACCCCTTAAAAAAATTGTTCAATTAGTGAAAAATTCAGGGAGGTACTTGGTACCCTATAGATGGTTCCCTGAAAAGGAAAACCACATTGAAATGACCCTCATATAAAACAATCGTTGTGCAAAAATCCATTAAAATCATGAGAATTTTTTAATTTTTTTCCAAGTTTGACCTCCTAATTCAACCCCTTAAAAAAATTGCTCAATTAGTGAAAATTCAGGGAGGTATTTGGGACCCTATAGATGGTTCCTTGAAAAGGAAAACCATATTGAAATGACCCTCATATAAAAAAATCGTTGTGTAAAAAACCATTAAAATCATGAGAATTTTTCATTTTTTTCCAAGTTTGACCTCCTAATTCAACCCCTTAAAAAAATTGCTCAATTAGTGAAAAATTCAGGGAGGTATTTGGGACCCTATACATGGTTCCCTGAAAAGAAAAACCATATTGAAATGACCCTCATATAAAAAAATCGTTGTGTAAAAAACCATTAAAATCATGAGAATTTTTCATTTTTTTCCAAGTTTGACCTCCTAATTCAACCCCTTAAAAAAATTGCTCAATTAGTGAAAAATTCAGGGAGGTATTTGGTACCCTATAGATGGTTCCCTGAAAAGGAAAACCATATTGAAATGACCCTCATATCAAAAAATCGTTGTGCAAAAATCCATTAAAATCATGAAAGTTTTTAATTTTTTTCCAAGTTTGACCTCCTAATTCAACCCCTTAAAAAAATTGCTCAATTAGTGAAAAATTCAGGGAGGTATTTGGGACCCTATAGATGGTTCCCTGAAAAGGAAAGCCATATTGAAATGACCCTCATATAAAATAATAGTTGTGTAAAAAACCATTAAAATCATGAGAATTTTTCATTTTTTTCCAAGTTTGACCTCCTAATTCAACCCCTTAAAAAATTGCTCAATTAGTGAAAAATTCAGGGAGGTACTTGGTACCCTTGAGATGGTTCCCTGAAAAGGAAAACCACATTGAAATGACCCTCATATAAAAAAACCGTTGTGCAAAAAACCATTAAAATCATGAGAATTTTTCATTTTTTTCCAAGTTTGACCTCCTAATTCAACCCCTTAAAAAAATTGCTCAATTAGTGAAAAATTCAGGGAGGTATTTGGTACCCGATAGATGGTTCCCTGAAAAGGAAAACCATATTGAAATGACCCTCATATAAATAAATCGTTGTCCAAAAAAACAGATTTTTTTCATTTTTTTCCAGGTTTGACCTCCTAATTCAACCCCTTAGAAAAATTGCTCAATTAGTGAAAAATTCAGGGAGGTACTTGGTACCCTATAGATGGTTCCCTGAAAAGGAAAACAACATTGAAATGACCCTCATGTAAAAAAATCGTTGTGCAAAAAACCATTAAAATCAGGAGAATTTTTCATTTTTTTCCAAGTTTGACCTCCTAATTCAACCCCTTAAAAAAATTGCTCAATTAGTGAAAAATTCAGGGAGGTACTTGGTACCCGATAGATGGTTCCCTGAAAAGGAATACAACATTGAAATGACCCTCATATAAAAAAATCGTTGTCCAAAAAAAACAGATTTTTTTCATTTTTTTCCAGGTTTGACCTCCTAATTCAACCCCTTAAAAAAATTGCTCAATTAGTGAAAAATTCAGGGAGGTACTTGGTACCCGATAGATGGTTCCCTGAAAAGGAATACAACATTGAAATGACCCTCATATAAAAAAATCGTTGTCCAAAAAAACAGATTTTTTTCATTTTTTTCCAGGTTTGACCTCCTAATTCAACCCCTTAAAAAAATTGCTCAATTAGTGAAAAATTCAGGGAGGTACTTGGTACCCTATAGATGGTTCCCTGAAAAGGAAAACCACATTGAAATGACCCTCATATAAAACAATCGTTGTGCAAAAATCCATTAAAATCATGAAAGTTTTTAATTTTTTTCCAAGTTTGACCTCATAATTCAACCCCTTAAAAAAATTGCTCAATTAGTGAAAAATTCAGGGAGGTACTTGGTACCCTATAGATGGTTCCCTAAAAAGAAAAACAACATTGAAATGACCCTCATATAAAAAAATCCTTGTGTAAAAAAACTGAATTTTTTCATTTTTTGTAATGTTTGACCTCCTAATTCAACCCCTTAAAAAAATTGCTCAATTAGTGAAAAATTCTGGAAGATACTAGGGACCCTATAGATGAATCCCTATAAAGGACACCACCATTGAAACAGCTCTCATAATTATTTTTAACTGTAGAATATATAATATTGTTTTTTTTTTCAAAGTCCAATTTCAACATTTTTTTTTCAAGGATTTTACGGTTGAGTTTGTTATTAAGGACTGTAAAGCAATATGTCTGAGTTAGGAATTCTGTATGGGATTTGATTAGGATATAAATGTGAAACCTAGGTGTTGGAATCTATGTAGGGAAATCATGCATTATTTCAACTGGTTAGTCATAACTTTTTTACATACATTTTTACATTTGTATTCATCAAATTTCAATTCAATTTATGATATGGCATAATAATCCCTAAGGGACTAGGCTATCTAAATTTTGTTGATTGGCCGGACTAACCAATTTTTTTCTGGGCTTGTGTATCAACACACTTAATTGATAAAATATATAACCATGATTATTCATTATGCTCAATGAGGTGCTGGGGTCAGAAGTTCATGATCCAGTCAGTCTGACGTCATTATCATGATTACATTGTAACAAAGTTGCAGCCCAAGGGAATGTTACAAAATGACGTCATTGAGCCAGAACAATAGGGACGACAACGTCCCTCCCGTCCATTACCAGTGGTGGACGTTGCCGACCTTCCCATCCGTTAGGCAACGTCCATCACCGGTAACGGATGGGAGGGATGTTGACGTCCCCATTGTTCTGGCTTAATGACGTCATTTGTAACATTCTGAAGGGCTGGAACTTGTTACAATGTAATCATGATAATGACTTCAGACAACTTTGATCATGTACTTTTGACCCCAGCATTTCATTAAGCATATTGAATTACCATGGTTATAAATTTTATTAATTTAGTATGTAGATACACTAGTCCAGAAAAAAATTGGTTAGTCCTGCCAACCAACAAAATTTAGATAGCCTAGTCCCTTAGGGGTTAATGTATTTTTGTCAATTTGATTTGTAACAGAATCTATTTGTTAAGATAAGCTAGTGCCCAACAACGATACTCAGAAGGAAGGAGGAGATAGATTGGGTGGCATTGGCACTGAGACTTCTCTGGAAGAGTGCAGGGACTATGTTCTGAGTGATAGCAGCACAAGCAATGGGGACAGATATGCATGGGCATTCACACAGGTGGCGTGTGATGGCAAGTGGAGCAGTTGCTGGTTACACTACATTGACACCCAAAAAGTTAAATTCTGGCATTACCAACTACACTATATTAACCTTGAAATAATGTGTATGAATTGAAATTGTGAAAGTGGCTTCATTAATAACACAATGAAACACAATAGGACATGTTGATAAGTCTAGCAATTGATTTCATTCTTGACTTTTACACCCAGTTCTATGAGGGTATGAATCTGATTATATATATTTCCCTCTTTAGCTATGAGCGTGCAATACTCCTTTCAAAAAAAAACTTTTGAAATATGACTAGTTTTGCTCATTCCCAAACCTTTTATGACCTTTTTATTTTCATTGAAAGTTTCACAAGTCAAGGTTTGAATGACTCCATAAACATCAATGCAAAAATCAGTAAGAACATAAAAACTAGAGGGCACTTGGTAAACTCATAAAGTTGAGTAGTCTTCGATTTTTCTGTCCGAGAGATAATTCACCTTCTAAATGATTATGTACCCACAGGATAAATATCCGGAATCTTGGCAGGATCAATGAACTAGACTACAACCATGCACAGTGAACAAATATTTTAAAATAAATCAGCTTGGCTAGCACTAAGACAAATGATTTTGACAGTTACATGATAGGTGCGAATGCATTCACCGCTTTTAAACCCCTTACGTCCCATACTTAAAACCTAAAATATGTTTGGCCTTTTCTATTGTTTTCTCTTGTCGGAATAAGATGTAATGATTACTTAAAAGCAACGCAAAGTACATGTGCAGATCTTATTATTTTTATTTGTGCCCTGTTTGTATGATTTACATTAAATACTGTTACAAAGGAAAAGTGTATTCTGTGATACGATTCAGAGGGATTACATTATGCTATCATTATAATAAGATGATAAAATAATTGCAGTTTAATACTCGTATTTACAGTGTTTTTGTTTGTTAATTGTCTTATCAATCAAGAGAAATGTGTAATACTGGAATGGAATTAGACAAATATATATTCCATGTAAAGTATATATCATGTAAAGTATGCACATTCAATGATCATTTAAATTACAAATAAAAAATAATACATATCTCACAGCATTGCTTTATAAATAGTTAAGCTGAAATAAGTGTGATATTTGCTTCACATGATTGAACTAATTGAATTCTTATTATACTTATATTGATGTCTCTTTGTCATGAAGCCTGGCATGTGCAATGCATTATCAACAGTTAGCTGTAAATACTGATCAGATGATGACAGAATACTTTGCATACTAAATACTTGCCACCAATGATGAATGATAACTATACATTTAATACCCTTCTTTGTTTAATTATCGTTCCCTTCCATTTCTATGCAATGAGCATGACATTTGATTTGATCTGAGTAAGAACAAACTGGAATTTGTTATCATTCATGTGTTAAGACACACCAACCTTCACGATGTAGCTGCGAAAATGTCTAAAAAGCTACCTTATATCAATATATCTAGAAGGCTAACACATCTTAAATACACACCGCATCACAAATGCTCCAATACTATCTGTAAATTACTAAAATACTCTCCGTTTATGGCACCTATTCTGATCACAATACTTGTGTATCAAGACTAACTGGTTTTAATACATTACAGCCATATTCTATATTTGTTTGCAGTCATCATGGATAAAAATGATAGCATTAAAATCTAATTCTAAAATTGAAAAAGTGAGATTTCTTAGTCTCACAATTAGTGCAGCGAATAATGTTTCAAGATAATCCATATTTTAATTTTTTACTTTGATCAAATATCTACAATAGATTTCTCGCTTAATTTCATACAAATCTAGTATCACAGTATTTTTGTAATTAATAGTCCTTAATTGCATTAATTTGTTTAGTAGCATACATATGGCATTTTAAAGATGGGCCCAACTTTAGGGTCCATTGGCATATTCTTGCGCATGCCCATACAATATTTGTTATCAATCATCAAACTGTTTTCTTTCACACCTATATCATGTTCCAGGGCAGCCTTTGTTTTGCGAAGACGGGCCAAAGCTGTTTCAGCCTGTCTCAATTTCTCCTTTAAAAGCCGGACTGATTCACGAATTTCATTTACCTCTTTCTGAAGCCTAGAATAAAACAAATATTTTCTTAGAATAACAATAATCGTAGGAAAAAGGGCCTAATGCTAAGAATGCTACATTCTATAAAAAATAAATGATTGAAAAGTGTCATCTTACCCCTTCATTACTGGGTCATTGCAAAGTTCAACATTGATTCTGTGCAACCTCTCTTCAAGACGAGTCTGTGACACCTTCATGGGCTGTTCTTTGTCCTGAATGGCTTTTTTCAGCAATGCAACCGCACGTTCCATATCAGCAATCTCATTCACAGTCTAAAACAAGAAATGCAAATTGTAAACTATCATATATTCTTGAGATAAAATATGTTGAAAGATGTCTTGATTCTGCATTAGTCATATACATTTAGAATCAGATTAAGGATACATACTCTTGAAAGATGTTGCTGCAGTTTGTTCTTAGCATCATTAGTTTCTTGAATTCTCGAATTGAATGCATTGTTCACACCATTAAACATTGACCACATCTCATTTGCACAGGCACGAAGGCATGCATCAATTTCACCCCTCAACTTCTCACTCAACTCTCGCTCCTTCTGAGAGCGGGCAATGTTTTCTTGAGTGAATCTAACCCAAGAGGTTGGTACTGTGATGCTGTAAAACATCCAAAAATTGTTCATTAAATAATATTTTCATTATATTAGGGTTTATTAAATGCATCTTGCAATGTTCATGCAATGCTAAAATGTTTAGGATGTTCATGTAATGTTATGCTAAAATTTTAAGAATGTTTAGATATTTGAAAAGCCATAAATATGATAACCAGCTCGTCTAGGAGATTAAAATTTCAACTTCAGGTGACTTTGGCTGAATGATGGGAAATATAGCTCATTAGATAAATATAGCATCCTGCTAAGCATTGTCTGTGGATAGATATTCAGGTTTCATTGAAGTTAGTCAAGCATGTGTCATGTATTGTACTCACGTATTGTCAATTGTTTCTACACCAGGGTGGAATCCTATGCCACCAGAGGTGTTGCGAAGAGAATGCATGCGATCATCAAGATGTTGAGAATGATGTTTGTCTTTGGCATCCTTCTCACAGGCATGTTGAGATGCACGGTTCATCCTAACCAAGAAATATAAAGTATATATTATTATAGAGAAAAATATCATTATTAATTAGATAATATCTAACAATACACAAGAATGGCATTCTTTTCAAAAAAGATTTTTTAGAATATATCTAAATAAAACATAATAACATTATATTTGGCGATATTTATGGATAGATAGAGATTTCACAAAAAATAATAAAAATAAATTGATTGAACCAATAGTTTGTTGTACATTTCACAAATTTTGGAAATTCTATAAATCGCACAAAAAATATATA
Organism: Amphiduros pacificus; assembly: GCA_949316495.1. Taxonomy (NCBI): domain Eukaryota; kingdom Metazoa; phylum Annelida; class Polychaeta; order Phyllodocida; family Hesionidae; genus Amphiduros; species Amphiduros pacificus. The sequence continues at coordinate 44,362,927 of OX439003.1, read as the reverse complement.
TATCAACCGTTGACTAATTTCCATAAACTTAACCCAAGATTTAAACATGGAAGATGACTCAACATTTCAGCCACATGTTGATTTGTCTTGCTTTAGCAATAAATAACATTTCACATTTCCAATAGCATCACATTTACAAGCTTGATTGTGGTAATATAAACTATGGCTCACTTAAGTTGCACAACAGCTTTCTCCACAAGTCTGTTCATTTTGCTCTGACATCTCTTAATGATGTCCACCTCCCTAGACAGGGATTTCTCCACATCATCATGTACCATGTCAATACCCTGCCTCTTCTCTCTCTGCAGAAGACATTCCTCAGCAATAGCTAGAGGGCCCTTGGTGTCATGAAAGGCCTTTTCCAACACTCTCTTGTGCTCCTTGTAGATCATAAATGGAATATATGTTAATGTCCTGATATATGTGTTTTTTATTTTATGAATAGTAAATTACTTTCTAATAGACTGGATTTAAACTATCTAATTAATAATCTGTGTTTTTATTCTGAAATGTCAATAACAGATCAGCAATCATAACGTTATTCACCTACCCCCAAATTCTCTATTTCGTTGTCCATTTCTCTCATTTCATTGTTTAATTCTTCTTTCCAAAAAGTAATGTCTGATACTCGCTCATCTGTGAAAAAAATAGCAAAATATAGCAATCTATTTATTTTAAGTTTATTTCAAATCAAAAACACTTTTAAGGGCCCAACACCTAATGATATACAGAAAAAGTTTATGACATACTTAGTCTCTTAGTGTTGCTAGCCTGTCTGTTGCGCGTGCGCATGTCTGTTGACTTGACCGCACGCCACGCCTCGGCTCTCAGACGCTCCCCCATACTGCGCTCGCGCTCAGACAGGTTGAAATGATTCGTGTTGGACTTATCCCATTCTGTAGTGGAATAACGAGAATACATGGTACTCCTGCAATATAAAACACAAACATGTATTCTTAGTCCGATGTCCTGAAATATGTGTTCAAATTTAACACTGTTGTCTTATCGGTGATTCTTTGACATTATATGTTGATAAAGTTTACAAACCTTGCAGAGTTAAAGTAAGGTTTTGCGTGTTCAAGGCCCTTGCTGAAAGGGTTTCCTCCATATATGTGGGGGCTCATTGGGGTAACACTGCGTGACATCTTGATTTTCTGAAATATACATTTGGTATCATTCCATTGAACTTTTGCAACTGTCACTCATTTTATAGAGTTAAAATTGGACTGAATAATGTTTGACTGACGCTTGACCACACCTTCTTTCTGAAAGACAGATTTTCTGTATAATTACCATCGATTAGTTTATATAGGAAGTGTCGACAAACCTTTTTCGAAACATATATGATTAATAGATAAAATGTTACTGCTTTAATAATCTGTTGCCTTTTTTAGGCAAAAATTGGCATATTTTGCAAGTCTACACCATGACTGCGTTATTCTACAAAATGGAGTTAGGTTTTCCATTCTGTACTTTGTTTATGATGTATCGGATGTATTGATTGGGAGAGAATATTCCCACACTACGGACATGATCAGATAGTCCCACACAACACAGGTACAAGGTTCTCACTCAGCATACATTATTAATGTGGAGAGAACAAAACACTGGTCCCGTCTGGCAAACATTCATCACAGTGGTCTTGACATGCTACCAAGCATCGCCCCGGTAACCGTCAGCCAATCCTAACTTGCCTTCACAACCACCGGGACCTTGAGCACAACAATGTAATATGAAATTTGCTGCATGGACTTACTCAAAATCAAATCACACAGTATTATATGCTACTCAATGTCTTAGTTAGTGAAAAATGGGAACTGTTTTAAAGCTGCTAAGATATAAACACTGGAAATCGTGATTATATTTTACTTGACCTTTCAAATACTCAATATTCAAAGGTTTTGATAACAACTCCTTATGTTGTTTTTATGTCTAGTGCATTTAACATTTGATATTTATTGTAATCCCAAGATATAATATGATTGTGATATCAACACACAAAATGATGTATTTTATGTTTAAGTATTTCATTAAAACTTTCTTAACAATCTATTCTTTCCAATCAATCAAGAATTTGAGAAACAAATTATCTTTTAATTGTTTGTTAGTATTAAAGATATATTGAAAGGCCCTCAATCGAAACCAAGATTATTCCAAAAGAGCTTGTAGTCAATTGTTTCAATTGATCTGACAACCCATTAGTGGCTTATGGATGTGAATGTAATGTTTGACTATTGATAAAGATGGACACCGCCTCTAAGATTTACCTAAGCACTCTTGATCAAACATTCGCTGAATTCCAGTTTTCTGCTATAATATATTTTGTTGGTTATTTTAAGTATACTGCACCAACGGGAATGGGAACTTGACACGAACTGGCATCTACCAAACACAAGGAAGTAACCTATATTGCATGCCATTATTCGTAAAGGCAATGGTCGTTAAAATTTTGATGTGAATTTTGGCCTGGCCCAATGAAGTGAGTGCCGATGTGGTCCCATGGTATAGATGATAAAACTAGCCTGGCTTGACTTGCCTAGCAACTACAATCAATATTAACACACTAAGCATGCCTCATTTCTGTCTAAAATCAACCAAATCAACAAGACATATTTTTCACAATTTGATTTCATTTTCATCTTAATCATTGCAATATATTAAAGAATGCAAACTGGTACAATTGACCAAGATGAGATTGATTTCAGACCATGAGTAGCTCAACCTGTCAGTAAAGCAACACTATGCGGAAGCATTTTACCATAACACCAAATGACCAAATAATGACTAGATTTGATTTCAATATTAATGCCATACATAGATTGATATCAGTTTTGAAGTTAATAATTCATAATTCATAATTCAGAAATTATAAAGTTCAAACCATTATTTTTTTTAATAAAATAGAGATGATATGGAATAAACAATTTTTTGACTCATTAAACTTGATCTATCGAGCTTTTAATTCATATGCATTTCACTATGACTTAAGAATACTATGGACACTATATGACTTAAGAATACTATGGACACCACATCCAAATAAGAAAGCCCACATAGGCATTTACCCATTAGATGAATATGTTTTATAACCATATAAGAAAGAGCATGTTCTGGTTAAGTCAATAAAAAAATTCTCTGTTTTTCAATTTCAATATGACTGTTTTGTGACTAAGATAATATGTTTTAGAAGTATTACCTGTTGATAGAGATGCTAGGTAGTATGCTAAGTGTTTCTTAATCTACTCCTTGGATCCAAAAGCTTTTAATCTGATCCCCTCTGATCCTCTATGGTTGTGGATGACAAGTGATGGAGTTGTCCTGCCCAACCTACCATATAAAGTGGTATACCATGTAACCTCCTGGAGTGGTAAACGGATGGATGCTGCCTAGTTACCATGGAGATCTCCAAGGACAACATTGGCCACGTGACTTGGGAGCGGGTGAGCTGCCAGTCTCCAGGACGATCAGTGCAAAGTGTTGCCAACAAGAGGCCAAAATATGGGGCATTTCTTCATGGGCATAAGACTTTGAATCATATAGATGAATCAATAGGTTTTAAAACACTCTATAGCTTTTTTACTCCTTATTATTTATCTGCATAAACTTTATTTTGGACGAAATATCATTATTCAACAGTTTTGAAAAGAAAAGGAAACATTCAAACCTTTCAGTACCTTGAAATGTTTATCTTACATTGATAATGAGACGTTTGTTATCGAACAGAAAGTTCAGAAATGTGTATATGTATATCTTGCTAAGCAACACTAGGAAACCGTACATTAAAGTGATGTAAATATTTTGGATTTAAATAAATTTGCAATGGTATTTTGTTGTTCTGATTACATATGTTTGTGTATAAAGGGAGGTAAAGAATTGGTTGGTAAGTCATTCGAGGGATTTGAGAGATGATCAGATAATGTCTGGATGGTCGGATTCATGAAATGGGTAAGTCTAAATCAAGACATGTTTAAAAATCAGTTTCATCTACATGGGTAAACTATAAACACTACTACCAAGGGGTTATTGAATTGAATGCATCCTGAAAATAATATTTTACATCATGTTTTTATCTGGACAGTTATATGAACTTTTCGAGAAAAAAATGAGTACGTTTCAGTTGAATGCATGTTCTGCCAGATTATGGAGATTAAAGTGCAACATTTAACTCTTTAATATTTAAATATATCTAAATGAGATAAATATTTGTTTTGAGTAACTCCTGTGATGCGTGTTTCATTATATTACGTGTATATGAACAGGAAGACACATACAACAGATTAACAAGTGGACTGATACAGTTTATGCTGCCATAACACCCTCACTTTCATTTCGATAAACAGCTTTTTGTATATATTTATTTTCTTTATGGGGTTGAGTGGTTAATATTGGCTATTTTTAAATCTGAAAAGTGCTTGGAGATGTGCTCATGTGAAATGGGAGCACATATTTTCCACGCAATCGGTTGGCTTATATGTTCATCTTGCTGTCAGTATAGAATAATGAATTGAGCATATCTTCGTCAAGTACATTTGAACTCTTCCAATGAGATGTTCTGACTGTCTTGAGACTTGGACATACATATATGAGAGTGTTGGAATAGTGCGCAACCATGAGCAGTTGGTTAGAGATTGGTGGTTTTGGCATTTTGATAAGGGGTTGTCATTATTTAGTTGTTCCCATGTACATGTGCTTAGAGTTTAAAATTGTGTATATAATGATGCGACGTACTAGTATAGTTGGTTATAGATTGGTCACCGTTTTTATAAGGGGTTGTCAATATCTATTGAACTACATGTACATATACTGGGAACGTAAAATCGTGAATGTGATAATGGGTAATCATTTTGAAGTGTAATTTCTATTCGTGAAATCTTACAAAAAATATCTGTACATAATCGTTTGATGGGAAATGGTCGAATGAATTATGGTTTAAATAAGCTAGCATTTGGCCCCCAAGTTTTATTTAGTTGGGGGCCAAATGTCAGCATAGGAAAACACCAAAACGTTTTTATTTCAGCATAGGAAAACACCTTATCGTTTAAATTTTGATTCTGTTATCATTCAATCAATTATATAATTTATCAAAATGAAAAATAAAATTTTGAAAACAATTATGGTATCATATTTTGGTTGGAGTTGTTAATAATGCATATACACTCTAGATTGTGGACAAACCGCTGTGTACTAAGTCGTCAAGCCGTTCCTTCTTCATCAGTCTATCTTTTGGATATTCTACTGTGATTTCAAATCATTATGAACCAAATGATGCTTGTGGGATAGTAGTTACCTAACTTCTGTAAAATCTTACCATAATTTCACGTATGAATAATGAATAGGTTGTCTAATGAACTATTCGATTCGACTTCATGCTTGGTCTCCCCAGTCGGTTGTGCTCAAATGCCTGGGTCAAATTGCCGCATCATATCGCCACCAACAATTTGCCGCATGCTAATATCATTCGATCATTTACGCATATGTTATTAACATATTAAGAGATCAATTTACATGATACACTAAATATTTGATAGATAGAACAGAATATGATCAAACAGATATAATATATTGCTATTGAAATGGATCCTACCACTCACATATTGCTACATCCAATTCTTTTATCCTTTAACTCTAAATGTGTTGATGTTTCATTATACTTTAAATCTTGATGTATATTTACCGTGTACCGTACATGTATTGATGTATAATTATCCTCTAAAATTAGATATTATCAAATCATATAATATAAAGACTAGATTCAACCTCAGTCTGTGCATTGACAATTTTGTCACTTTATATAAAGATAATAAATTATATTCAAATATCTATTTATTACGTGATGTAGAATACGTAATTTTTAACCCGGAACCAGGAAACTCTATTGGAAGCATAGACAATAGGAAGTCAGCACACCATGACGGCAAGATTAATCATAATCATATATTATTTAAATGTTTTTGAGGAGAGAGCAGTCGATATATCCCTCCCACAAATATCCTTGCTGTAAACATTTATCTAAACAATACTAACACAGGCTGTCGAGTTTGAATATAATGTATGAAAATGCCAATAATAATAATAATAATAATAATAATAATAATAATAATAATAATAATAATGATATGATAGGAATGATAGAGTCATTAATTAACTCATACACGGCATCCGCTTCACCGATTGGCTTGATCTTGGGCTCATTGGAAAGAAAAAGATGAAATATTAAGAAAGGTGGAAGGGACATAGCATACATTTCTTTTATTATTAGTCAAAATAGCCAAAAACTGGTATTTCAGCAGTACAGAGGGAGGTACTTACAAAAAGGTAACAGCAGTATTCTGCATGATCATATTAACATAATTTATGATGTTACCATGACGTTACAATGTTGACACTTCCATGTTTGACGTCACACTGTCTGACGTCATTATGACACATTCCTGTATGACGTCACTATGCTTATCTTGCTTGCAACACAGTTTTAGGCCATGAAAAACCACCTTTCTACTCCAGTTATTTGTATATATAATGTTCGAAAGAAAGAAATGTGCCTCACGCAATTGTGTTTACCTTGCTCGCAGCGTCATTACGTTTTCAGAGCAGGTGAAATCATCTTTTTACTCCAATTATTGACAAAACTGTGGTCATTTGTATATGTGATATTCAGTGGAAAGAAATGTGCATCTCGTAGCCTCACGCAACTCTGTTTACCTTGCTCGCAGCGTTATTACGTTTTCAGTTCAGGCTTCTACTCCAATTATTGACAAAACTGTGGTCATTTGTATATATGATATTCAGTGGAAAGAAATGTGCATCTCGTAGCCTCACGCAACTCAGTTTACCTTGCTCGCAGCGTCATTACATTTTCAGAGCAGGCTAAATCATCTTTCTACTACAGTGACCTGCAGCCAAATCCGGACACTTTCATGTTTTTCACTCCCGATTTTCACAAAACCTTTCATAACTGGATAAAAACTGCTCACGTCAATAGAAGATCGTCAGTCTTAAAGGCGTGTAGAGTAAACATGATACCCGTTCAATATTTACAGAATTAGGACGATATTCATGAATTCAGCAAACCGGCAAACTGTCCGAGTTCACATTGAGTTATATGATGATGTTGGTTACGTCACCACTTCTGACGTCATTTGACAGTGACTCAATCAGTAGTGCCGTGAAAACAAATAAACACTTTTAACGTTTTGAAAGGAATAGGAATAACAAGATGACGTGTGAGGCACTATATTCAGCTCAATTGCAATTAGTACAGCACAGTTTTACTCGATATTTGACCGAGTTAAAAATGTCCGAGTTTAATCTGCCGGTTTCGGACAGTTGTCGGTCACTGTACAACTATTGACAAAACTATGGTCATTTGTATATGATACTCAGTGGAAAGAAATGTGCATCTCGTAGCCTCACGCAACTGTGTTTACCTTGCTCGAGCGTCATTACGTTTTCCTTCTGTCACTCCGTTGGTCCGTCTGTCAGTAATAATAACAATAATAATAATAATAATAATAATAATAATAATAATAATAATAATAATAATAATAATAATAATAATAATAATAATAATAATAATAATAATAATAATAATGATAAAATTTATATAGCGCTGAATACCTAGTGTTCTCCAATCACCAATCGGCAAAGCCCCGATAGGTGATCTGGAGGGGTTTGTCGAACGTCCAAGGTCTTTACCAATTTCAACCAAAGAAAAGTTTGGTGGAGTTGTTAGAGCTCTAGTGAAGTAAAAAATCGCCAGCTGTAAAATCTGAGGTAAACCCATTTAAACGTCTAAATTGAACCCGTTTCAACTGCTGTTAAAACGGGTTTGACTCAATTTTTGCAGCTGGCGATTATTATCAAGTATTTATATTTTCCTTATTTAATGTTATCCAAAGAATAATCAAACTTTTTTGTGATATTTTAGATATAATTATACATAAAATATGAATTATCACTAAAACAGTTGGGTATTTAAAAAATCACATCTAAACGAGATTATGAAGGAAAAGCAAAAATCTCAGACCTCTCCAGACCACCTATCTGGGCTTTGACGATGGGTGATTGGAGAACACTACTGAATATATATAATATCTTTATTCATACGTACATAAAATGCAGTATACATTGATTTGATAAAAACGATTGTGTGCGGAAAAACAAAAACAAAAAAAAATTTACAGTTTTCTAAAAACATCAACTTCAAGCAGTGGTTACATAATCAATCATTTCTTGACATTCGTCTATTGTAAAACCATCAATCCCTTGCCTCAATTCTCTCACCATATTAACTAAAAACATATCATTTTCACCAGGTGTAAAAACACTGTGATTTCCACAGAACATAGATCCAAATGACACAGACCATCTTTTACACACATAACTTACATTCTTTGCAATTATACTTCTACAATCATACTCAGACATTTTTATTAAGAAGCTAAGGTTTTCATTCTTACTCTTACTCATACATACATACATTTTGCAGAACCTTTTAAAAACAGAATCCCAGGCATGTTTACCATTGTTGAGCTGACACAGTAAGCTTCTATGGGCTTGATATGGCAAACCCCAGATTCTTCTAACTGCCTTGTTCCAAGCTATCATTAGGGACTCAATATGGACATCACTTAAGTTCCATGCCTGAGATCCATAAAAATGACAACAATAGGACTCTAATAGGTACATCACAACATCGGGTGAGGTATTCCGGTATCGTGTAAGCAGGCCATTGACTCTACCTATGAACCCAGCTTTTTTATGTCTAATTTCCTCTGACTCTGACAAGTTATCCATGAGATAGTTCCCCAGATGTTTGACACATGTCTTCCATTGGAGTTTACACCCATCAAGATATATATCTATCTGATCATTTAGATTTATTCTACGATCTGGACTTCTATCAAAGGCCATACACACTGTCTTTGTACCATTATATTTTACACTGTACTCTTCACCATATTCAGTGCAGATATTAATCATCTTCTGCAATCCTTTTACACTGGGACATAATACCAGATATATCTGTTCATAGCGCTTCTGTCAAAACATGAGTTCTGAACAGGTGGGTCTTCAGCTTGTTCTTAAAAAGGTCAGCTGAAGTGCAAGTCCGGAGGTCAGTGGGAAGGTCATCCCATAGCCTAGGACCTACTGCTGAGAATATATATATATATATATATATATATATATATATATATATATATATATATATATATATATATATATATATATACATATAATGACGCGTCATAATTCCAACAATATTGGACTTAATGTATATATTGATTTATATTCAACTTTATATATATATATATATATATATATATATATATATATATATATATATATATATATATATATATATATATATATATATATATATATACATAAAGTTGAATATAAATCAATATATACATTAAGTCCAATAAAATATATACGTTATTATGATTATAGAACCAAAATTAAAATGACTCTGGTCTTCTAAGTACTTTTAAAGTCATGACATTTCAAACAAATATCAGTTCACGGTGACTGCATGCATAATGAGTTGTTCACTTAGGCAGCATGCATAATTAAAAAGGGTAATCGTTAAATTCAGGGAAACATGTGCATTCTGGCGTTATATACTCTGATTAATGACGCGTCATAATTCCAACAATGTTGTGATGAATTGATCAGTTATCTATGGAAATTGGAAAACTAATATGATGTTGTAATGTCCTTATCAGGTCAACATCTGTGGGAATCGAACCCCTGCCCAGTTTTGTACTTGTGATACAGACCCGTTGCTCCACCATGTGTGCTATTGGATCTCTTATATCAGACGAGGAATAATTATTTTGAGAACATGCTCCTTTTCCACATTGTAATATATGTTTTTAAACCTGTGTTTAAATGAATGGCCACCATTAAAATGATGTATGTTATAACGGCATGTCTTATCTAAAATTGTAGTATCAAATTATGTTAATAGTTTGTTCATACAATTGAACAAACTACAATAACAAATAAGGTCATAAGAGAAGGTGTTGGTTATAAAATAAAAGGGGCTTGGCACGATTAATTAAACCATACAGTACAGGGGTACATCGCAAAGAAGTAATGTTGACAAGCAAGTGAAAACAGAAATATATGATGATTACATTACAGACCAGACTAGGACATAACATGAATGTCTCCGTATACACGTTACGAAAATACAAAACCCATTTATAGTGAATAAGAGCTGAGAGGGAAACCACAAATCGATTTATTTTCTTTCATGTCAAGCAGATAAATTAGCTCATGTATGTGACAAACTCTTGGGACTGTTATGTATTTCGATGATGTGGAAGTCTCTCTCTTCCTAATTATAGTTACGCTCATTGTTATGCTCTACCTGTAGTCATTGCAGTCATTGTCATAGTCATTGCCACAGACAATGTCACAGTCATTGTCATAATCACCGTCATAGTTATTGCAATGGTAATCAATTATATTATGTTATTGTTATGATCATTGTCCTTGCCAAAACCGTGGTTGTTGGAATAGTAAAAAAAATATTATCATACAAATTCAGGACATTCACTTCCAAGTATTCGCTGTGGCGCTTCAATCAAATTTTACCAACTTCATGAAAATCAGTTCAGCATGTTTCATTCAGCCAAATATATGTATTCAATTTTTTTTGAGATATGACATGTAAAGAGACTCATTGGCATATTATATCTTAGGAACCACAGGGGCGTTTTTTCATTATTGACAGTGGAGACTGTCAGCTGCCTTAAATAGTTCAGGCCTTTGATAATGTTTGATAGGATTATATAGCTGCATTGGTGTACCTCTTGATTGATTATGTCCTTGAGATCAAATAACTCATTTTTACCATTAAATCTCCATCGAATATGTGGTATGCCGCAACGGTCTTGTGTTTACAGACATTTCACTCAAATTGTACCTATTTATTATTTTTGATTTGGCTGATGATTCATTTGTCTATCAAAGCCTACACGAGTTATTGGTGTTATATGGTTCTGCTTACACTGTCAGGGGATGCACGGCGGTGTTCTGGTCAGGAACTGACATCAGTCCACAACTAATTAAATGTATTATTTGGCACTTATAATCAAACATGGCATGTTAAATAACGTGAAAGATATACTCAGATTGTACCCAAATTGATAGAGACAAACAAACCTGATGGAGACAAAAGAATCTTGACAAATTATCAAGTTAGAGCCTTTATTGGAGATTACTTCTTTGGTGCTGCTTGAATTGGATCACCAAGCAGACCAACACCACAAATACGAGGGGAAGACAAGATTAGCTTGGCATGTTGGCTTCCTGCTTTCTGCTACTTGCACTTAATTATTTAAAGGACAACCTGGCACAAGGCCATGAAGGCAAGTTTAAGCAATGGAAAAATAGTAAGACATTGAAATACAAGCCTCTATTTAGATATAGGACATAATACTATCAGGTTCAATTAAGGAGTGGAGAATTCTGGATTTTATCTTGTAATTTTGATACTTTCAAACATTAACATCAGGTAGAGTATGCAAATGGGAATATTTTATACATGTGTAATCACTGAAGCAAAAATATCTAACAAAGGAGCTTGGTTTGATTTCGCTTCCATAAATTTCACCAAAATAATACGTACAATTATCTATGTATCTTTTCTTTTATTTGGTCGGGATCTTTTTCCATGAACTCATTGGTGGTCACGTGACTTGTGTATATTCTAAATTATTTATGTAACTAAGACACGGCAATCCCTGACACGGCAATCCCAGAGATAATAACTTTTACAGATTCGGAAATGAGAAGAATTCTATATGGTTTATCAATTATATACTGATACGAAACAATACGAAACGATACCAAAACAGGACCTCTCTCTCGTTTCAGCCCCTACCTCCAAACTGTAAGGAATAAACACAGGAACGGTCGCAAGATATCTGTATTCATGTACACCTGATGATAGTTTATAGATGTTGCTCAATTCGGATTTGATGATATTTTGATGAGCAAGGGAAGTATCTGGGGAATCTCAGATTTGAATGGTATCAAATACAGGGCAATGACCGCAGATGTAGTAAGTGAATACAACTGATGTAATGCAGAGTAGCTATGGCAGCAGGCAAATTAGTGTACCATAATAAACATGAAGTTAAGTCTTGCTGCTCTTGTTTCCCCTGTTCCTCAGTAACCGTTGTCATGCAGGTTCATATAGGAGCAATCTATTGGCCTAATGAAAACAACTAAAGCGTATCCAGCTTTGCCACCTTGTCCCATTTTTTAATCAAATAGCTCATATATCTAATATAACACGGTCGATAAAGAGTGGTTTGATTCGATACAGAGCTGGCTTATTATTTAGAGGACATGCATGGAAGTATAATGGAGAGAAGTCTGTCACTGATGTTAGCAGCAGAGATCCATGTTCAGGTTCAATAACCAAAGCTGTGGAAACACTATAATCATTTATAATCCCTTTCAATTAATGATCGAAAATGAAATAGATAAATATTCAAATTCATTATTAAATCAAAAGGATTTTACTATTGATTACTGAGAGAGCAATACAGATTTTGGGAATGTTGAACGCCTCTTACATATTGCAATTTAAGAACATGGAATTCAGTTAAAATGTGAATGTGTATTATTTTTGACAAAATGATGCTAAAATAAGAGTATTGATATGCCCCACACATTAACCACAACTTGTGCCATCACGTGTTGAACATTGCCAAAGAAAAGGCAAATTACACACCAGGTGGCACTAGATTCAAATAAAACATTTTTGTATTTTTATAACACGAGGCCTGACAAAAAAAGGCCAAATAAACTTTGAAAATTAGAGTTGAGAGGATGGAGGAACAGAAAATATTTACCAAATATGAATTAGGATTATATTGTTAATTTTCACTATAATTTAGCAATTCAAACTTCCCATGATTGTGAAAGGTGGCCAACCATTATATTACTTTTGGAGTGTTTACACAATACAAATATATTTTTATCATATTTTTAAAGGAGAGAGGTTTGTTTCACAATGTTTCAATTAATATCCAATTTTAAAGGATAGAGGTTTGTTTCACCATGTTTAAATTGATATCCAATTAGAATGGACTTCGGTGGTGATATATAGACGATAACTGTTTTATATAGTCCTTATGCAGATACCATTCTTGGTATATAAATAGATAACGAATATTTCCATAGGTCATGAATTATCTAATATCTGCCTGTAGATATACTGATAACCACTATGAACATTTAGAAATAATGGTTTATGCATATGATATCCATTACCTCCATATGGAAAATATTAATATGATCTTTTTCATAATCCGATATAAAATATGATAGATCTTCAAAATAGTTAAAATTTGTTATAATTGATGATAATAAAAGGATAAAAACAAAAGTTCTGATTGTTTATTTGTGTCAGGACCGTTTAATGCATGACATACATTGAATACTGAGTTTGCATGTATTTCCTGTCAACATAATACTGATTAGAATATTAATGAATTAGGCATTATGGAAACATTCTGCATAATGCTTACACATAGCTTAATTTACAAAGAGTTTTGAAAAAAATAAATCATTTACATAAAAAGGATAATAATACTGGTTGGATCTTGACTGAACAAATAAATCAAAATCAGTGACAAAGAATCTACACTTCACATTTTACCTCGATAGTTGGAACCAAGAAAGCTAGCACTACAAACAAGTCTTATTGTGAAAACTTATTAACTTCAAGATTACAAAGGTTATCCCCCTTATTAGCGGTTTTATAGCCACGTTATTAAGCAAGCTGAGTCCTCTTAATTGGTTGTTACTGTCCAGATGTCTGGCCTATATGTAATTGATGATTTGATGCATACTCCGTTGATGTCTATTGGTATGTCAGGATATTTAATGCTTATTTATCTATATCGATGCAAATCCGATATTTCGCTGCAGAACCACTCTGTTATTTAAAAGCATCGCCTTCAAGGTGCGAAATAATTATAGGGTATTTTGGTCAAATATTATAACTACCTAATAATGTTTAGTCTTTCCATTTTAATTACATGTCATGCTCAAATATTTAGTACCTGTATTTTTGATCAATTGGACTAAAGCCTCCTCATTTAATACATGTAATAATTGCACTATTCATCAGTCTTGTAATGTGCATTTATAATTGCTATGTGACAATTAACACAAGTGAATAATATGAGAAAGTAGTGGATTTGAGAACTGATATTAGAAAATAAAGCTGTAATCATAACTATTGAAAAAATGGTTATCACAGATTTTATGCTTGAGTACCAAATTACTTAGTCGTCTACAAAATGCATTTTAATAGGCAACTAGTGGCATATGGAAGATTGGCCCAACTTTGGGGTCCATGGGCATATTCTTGCGCATACCCATGCAGTATTTGTTGTCAATCATGAGACTGTTTTCCTTGACTCCGATGTCATGTTCCAGGGTAGCCTTTGTCTTGCGAAGACGGGCTAGTGCTGTTTCAGCCTGTCTCAGCTTCTCCTTCAGCAGTCGGACAGATTCACGGATTTCATTCACTTCCCTCTGAAGTCTAAGCAAAAAATAAAACCTTCTTACTATATGAAATAATCAAAGCTTATAAATTTTATCTATTGAGCAAGTGTAGACTTTTTTCCTGTGATTATTTCTTCTTGTGTCTTGCATATCATTAAATATCATATATCATATAGAATTGTCACTTCATTATTTTTATCATATATTATATAGAATTGTCACTTCATATTATTATATCACCATAATGTGAAAGAAACTTTACATATTTATTATATAATATTTTATGATGTTGTTATCATGTATGAAATCCTTATCAGTGCAATTAGAGTCCTGACTTACCCCTTCATAACTGGGTCATTGCACAGTTCAACATTAATTCTGTGAAGTCTCTCCTCCAGACGGGTCTGGGACACCTTCATGGGCTGTTCCTTATTCCGGATGGCTTTCTTAAGCAGCTCAACAGCACGCTCCATATCAGCAATTTCGTTTGCAGTCTAAAATTGAATAAGCAATCATAAAAAACTACAAAATTACTTAGATGTGTATATTATTCATAAGTATTTTAAAACTAGTTTAACAAATCTAGAAGTCTTGTCTTTTGAATTCATTATGATCATATATGTAATAGCTATCAACTGGCAGTGTTACAGTTATTGAACTGTTTGTATATTCTAACATTAGTGATTAACTAATTTCATTAGTATGTTCTAAGACTAACCCTGGCAAGATGTTGCTGCAGTTTACTCTTAGCATCATTGGTTTCCTGGATTCTGGCATTAAATGCATTGTTGACACCATTAAACATAGACCACATCTCATTTGCACAGGCACGCAGACATGCATCAATGTCACCTCTCAACTTCTCACTCAATTCTCGCTCTCTCTGAGAGCGGGCAATGTTCTCCTGTGTGTACTTAACCCAGGACATTGGAATGGTGACTCTGTAAATTGATGATTTAAATTATCAGTATTATTTGATATTTCACTTTTACAATAGAATTATGATTTCTCTATTTGAATCCTGAATATTGACAATAACAATCAATGAAAGTGAATGGTTTGATTTGTGATACATGCCATATAACATATACATAATATTTCACATCACAAATATTTCTGTTCACCTCAAATTACAACTGAAGTGTGTAAAAGGTATGATTTTAGCAACTATATCAATTATGTATTTGAATGAAAACACAGAATACATACGTATTGTCTACAGCTTCAACTCCTGGATGATATCCTATTCCTCCAGAAGAATTGCGCAAGCTATGCATACGATCATCCAAATTCTGAGCATGATTCTTATCCTTAGAATCCTTCTCACATGCATGCTGAGCTGCCCGGTCCATCCTTAATAATACAAATAATATACATGGAATTATAGCCAATTGAGAAATTGTATGTAAGAATGGGTTAATTCGTTACTGGACTCGTGTGTTAGCATTGGTAACACACATTTATATGACAACCATGACATGTATTAATGCCAAGCTTTTAAAACTCTTTACTCCACCTTTAAAAACGTTGTAATTGTCTTACTTGAGTTGTACAGCAGCCTTTTCCACCAGTCTCCTCATTTTATCTTGGCATCTCTTAATGATGTCCACCTCCCTAGAAAGGGATTTCTCCACATCATCATGCACCATGTCAATACCCTGCCTCTTCTCTCTCTGCAGAAGACATTCCTCAGCAATAGCTAGAGGGCCCTTGGTGTCATGAAGGGCCTTTTCCAACACTCTCTTGTGCTCCTAAGAGAACGTAAATGGTATGTATGTTATTTTATTCTATATATAGTACATTAAATTTAACAGACTGGATTGAAATTGATTAATTCCCAATATTGATTAAAAATGATTTTATGTTTTGTGTGCATATCCACTTATCCATATTAAACATAAACAAACAAGGATTTTTAAATAAGGTTATAATCAAACTTTCAATTTCAAACAGATTATATTACATAGTGAGGAAGACTCCATGATTATGTGATTTTGTTAAGATAGATAAAAGATGATATATTTTCAGAATTGTGGGTTTGGCAAATAGGAAAGGAATCAAGCATTATTGTTTATTTAGAGGTGCTGCTTGTCTTCATTTATGGAGAATGTTGATGTTAGTTATTTATCATTTATTCAGTTTGACATTCAAAAACAAAAGAAACATAATAACCATAGGTTTTATTAATGAATATTTTGTTAGCATGTCTTATATCGACCTTTAGGTTATCTGTCTCGTTTTCCATGGCTCTGATCTCATTATTTAGTTCCTGTTTCCAAAATGTGATATCATAAACTCGCTCATCTGAAACAAGCAACATGTCAGGCACACACTTAAATCATGGCTTACTCTCACTCGTGCAAACATGTAAGGTACACGCTGATGAGGCGGGAGGGGATATTAGAACTGCTTCTACCTTCACCATTTTCGCATCTAGCTGTTATATACATGTGTGTTTTGTTACCACACCCCTGATACACTTCATCTACCAGTTGTACAAAAATACCAAAACCAGCATTGAATACAGGAAGTGATTTATAAAGTGCATGCCATAAACAGTAATGTAATCAATAAACACCATAGCAGGATTGACATAAAGCTTAGTCCACTTTAGTTTGAAGCCAGTGTTTGCCCTGGATATTACTAATAGTAGGGACTTTGGAGCACCTTGAGATTGGCTACTTCATTTTCCATTTCACAAATTTCATTTTGAAGTTCTTTCTTCCAGAAAGATATGTCATGGACACGTTCCACTGAAACAATTTATGGGACATTATATTTTCTTCATCATCAACATTTCAGCCCAAAGGTGTTGTTGGAAATATGGAGACTTCAGTGAAACATTAACAAAGTTGGATCCCAATACAAAATATCATTTTTTCATTGACAAACTCAAATTAGCACATTTCATGCTCGATTTGCTTATATTAACACGGTAGATATTAAAAGAAAAACTGACTTAGTCTTTTGGTGTTGCTGGCCTGTCTGTTGCGCGTGCGCGTATCTGTGGCCTTGACCGTGCGCCAGGCATCAGCTCGTAGACGTTCCGCCATACTGCGCTCGCGCTCAGACAGGTTAAAGTGGGACCTGTTGGACACATCCCAGTCTGATGTGGAGTAACGAGAGTACAGTGTGTTCCTGCAATGGAAACAAATATATTAATTTTTCTCATTTGGAATTTCATGAGCAAAAGGGGTCATTATAAAGTGCGATAGATTCTATCATGAAATGATATTCAATCATTTCAGAAGTTAGAAACAAAAAATATCTTGTTCTGAAATTGTGATTTAAGCAATTTAGAACGTGACAAAGTACTTTGTAATAAAGTTATAAGTAAAATCATTTCTGATGGGCGTTTGCGGTAATAATGCATTCTATGAAAGCTTTATAATCAAAGTCTCAACAGAAAAATGACGTGCTTATACTCTAAAATTATTTTCACAAGAAGGAGATCTCAATTGCCATACGTTTCTTTTTCAGGCTCAAAAAGTGTATTAATCACGGTATAGAAATTAGGCTGGAAGAGAATCTGCACAGGCTCTTAGTGCCCACGAGACAAAAGTGGAGCGGCCAACATATCTAATCAAATAAAATAAAATCTTATCCAGATTACCTGATTTGAGCCTTCAAAAACTAATGAATTCGTATTTGACCCAGATAATACCATGTTAACCATAGCATATCATAATAATACCCTATTGGTCAAAATATAGATAGCAAATGCGGCATAACAAAATTAAATCTATTTTGTCTTCTATGACACCTGAAGCGTTTGACTTTGAAGCATTGATAATACTTTGACAGATGAATCTGTGTTTACCTGGCCGAGTTGAAGTAAGGCTTGGCGTGTCCCAAACTCTTGCCGAGATGGTTACCGATGTTATGGTCTGCGATAGATGGCATTAGATCAGACATCTTGGGACTCAATGGAGTCACACTCCTGGAACGCGTGGACATCATCTTGGCGACCTGAAGCACGTCATTACCATAACATTAGAAATAGCTTCTCAAAATCACATCTGTGATTATTAGAATCTAAACATGAATAAACAATAGATTCAAAAATGGAAGATTCATTTGAAGACTCTATGTTTGAAATACAATTTTGATTGTGACAAAAATTTGGCTGCACAAATATGTTTCTTTTCTATCGGCTAATTATTGAAAAACACATGGGTGCGAATTTGGCATTATCAGCTAGAATAACATTTTAAAAATAAGATCACTTTGTTGCAATAATTATCATGTGTATTTTTATACTATGATACTATTACTTGTTTGAAATTCCATTGATTAATTGTTTAATCAATTATGTTTAAATACATTCATTATTATCTACATTTGTCCATATCACCAGAATCTTATAATTACTCCAAGCCAGAATCAATGAATACTTCAAAAGGATTCCTTCTACCAGATGTCACTACTGCATCAATACATTGCCTGTGTTAATGGCATATGCAAACAAATATGTTTGTCTTGATTCTTAGTAGCCTTAACCTTAACCTTAGCTGGTGTATGAAGTGTGAAAACTTTGATAACTTGTCCTTGAATAGAGATATCAAACACAGATACATTAAGCTATATATAATATATATTATATATTAGACATGATACAATGCATGTATATATATATATATATATATATATATATATATATATATATATATATATATTCCATTTGCATTGTTATATTATTATGTAAATATATAGTCTTATTCCAAATGTAGGAATAATATAACAACATGAATACGATATCCCATTCAACATATTGCAGTTTTTGCAATGGCCAAGTAATCTATTGGCAGGTTATTCACTAAAAGCTCTTTCATCATGGTTTATTCTGTAATGGTTCATTAAGTATCAATTGGATTAAATTAAAGTGAACAAGGCAGTATCCCGTGCCGCCACATCAAAGAATTTGGACGGTGAGGCCGAAAAGTAAAGTTAAGCCGAAAGTAACCTATCTACAGGGGCCTAAGGACCCCGACGAGCCTGGAACAAATCAAAAACATTTCACTCAGTGTGAGAATACCTTTCATTTCCCTAAAACTGTCATTTTCGAACACTAAGTTGAAGCCAGCTTGGCATATCACCGACCGCAGCTTCTCAACTTTCGAGACTAAATTTACACTTTTCTACGTGGAAAACATAAGGAAAACTGTCTTTCTCCCGCTCCAGAATACCCACAGAGCAAGGAGGACCTCCAAATTATACGGAGGAGGTCCTTCTGTCGTAAATGCAAACCATCTATATATCTAGGGCTGACTTTGAAATGTATTCATTTAACGGCGTGACAATCAAACAATTAAACTTAACATGCAATTTTCATAAAATCGTTAGTGATAACTTATCAAAAGATAAAAAGTTCTAATTTCCATTTGTTAATTTAAAACAAATATATACTCTCTATGGTACTCTCTTACTACTCCCACAATTCACTATAATATCCCAGAGTGTCAAAGTGTGTTTAGGTATGTGTTGCTAAAACAAAGGTGTGTTACAGATATGACATTTTAGAGGAGGCAAAATGAATCAAAAACAAATATTTGACACTACTTTAACCTCCAAAATTGATTTATCATTACATCATGAGTACACAAATGCATCATTATCTTAATAATCTAGTTGTTTAACACACAATAAGGCTCTTCTATCTGCTGCATAAATCAGTCAAAGTTTGAAGAGAGATAAACATTGCTGATACTCTGCACACTACATGGGATGATCTTCAATTCGACACCAATTGCCACTTGCTTTATCCTATTGTAAACACTATAAAATACCAATTACGATAATATTACCAGTATTACCTTCTCTGCATTACCATGGAATTAAATAGTTTACTCAATTTAAGGTATATCTTTTCTATTGTTTTCATGTTAATTTGGACATGCTGTTTTGATATCTACTGTTGAAAACATAGCTGAGTAGCTAAGTTTTTTTTTTGGTGAATGATATACGGATTCTTGCTCTTTAAGATCCAGGTAGTTTATCATCTCCAGAGATCATTGGATCAATGCCTACCGTAATCCCTGAGTTTTTCTAATCCATCTCATAATTCGGTGTGATCGCTGTTGGGATATATGAAGAGATTAAAGTCTCAGAAGGATTACCAGGGTCACGTGCTGATCACAGCAGACACATTATACCTTGTCTATATCAAAGATTGACACGGGATAAAATTACAAAATTCATTTACACCTTTGCTTATACTTGCGTATAACGGTAATAATCATGTTAATTAATTTCAGAAAAATTCTTCTGTAGATAATTCTTCTGATTTCAACTGGTTGCAAGAATTCTTCTGACTGTAACAGGAATTTGACCAATATCAAATTATATTTAATGCTTGTAAAGTATGAATTTGATCAGGTTTTTGATATTTACATAAAAGATAAGCCCTCTAGTATTATTTGACCTGTGTTTAAAATATAAACAGAGTGATTAATAGTTGCATGAAGGTAAGTAAGTACAGACCATGCTTTCCTTCCCCCTCAAGTGACCGTTCCTGACTTGAGAGAGGCCTTAAAGGTAACAACAAAATCAAGTGTGGTGAGAGGCAAAAGTTGAATGAAACGTGTTTGGAGTGCATTCACGGGATTATTCTGAGATCAAAATTAATTATGATTGTGGTAGCGAATCTATGAAAGCATTTCACCAAGATCTCTGAAAGATTTTGTTTGCGTCATACAAGTACAAAAAAGTGTTGATAAATTATTATCAATATTCTTGCCTCCTGACGTAGATGGAAGAACCTTATCATAGATACTCAAAGCTGTCCTCACGATTCATTTTTATGTATTTTTTAATATTTATACAGCCCCTAATATTTGCCAAACAAACTATGTATAATTCCAATTTAGAATTATATTTAGAGTTTGCTCTTCACATATGATTTAGTTTTACACTATAGAATAATCTTTAATTTAACATATTCAATTTGAATATCAGTGATTCATATATCATACTTGAACAATTTGTAGATTGAATATGCTAATTAAATTCACATGCACTTTGAATGTATAATGTGAAAATATATTTCAAATGGCTGAGTTCTCCTGGGTTTAGATTGTATATTTTGTTCACAGAATAAATATGATCATAGGCATATACTTGCTGCCAAATGTATTATCATATGATTATTTTGCCTCGCTACAGAAGCTTACTAATACCAGCTTATACTCTTATGTGGCTTGGCAGGCGAGACAGGTCTTCATGGGAGGGCGTTGCTAAGATATGAACATGAAACATAAAAAATACCACACATAATCTGGCCTGTAGATACCAATATTCTTTACGATACCTATTTGTTAATGCTACTTGATGACAAATGTCCTTTGTTGATTCCCATAAACAAGCGGGGTTTATCATTTGAAGAACTGTGCAAAAGATTCACAATTCACTTTATTGTAAATATTTCCGTCTGCGCCATTACATGTCTCTATTCAGCATAGATTGTGGGTATGCTTATGTGAACAGATCCTGGTCTACAGAGGTTATAAGGTGTTATTGATCAATAATGTTACATGAACTGCATAATGATCAATGAACACAAAGAGGAGCGTGCCGACCATAACTAACTAATTTACAAATATATGGAATGAAATATGACCTTGATATTAAAACAAGTATACGACCAAACATTTTACCATCCTTGAATGGGATCAACATGCCTTACCTGTATTAAATAATTACACTGTCAAGTGGTCTCCATGCTGGCGTTTACTTGATAAGCATGGAACCAGACTACTCTATCTAATTAGCATATGATATATTGGTTCGCTTAGGTAAGTCTGGAGTACACTCTTAATAGTTGTAACTGTTAATTCACAGGAAATGTTGCATGCAGCACCTTCCCGGAAACCTTTGCTGTAGATTAACAGCAACTTATATTTTTGCGTCTTCAGGAACTTTTGCTGTAAAAAATGTTTGCGTCAACAATACTTTCTGCTGCAAAATGTTATAGACCTTAGTTTGCTTTAATATCTCTTTCAATACACTAGCAAAAGGTGAAAGTACAAAATTGCGTCACTGGCACGGTGAAAAATTGTTGCGTTGAAATGGGTTGGATTAAACTAAAATATGAGCAAATATGACTGTGCAGTTAACCAATACCAATTATATTTTATTCTAAATATTTGGTTGTGTAACAATAGACTAACATAACAGCAATATTTTCAGTAGACTTCAAATTATTGGAATTTTATCATCATTTACAGTACAACTAGCTGTAAAATGACAGCAATATGTACTGTTATTATAGGTGGAGGAGATAATGTTGATATTCTACGGTTACTTCTTACAGTGTAAGTATTGTTTAATTGGCAATGATATGGTCTCTTTCTTTGACAAAACTTGATCCAAGGGAATGCTCTGTCTGGTGTTGTCATTATTTTCTTCTTTGCGTTTAATCCTTTATGTATTGAGAAATATAAAACCTTATATCTGCGTGCCGTAAATGGAGATTTGATTGATTGTTAGATAAGTATGTATTATATAGATCACTTATTGTACATTCTAAACTCCTGGGAGATAAATACCTGCATATATTTAAATATAAGATATATGTGTACAGGAGAATTAAATATAATTTAGGATTTATTCTTGACTATATTTTATTTTCTTATCAAAACCAATCTATCCTCCGAGATTTTCTTTTTAATGGATAGAATTACCCTTTAATTATTAAGGTACGTAATAGTTATTACTATAACTATTACGTACTGTAGCACATAAATGAAATCAAACATTCACACATGGCTCTATAGTGGCATATCAATCATGTCATAGAAATGACATATAAACTGTACTAACTTGCACAGATTGGGAGAATGAGAGCAAAAAGTACTTCAAACAAGTATATACATATATTTATCTTCCGACTATTGACATTTTGATACGTGGCCACTTCACATCAATATTTCTACCCAAACATTTCACTGCCATGTTTTAGCTCACTGCCAAAGGATCAAGTCCCACGAAGTAAAATGAATACAGTACCCGTGCTTACAGAAGCCATTGACATTTTGACATCTACTTTTTTGCAAGAATACGTTCTCGGAGTGTAAATACTTCACGTCATATAGTTATTGGGTACACATTTTACCTTTGCGAATCTTAAAGTCATTCATATGCTTAAATTCGTCATTCCAATCGTTATCATGGTTATATTTATATCATATATGCTGCGTATTCAAGCTAGACATAAATTAATATGGTTATAATATTTACCCTAGCATGGTAGGTAATTGCTTAAATTCTTCAAAACAATGACAACGATATAGACAATAGTGCATTTGGTTGCTAAGGACCGTAATCAATTATTCTTAAACTCATCGTACCTGTAGTCTTTGTCCAGTTTTACAAGATTTTAAGTCGGTAATATTTGATCATTTGTTGATAAACACTTCAACTATGAAGAACGTTGCAATGAAAGTAACAGGCATAAAGTTCTTACCTGGTTGTCTGCTGAATGGTAACTGTGTACAAAATGGCAGTTAGCCTTAGCCTCGTTGTGAATATATGTCTCTATGAGGCTCCCTATGCGCGCCAGAGACCAGTCTTCAACTAAAACTCTTAGCGTGATCAGTTTATATTTCTTTCCAGTAAAGAGTTTAATCCTCCTCTTGCCGCGACATTGTTTCAGTAATCTTCACCATGGAACCGACAGGTTAGAGGTCAAATTGGGCAGCGTCCATACGCAGACGATCACTGATCTTGGCGGGAAATCCTCAGCGTGAGAAGTTTGATCAATATTGACCTATACCTGACAACATGCTGTGATCCTGTTCAGATCTTGTGTGCTGTGGTTTGATAAACTAAGCCGTGCTTTAATCAGAACTTAATCAGACTGTTGTACAAGATCTATGTTGATCTCTCAGCTCCGATTTGCTGTAATTGAACCATTGCTAAAGTGAGTCTTGCCAATAAATACAACATATGTATGAATTACATTCATAGAAATATGTATAGAGTGGAAGGTTAATATGATTTATACATGGTTCGATATGTGTAAATTATTTGTGCAATCTTGTTTGCCAAAACTAATTTCATTTTGCAATGTTGCATGGATAAAAATGGCTTTATACAAAATATACATAGCTTAACAATGGGATATGAAAGTTAGAAAGAAACTCAGAACTACTGTCCTTTTTATGAAGTCAGTGTCTATCTGTATCTTGACCAAGGTTTTTCTTGATTTATATCTTATAAGTGTTGTGAGACTTTGAAATATTGAAATATGAACCTGTATGATTGATTTATTGCAATATGTAATCTTAAGACTCTTTTCTTACGATCCGAGAACTTTTGGCAAAAGATAATTTTTGTTGGCAGGTGGCATTAGATTCATAGAATGTAGCTAGGCGACAGACTAAGACGCAGATTTGCCTGGGTCAGTGAACAGTATCAATACTGGTATTAAACTTTGTCAGTCTATAACTTTTATATAGGATTAAATTTCATATTATACACCTAAATTCCGATACTTATATTACACAATCAGCGTATAATAAATATCTCAAAACTATTCCCTTGCCATGGGAAAAATGTATGTCTACCTTCAGATTCAAACTCTTCAAGAGGCACTAGGATAAACTAAAGGCTAAACTTATTGTGGTAGAGATATTCTTTGCAGAAAAAAAAACATTTTACTTTGATAAAGGGATTTGAAGTTATTGCTTCTGAAGTAATTAAGGGATTGAAATTGGTCTATAGACAATGATGGGTCAATTAACATAAAAAAGCTATCTGTAATTGAATTAAAGAATAATAGCTATCATGAAAAAGAATGACTTCATAATGATGGAAGAGGTATATAGCTATTTCAGGGAGGATGGAAAAGAATAATTCAAGCGGCACTGATGGACTGTACACTAGACTCTGAGATGTGCGCAGGTAGGCCTTAATGATTGATGGATTGATGGGTGCAATTCCTGAAGCATCAATGTAGTCCATACTTAAAACTTTTGTCTGTATGAGAATATACCTGTCTTAAGAAAAGAAACACCTGAGTAAGAAACAGTCGTGGTGAGGGGTAAAAAAATTGAACAGAGAATTGCGGCGAATGCATTCGCATTCATTGTGTTACAGGGAAATTCATTTGTGATAGTTGCAGCCAAGCTGTGAAAGCACTACAAACATGGTGGCTATATAGGTCGGTCGAATATTGCATCAAAAACTCTTAAGAGCCCACCAATAACAATGTGTTATCTTGCCATGGTTGAGATTAAATCAAAAATATTCAGATCTTAGATTCAATATTTAAAAAATATTGCATTACGCAAATCTACCGAGGTCAAATGAATGTCAATAGATGTGACAGCATTGATACGGAGTTTAACTATGCAATTTCTTTTTAACAATTTGTTTCATCCTTCGCGGCTATCTTAGCATTTAATTTGGGTTTATTAGATCACCAAAAGATCTCTGAAGTCTGAGACCATTCAACTAATTCAACTAATTTCCTATATCAGCTCGCCAACGTATTGCCTGTGTATTTAGTTTTTTGTATACATTTGTTAAAATAAAATGAGTAATTTCATGAATCAAAGTTAATGTCAAACATTTCAACCAAATGCAATAAGAAATGTGTATGTGTCATTTATGTACATTGCACATTAATTAGATATGACCTTTGCCAACAGAAATAGGTTTAAATTGTTGTGGTTTTGTAGAATATAACCTTAATAACTATAGTATCAACTGTTTCAGTCGGTATCATATTTTCAAACCTCAAATTTATTCTTAAAATATTGGTTCATGGAATGTGATTTTGAATATATGCCGTTTACAATGTTTTGAAAATATTAATGAAATCAGTACCATATATGCGTATATCAAAACTTGATCATGCTAGTATTTAAACATAAGATGTTGGGAATTACAATGATACCTAATGTTTCCCCATTTCAAAATTCAATTTTGAAGCACAAAGGTTAATCAACGATAATTAAGATGTAGAATAACAGGTCTATATTGATAGTTTATTCGTCAAAACTTTATATTTCATTATTTACATAAAATATACAAACATCAACAAGCCTGTTCTATGTAATCTGACCAATTATCATTCATGACCTTTTTATGTTACAAGAATTATGTACAATATCATATTGACTACCATTTACAATATATTCCACTTGTATAACATTTACATATTGATGTCTCAATTATAATACACTTGGATCACAGATGTAAGAGAAAATTGGAATATTGTCATGCATAGCTGTTTATATATGGTATAAGTTAACACAAGGTGGCACTGCAAGTGTTGCATGTTCAATGTGATATCGTTTGACAGCACATTCAGTGCCAATCAAATGTAATATGCTGCAATATTGAATGCCCTTTTCTATATCAGTCTGGTAATATTGATTACTATAAATGTATAGATCATGCGCAGCTGATAATTCAGAACTAATAATTATCCAAATAAACAATGGTTGCATTTTGTGCTACAAATGAGTTAGTTATCATCGAAAGATAAAATTGACTCGATCCAATCGCATGTAAACTATTTAGGCCCAACTGAGTTTTGTTAATAAATCTGCTTAACTGGAAATGATAAAGTGATCTATAAAGCTAATAAAGGACAGTTTCAGTATGATTTGATTTGATTATTAAACGGTAAAATTGAATGATATATTACCTCTTTTATAAGTTTTTTTCTTTTTCAAGACAAACAACAATCATCAAGCTGTATATACGAAAATCAAATATCAGTAACAAAACATAAATGATGATTGAAACAAAAATATATTTACAAAGGGCTATACAACTGCCCTGAAGTAGTGGCCAGATCAATTCTTTCTACAAACAAATTTACGTGTACATTAACATACTGCAGCACTCGAATAGTATTCCTGTTGAAGTTCTATGATCTACTAAGTAGTTGTATGTGATATAATCAATAATTATTAATTCATATAGTTTATAATATCATGAAATGCGACGATCATCACTTATTAGTAAAATCACCTCTTACACACTAATTACGTACATGCACACAACAGTAAAACAAAAATGGGAAATACAATAATTTGTCTATATCATCCATTAAATAGTGTCAGATAAATCTAGTTATTACCAATATACATGTATGGTAGATAGAAAGAAATTTAAGTTGTTAATGTAGCCTCGAATATGTTTATTGCAGGCGAGTTCCCGTCCTCAATGTTGAGCTGAAGAGCTTAAACCGGATATGAGATGAACAATGAGATAGGTAACACAAGATAGATTATATAAATAGCGGTGAAGAGTAGAGGGTTTAGACCACATTCACTTTTTACAGAATTCTAGCACCTTTTCAATCAGATGTTTTTTGATACTATGCTTCTCAGCTACTTTTTTTCAGATTCAACAATCGAAGATGAACACATTATCAAAGCTTATAACCTGGTGCTAACGTAACTGTGGCGTTATTATCAAATAATACTTAGCAGTCATCCAATAGTTTCATCCAATAACAGCATAACATTTCATTTTAAAAACAGCTTATTTCCAGTTGTTAGACTTTAGTTTTATATTGATCCATCTATCCTTTACTATTTACTTCAAGTTGTATTGTATGATATCACAAGAAATGATAATCCGTACATATCTTATTGTTCTATATGAAAATGACATGAGTTAAGAAATGTCAAGTAATCTAGCTGATTTTACAACACGATTGATATTGTAGGACTTTTAACAAATGTTTTGTATAATCCGTTTTAGAGAACTCAATTCTTTCTGTTATTTCCATTCACAACAGTGAAAACAGACACAACCTAGTGCTTTATTTTAATAATTGGGTTACTTTAACTGAGCGTGATGTAACCACAAATCAGCATTCTCCATTTTACAGTTTATCACTCGGTCACACGTCCTGACATTACCCGTGAAACATCATACTAGTACATACATTTTGTATTATATAAGGCTTGTGTATAAAAATCTAATGACTGTCTATTTCTATCATATAAATTGTAACAATCTTTTCTTATACATAGTACTTACTATACACGGTTTTGAGCGTTAGTCATTGTGCGCTTCCCTCTTAAAAAGTTACTTCCTGTAAAAATCGTCCCGTGCACACAGATTTTGTCGACTGTTATGGTGTTATGTAAATAACCATCACTTCTTTCTGAAGATTAGATTAATAACGCAAACAACGGTGAGTTCACGCTTCAATACTCTCCCAAGAATAGTTCAATAATCTGTCAAACAATAAATCTATAATGCTCTAGCCTTTGTTGAATATCTTAAATATCGATATATCCTTATCCTTTATCTCCAGAAAAGGTCATATTCATTCCGTGTGTCTAAATGACGGTCCAAAGTTTATAGCAGGGAGTGCCATTGAGTATGTTTAACTTCCCCTTACTTGTAAATGAAATAATGGGAGAAGTAAATACAATATGGAATGAGGTGAAAAGAGTTTCTCCATGGCAATCCTTTTCTTATTTTCCATTTCAAGTAGCAGCCATTCATTGTGCGATGTCCTCAACCCGTTAATAAAACATAATATAGGAAGTGGAATGGTTGCCTTTTTATATGGTTTGCTGATAATCTAAATAGTATGAAAGTTGGAAATGTACCAAAAGCCTTAACATTGTACTTCATTTTGTAATCCAGACTTGCAGTTCATTTTCACAGATACAGCTTTTTCAATTTAATAACATTTCAATATATACTATTGGCTTATATGTACATCAATATACATAAAGTGTATCTTTGGTATAAAATCTAACAATTAAAAAATCATTTTTATGCATTCATTCATTTTTGATATTTCTATCTGGCCACCAACCATTCGAGAAAATGCCATATTAATAAACAGTATATTCCGTAAGGTGGCACTGTCATTCTCCATATACTGGCGCCACCACTTGTTCTGTGGTCACTTTTCACACTATCAATCCCATCAACCCGAAACTCCTTGCTGCGGGTAGTGGTTTCATAACCAAATATTTCAGTTAGATTATCAAAGCTGACCTTCAGTGGTCTTTTGGCATCTTTGGAATAAGAGTCTCTGCTGGTGAATTCTTTGTGGCGATGTGTTCTATTGGAGTTCTGATAGAACCTTTTGTTACCACCAGGGTGATTGCTAATAGGCCTTTTCTTTTTACACTTCCGGTCTGCTAAGTCCGGCCTGTAGTCTGCCCCGGAAGCATGCACTGCAAATAATAGATCCGATCACATCTTAAATATGAAAAGCATTGATAAAGTTAAGGATGTTATGTATCCTTCGATCATCCCTACCTATCAGATGAATATAGCTATAATCTTTCATATCAACAAACACCATTCATACAAGAATATACAAAACATTTTAATTCAGGCAATTATAACTCTTGTGTAATAATATGGAGCAAAATATTTGAGGAATAAATTAATACTTTGTGGAGAACCTTGGTTGAAACTCAGTGTTTGTGGTGAGGTGAGATAGATTGCAGTTTAAAATCAAAATTCTCTTGTTCGTATAAGAATGGTTGGTCATCGTATTCATAAAGTCAAGGATCGTGTACATGCACATCGCTGTATGACTAAATCGATTAAATACATGAACAACTGGTCAGGTACAGGTAAACAGGTGCCAAATGTGAGCCAATATATCTCAATCTTCTAGATTTTTAAAAACATTTTATGGGAATGTTGCATTCTATGATAATTCCTACTCTAATTCTATGACAAATGCTAATACATCCACATTGGGAATAAATGTTAGACATATTATGTTTATATTTGGCATGGAGTTCAAGACGTGATTGGCACTTACAGTCTCCTTCACACCGTCCACTGTTACAGTAGCCATAACCATTGCGGACTGGGTAGCAGTCTAAATCCGTCAAACATGGACTGCCCTCGGTCTCTGCAAACAGCAAGAAAATATCTATGTTGAAAAATTGTTTTCTGTGGCAGGCTTCTTTTGTATATTTTAGACTGAATTATGTTTATTGTTAAATATTCAATGAGTCTCTCTTCTCATCGACACCATGACTAGCAATAATCATTTTCCCCAACAGGGGGCACTCCGATAACAATAAGTTAAATACCAGCTGCAGGTTTTGATACTTTGGATAATCTTTGCATACAACATGTATGAGCTTGAGAAGCATGACTTACGAACTCATGAAAAATAAATTGTACATAATATATCTTGTTATAGTCTCCAATGGAGTGTTTCTTGATAATACAATACCGAACATGTTGAATAACTCCTGTGGACTATTATAATACACAGATGCGGTGTGCCTTACTTGTGATACACTGGTCTCCTATCCTGTCGTGCATCTGGGAGCAGAAGCAGGTCTTTGGGCGGAAGTCATAGTCGTAAAGGTCACACTGGTCCCCGCACTGCAAACCTCGCGTACCATCACACACAAACTCAGACCGAAGTGAGCATGTTTGTCCAAACCCCAAGCCTGTCAAACAAGAATGACAACACGGATGTGAGATTTATTTATTACCTATCAATTATACATTTCCCATTTTAGGAGAGCAGCTAAATACCGTACAGAACATAACTGAACATTTGTTGGTCAATTGTCTTTTTTTCTAAAACTCACGGGAATGTACACTAATAACAATATGTTTTCAGAATAGTTTTCAGGAATTTGCATGTCACATGCCACTATTGTATGTTTACATCAGTAAGTTATCTGGTACATTTTTTCTAATAATCTTTCTCGATATTAAAGCCATTACACTCTGCCATTTAATGTGCAGATTTTACTCTATATAATTACAATATATGACATATTGTGTCTCTATGTGGCAGCCTTAAATGATATATATCCCAAAACAGGGCCACCCCACACTTTCTATGGAAACTGGTGCCCGAGTCTGGTCAGCGATTATACCACATACAATCATCATACAAATTGACCAGCTTAGCATACTACCAGAGTGTTATACTCAACACAGTGGTGGGGGACTTTTGTGCTTTTCTGTACACAGCACAATTCTGAAACTAGGTATTCATATAAATAACACACTCAGACTAATGAATCGTTCATATGCATCATCTCTGAAATATACATTATGCCCCTTTTAATTAAAAATCTTTTTTTTGTTCCAAGAATGGCAAGTCACTCCTGCAAACCTTTTATATTTTTCCAATTATGATTCTGTATGATTCAGAGGACGATTATTTCATGTGGTATCATGCAACATAATAAACGGAGACGTTAGTTCCAGACAATAATAGAATTAATTTGATTAAAATCCAACGTATATTCGATATACTTCACACACAAACATGTTATGCATTGCAAGTACACGTTTTATACCGCAACGCTTATATGAGCCACAGCGAGATATTGCTGAAGATGAGCAGGTTTCCACTAAAAGACAAAGTAAAATATGGTGTAGCTGTAAAAATGCAATTAAGGATTGGTATGCTGTCAATTGTATGTGTATGGACGGGCGCAGATTAATGTGTGTATGTCTGGGAGGCTGGGCTTTATTATGAGATGAATAGAGGATGCAGGATGAGGCTGGTGGCCCTGCAACCTGCAGTCATCAATAAGACTTACTCAGCAAGCACAACACCAGCCTCACAAGACACAAGTGTTTCTTGTATTTTTATTGGCTTTTACCGGGAAAGAAATATCCACACAGTAGACCTTAAGACATATATGTACTGCTCATTTTTCCCATGTTTGTACAGGATATAAAACTGTCTCAGTGATTGGCCTGTGCTTTTAACACGAACGAAAGGCTTTAACTATGAATTAACTTAAATTGTTTCGTAGTATTACAGGAAACGTGTCATTTGTTTCTTTCAATTTTTACAATGTTGAAAAAATCTTACACTAATAAAATGTCATTTGTTTGTTAAAAAACATTATGTAAAATGATTAAGTAAATAATACTTAATACCTGTAAAATAGTTAAGTAAATTATACTCTATGTACCCAGGGCTTCAATGATATCTACATATATTCTAACAGGTTATGGTTTTCACAATATTGATATTATAATGGGTATTGCGTAGCACAACATCAGACTCGGAGCATATGCTGATCATTTGTCTTTTCCAGTATTAAACAGTTTGCTTTCTCTATCTCACCTACCGTAAATTATTTATAAAGCAACTTGTTACCACTTACTTTGTGTGTTTTGATGCAGATCGATCTACCAACGAGACTAAATGCCTTACCCTTCTCGAAGAATGACAGGGCATTATTTCTGAGACTCAATATAATTTATTCTAAAAAGATTATAGGCCAATCTCGGTTGTGTTTACAGTATGATAAAGATAAATATGACATATGTGATACAATAACTAGTTATATCTCGGATTATTATCTGTCATTATACTCCGTAGTTATATGTAACGACATAGCCGTATTAATTATCTCCTTGTCAATTACACATAAATTTAAGACATATTTTATAGGTGAAGTCAAATTAAATCTACACTATCTCTTGTCGGTTATTTTGTCTACCTATATTTTGTCCGTATAATGCATGTCAGGTATCATTTTAATTCTAATTTCTACTTCATTCAATATTACAGAACAATATGGCAAGATACCCTATGTTGCTAAATACAATCCACACTTCTCACGAGCAATGCATATATCTATCAAACAAATTTCTTGCCTTTCCAACTAACCAAAATCAATTTATGAAAAACATCCATCTGGGTGATGTTTGCTTTATTTGATATAATCTTTTTTTTTTGTCGACAAATAATCTCTTCCACCGGCTTTTGCATATGGTTTCATTTGTATTCACTACCATGGTTTTTCTTATTGTTCTACACATAACGCTTTTACTCTTCTTTAGCATCGTTGTTGTCTCATAGCAAACAATAGCAAGGCAAAATGACACCTGATCTGAGCCAAACACAAAAGTCAATATGAACTTCAGGATCACGGCTTGTGTTAGTACACAGCGCATGGTGTAAGCTGTGATGGTTATGATGGTATACCCTACAGGCCATAGTGAATGATGTACGGAATAGAGCTCATAAAATTGCAATATTGGTGGACACTTAGATCATTTTATTTGACCCGGTGGACTGGTCCCATGTTTGTGTTTCATTCTGATAAATAGGGGGAGGACACCCGTCTAACCTTCCCATCGTGCATGACGTAATAATATGAACATAATTTTTTAAATCTAAAAATTACTAAGATTCTGATTTTCTTCTTCCAAAATGTATATTTTTTTAAGAAAATCCACGTTTTTAGCTGCACTATTCCCCATTACTATGACTTGTACTAGACCTCATAACCCCCTTCATTCTCTTGTTCTACTCGCATATTAACCCCAAAATTATTAAATGATGTATAATAGACTGTAAGTGGTGCAGGGCCCTGATGCTCATAACACTATCAACCCCATCTGAACAAAACATCCACAAATACTTCTGCGGTGTCAGAACAAACCTTTGTATGTAGGCAAAACAGAACAAAGCCAAATTTAACTAGTTCTTTCACCAATCAGTCTCCGGCTTGAACAATTTTCTTCCACACAAAAAGAAAATTGCTTTCTTTTACAGTTCAAAAAGAAATGTCATATTTGAAGGCATGTCATGCACTTGATGCCTTGATCAAAAGTTGAGGTCAAATGAACGTGATCACTGTTTAAGTTTCAAAAACAGTAATTGGTCATAATGCAACTTAACTGCAAGATAATAGGATGAGATTGACAATAATGGCTTGATGTGGTAAAGCATATGATACAACACTAGAAACAGCTGTGTGATTTACAATGTACATTCATATTCTTCTACCTTAAATAATAGAAATGATTAAGAACATTTTGGGAAAATATACAAATTATTTGTGTGACTCAAAAGTAAATGTGGATGAAAGGTAATTGCGATGAAAATAGTTATTTCAGTTTTAGTGTGGGCTATTCGATTTTTTTAATAGAGCGAATAGTGCAAAAAATTGTTTTCTGTATTCTTTATGTATAAAAGTCCCTTTAGGCAGCATTGACTCCATCCTAATTTTCCAGGTCCATTGACCTATCATGCAAAATAGCGCAAGAAATGGTCAAGTGGGAGAGATGGTTGAAGAAAACTTGAGGTGAAATATTATTAACAATTTAACCTTTCTAAGATAATAGACATTTACCAAGACATCACTCAGGTTACATTCATTTTAGGAAATCTCAGTATGTATCACTTACCAGGTCCACATTTTGTTCCCAGGACATCAGTGACATGTTCTGGCACACGACACTCACAAAACCCACAAGGTCCACAGATGGCGCCACTGCCAGCTACACCTGCGCACTCGCGATCTATGCTGCATGGCTCCCCGACTGCCCCTTTAACATTCAACATATTGTTGCTTTTGAAAATGAGAGATATATGGTATGGTAAACTTTCTAACAAACAAAATGTATAAAATTTATTATTATATTACAAAATAATACAGGCAAATATAAACAGTTGTTGCCCGACAAAGATATAGTTTCAAATGATGAAATTTGGTTCAATCTCCCCTTCAATACCCCTTTGACATTGTTTTTTTTGCACCCTTTAGCACCTACTTAACGTTAGGGGGAACAGGGACACTTCATGCAGAGGATCACAGGTGTATGAAATGTGTTGTTGATGGTTGCTAAGATACCAACAAGTAAGAAGTCACTCTTTCATTGATAAATAACCAAAGCACCATTATGACGTCATTGCTCCTTCAACTACATGAAATAGTGCACCATTATAACCCACCAAAGCTAACTAAATAGATAACATATTTCTGTTGAAAAAGGATCAATGTTTTTATAAACATATGGAAACATCATTTAGTAATCTTTTATGACTAATCCAATAGCCAGTAGCTGCTGCATTCGACCTCATCACTGCCCAGTGATACAAAAAAGAAAGTTTACAAAATATCTTATTTCTCAAAATTTCCCACACTTTTTATGACAAAATTGAGAAGTTTTGCAATTTTAATTACCAAATTTTAAGAACTGGTTTATTCCAAATATTATTCTATTTAGTTTAAATAGAGGGAATTTTGATTAATGGTCTTTATTTTGAGATATCTAACTTTCTTCAAATTCGAGTCAAAAATTACCAAATGGTGTGAAAAATTTACATTTATTTGAATAATTTTATTTACAAAAACACAAATTACTTGAATTATAAGACCTCTTTTAAAATTCTGTATATCTAAACTAAATAACATCATTCTAGCTAAAGATCAATGTCTTAGTTCTGCAGATTGTTAGTGTAGTTATTCCCAAAAATGTTTTTCAAGTAAGCTCTATCCCTTCTTTAATTGTTACAAAAAAAACATCTTTTTCTGATTTTTGCTTCAACTTTAAATCTAAAATGATTAAGAATGATAAAATTTTAAAAACAAATTAAAAATCAAATCAAAAGAAGAATGAATCCCGAAGCATTTGATACATTAAAGGCTGAAATCCGTTTTGTAGTTATTTTCATACAAAGCAATTATCTTGCACGATGTCATTTTTTGTGGTTCAAATGTCTCTTTTTGGCGGGAAAAAAGAACTTTAGAAGACACTGTTCCCCCTAACATTAATAATATACATTATAAGTATGTACATTTTTTCAAAGAAACTTTGCTTGTATATTTGTCACGGGGATGACACTTACTCGCCACGCATTCCTGAGGTTCCCCCGACACCCGAGAGTAATCCCAGCGTCTCAACACGTACTTCGTCCATTTGGAAGGTCTGTGGTGGGAGGCTTTACATTTACACATGTTGGGCTTGCCCTTGCATCTCAGACCGAGGCTCTGCTCGCAGTTCATAGTCACCGTGCATCTCTCCGAGAAGAGGCCTCTCCGGCAGTGCTTGTTGTCCTCGTGTGGTCTGAGGCCGTCCTCGCAGACACACACGGCGGTGAGTGGGTCACAGTAGCTCCCCGGCGGACACTCCCGCCCTCCCCGGCGACGCTCACACGCATCGCCGATACGCAGGGGTACCTCCTCCCCTGTAAACACATTTGATTTTTAAATAAAATACCAGTATTTTAAAATATTTATCTACATATTTGATTTATTTTTCATTTTCATTTTCATTATTGTTCCCACATTTTGGACGTCTTCACACAGTGTTCATTCTCTTCATTTGTTTCTACTAAAATGTAGTACATGGCTCACAATTTATTTTTTCTCCAGGAGATCAGCAATAGCGAAATAATAACCGACATGAATAAATTGGTTTCTCTTCCCCTTTAATATCAAAAACCTGCTTTAACTCACTTTACTACGTAATTCGGTAATCGTGGGGACTTAAACAAATGTAATTATCAAGAAAAAACCTTCATTCAGTCAATCCATGATATATTCTGTATACATTTTGGATATGGATCCTAAAGTGAATGTGTTAAGAAACCTTACAGGCAATGTACCTTTTGACACCACTGTTTTACAATGAATGAAATGTGAGGGATTCATCTTTACTTGAAGTATAAAATATCATGTTCACGTTTTTTCTATACTTTTTTTGTCGTACAAGTTAATGACACATCTGTGTACGTACGTTTCTGGCATATCTTGGAAAGTTTTCCATCGTACAGGTTTATGACACGGAAACCTTCCGGGCACAGGCATCTGGCGCATTCATCCTTGAAGCAGTACCCCTCCCTGGGACAGTCCTCCGTAACCGTGCAACGTAACAACTCGTTGTAGGTCACTGAAACGATGTGATACATTCAACATATTAAAAATGTATGTAAAATAAAATTATATCAGTGTTCTAAAATGTTTGATTACAGTTTAGAGCTTATAAATATCTTTAAGATATGAATGTTATAAAGATAAAGCACAGAATCTTCAATCCGAAAACAACACCCTTAATATTTCAAATGATAAATCTATTACACCATTTCGTTTCACAAAAATATAAAGATTAGATACCACGAAAATTCCTCCTTTCCTTAGAGTAAAATCAGTTGTAGAAATAAAGTTTATCATCTTTTTACTGTATATTATTTACCATTAATGAGGGAAAGCCAAACAGTGATAGCCAGGACGGTCGTGGCACAGCTATCCACGCACCAATATTTCTGAAATCAGACAACAATTAAATTAATATCAAAGAACTTGTTATAAGTAATAAGTATACGGATAATCATGATGTGTTATTCCCTTTAAAGAACATACCAAACATCGAGAAGAAAGTCTTTGGTATGGAACCAGCGTTGGAGATTAAAATGTTGAAAGGGGCATCGTCGCGGAAGCATTCGCACGTATTATGTTACCAGCAAACTCATTTTTGTTTGGGATAGCCAAGCTGTGAAAACACTAAAAAACATGGCGGTTGTAAGTTTGTCGAAAATTGGCTTAAAATATATTGAAGCCCTAGGGTGTGATGTGTATGTGGGAAGATATTTTGGGTAATTTGTTGATTTATTAGTGTTGAAAGAGAAAAATATCTAGGCTGCCATGTTAGAAACCACTAACTATCTCAGCTTTAATGGACGGTTTGTGATTTCCGGTTCCTATTGAATAATAAACCTGCCAGCCATAGCAGACCTTGTTCAATATACACTTAGCCTCGATCATATGTGCACTGTGCAATACTCTTAGCTCATCAAGATCATTTATGATTTCCAGTTTGACCTTCCATGTAATGCTAGGAGACTGCCATCCTCAATATCTTTAATTTCTGTATAATTTGATAGTACCCTGAAGGCACAGGAAACCTCACAAGGAAGATGTGATGCCCATAAACACACAAAGAGGAACCATAACCTCATATTATTCCAATGTACCTGTCCAGAAGCCCTTCATGCTTACTCTGTGATGATAGTCAAAGGCCTGTAGTAATATACTAACAAGGCTGGTGGTCATGTCATCTTGTGATGATGGGGACCTTGGTGATCAGAGACAAACCCTAGTTTCTGAGGGCCTTTTATAATATAAGATCCGTCCACCCTGTCATCAGATCACATCTTAGTGCCTTCTCTGAGGTTGTTTTAACACACTTCCTTCTATGATTATAATTAACCCCCCTTTACCCCTCCCGCTGTCTTATTTGTGCAGGCAATACAGTAAACAACAATTGTTTGGTGCATGTACAAGGTTTCTCTGCATTTTATTTGTACTAATACATAATTGGAAATATGTCATCTCTGTTATTATTTACAAATGATAATTGATATCATCTCATCTGAATTAACATATGTTGGGGTCAACAACGCATCAGTAGACTCACATTTACTTATGAAACTTGACCACTTATTGCTCTATCATGGTTAGATAATAAACCACTGATATATTTTGACATGTTAAAATTGTATGAAGATTATTAGATATTCTAAAAGTGTTTTAAAATGTTATTAATATTCTGGTGCACGTTGTTCAATGTAACTCTTTGAGATACATGTGTGAGGTTTATTCAGCATTATAAGCTTTGAGTTCATGCAGATTTATGACCTGAAATCATGCAAACCTCAGCTACTTAATCCAAGGTTTCAAGCAGAACTAAATAAGATTGAAAACAGAGGGTTTTTTTGCTCCTTTACAAATGCAGTGGAGAGGTTGATGTGCTCATGGAGACACAGATCCCATTACACCAATGGTGAATGTTCAGTCCCCTCACATCCTCTTTCAGAAACAAACTTAATCTATTGAAAGGTCTGTCTTTGGTTCATACATTTCATCTGTAATTGAACGTCAAGGCCCATTCAACATAAAAGATAGACTATTCCTATACTGAAAAATAATTAAGAACATGACATCTTCCCAAACTCCTGCATGTTTTCACAAATAAATGTCCATTATTTTCAAGAAAAAATACATATATACAGATATACACTTTTTATTTTCAAGATTATATATATATGTATGAATCATTATACTTCATTGTAGGTAGGTTGACTTATATTTATCATGAGCTGTTGTTCTTTCTTTCCCACATTTTGAAACGGTGTTATATATGCAGTGTTGATTATAATGTGATGGAGCACACAAATATCTCACAATACATATTTTATATTTGTGCCAATTTTCAGCCAATTTCAAACATAGAGATTTTATACACATTTGCTAGACCGGCTTAATGTTGCAATTTCAACGAGGTTGAAGTGCGGGACAAAATTGATAAAATGTAAACTAACCTTACAATTTAGACTCTACTAAGGCTATATTTCTTTTCCTTGTTGCTAATTGTTCAGAGTTGATTGAAAAAAAATTATCGGTCTTTTGTTCATTGTGTTAATAGCCTTATTTACTATTTCCTACTGTATGCCATCTCATTAAGACATGCGCCAATCAATATTTTTTTACAATTGGACCGGCAAAGCAAGGATTATGTGTCTTTTATGATTTACGAAGTAAGACATTGGCATATTTATCGATACTAGAAATCCATGATTATTTGAGTCTGGCTTGGGAGCGTTTGTAATATTATGCAGATTATATTGCACCTAAGAGCAGATAATATTGCTTTCTTCAGAAAGACTTGATTTGAAAATGGTGATTCTCGGAGAGCATTAAAACAGGTAAAGTGGTCTCTTATTTCATAGCAGTCCGCCACAGACATCCATCATCCTTGTCCGCCAATTCCTACGTGTTCTGAGGCTTTGGCACCATCCGACACCAATTACCACTCCCTGCCTCGGTGGGAAATGTATCATGAGAAATTGATCAGCATAAATATGAGCTTTGACGGAGTAGGTCGGCCAGTGACACAGCCACAGGTATATGCAACTCTGTAGAGCAATAATAAATATATGTGATGATATAGACGATAATATAACAAATTGTACATATTGATACACATACAAATTGATCAGAGACAACGAGGGATGGTGCGTATACGTCAGAGATGTCTGTGTACATGTCATTCTGTGATGCATTGAGATTCGTACTCTCGTGTAGAGAGTTTGGGATGGTGTCGCCCAAAACCGTGTACATTTCCTTCTTTCAGCAGTTCACAAATCCACTCGGAGACAAAGATCGCCCACGTCACATTAGGTTTTCATAATCAAACGCAATTTCAGCAGACGACATTTGTCGAGATATACGGCCATTTGATTTCTGGGGGAAGGAGAAAAATAAATATAATTTTCAAAAAGGAAATTGCATACAAAATGCATACAAATTATTTTTCTTTGTTAAAAACACTTTCTTGTTTTTTGACAGATTAGAATCATATTTAACCTTTGATGGTTAACCTTTTGATGGAAGTAATTCTTTGTTTAAGTTGCAATTCTA
Source organism: Amphiduros pacificus (assembly GCA_949316495.1). Lineage (NCBI taxonomy): Eukaryota > Metazoa > Annelida > Polychaeta > Phyllodocida > Hesionidae > Amphiduros > Amphiduros pacificus. The sequence goes on along the minus strand of OX439003.1, from coordinate 44,322,242 downwards.
GCTTTTCTCAGATTTTCTCGTATGTGTGATTTGCTACTCCCCTTGGTTTATATTCTACTTCGCCAGGTAGAGTGGTGATTTGCATTCTTCGACAGAAATATGATATATTGATTTTAGATAATATCATGTTTCTTTTTTATTGTTATTATCAATATATGTAAAAGAGGATATCAAGGTTGTATAATATGGGAGAGGCATCTCAGCATGACTTGTGAATCATGATGACCCTGAGCAAGGTTAGCCCCTTTGACACCTGTCCCAAGTAACTGTACACATATGCCCTATATGCCCTATGCCCTAAATGTTCCTATACCCCCCAGTCTCACAATGCTGCAGCACATAGCCAAGTTATATAAAGTGCCCCTGTCACAAATCCCTCCAGATGCCCTCGCAGATCCTGATCCTGTTTGTCATGGTAAGGACACAGGCAAATCACACGAGATCCTGGGGCAAATTGTGATTATCCACCAAAAGATGATGTCAATATTGTTGGCAAAGCCTCTTATTTTTCAGTTTTATTGTTCCTAATTGTGTGCCCTGAGAGAGCACATGAAAGAAATACAAGAGCACATAGGGTTGATGTCTTTTATGTTATGCTCAAGTCAGGTTCAGCCACACGTCACTTGTAGCGCCGGCCAAGTCACATATGTACTCTTAAAAGTGCCCATTACGATCCCTGGGTCCAAAAGATCCCTGAGCCCATAGAATCTAGGGTACAAACATGCAATCCTCAATGAAATATAGATAACTCTTGGGTGTAAATGTTTACCGAACCCCAAAGTCTGAGAATAGCTAATAGGAACTTAGCACGACCTCCTGAGGCCAATGAAAAACAATCCTGGGTTATCACAATCTTCCAAATATATCTCTGTTCTTGTGCACTTTTAGAGTTTTTTTGGACTATGAATATGTTCCAGTGTATTGTCACATCAAAGCAAAGTACACTTTTGCTTATATAACATGCACTTTTTTATAACAAGTATGTGAATGGACATTTTGTTATTGGGTAAAATAAGTCTATTCACAACAGATTTCAGTTATGAAAATAAACTCTTTCACGATGTTCAGGTTACAGTTCTCAAGTTACACGTGAGTATATCTATCTTTAAATTAGCAGGACAAAGTCAGGATGCATCCCGTCAAGATCCACGTAATCAAGGTATCCATCAATGGCCTTAGGAACCAACTAAAGTACCTCAGTGATATCAAATATCTTCATTTAAAACATTTCACATTTTGCCGCTAAGATAGAGTAACAATCTCCTACCGAGGAATCACTTTCATCTGTATTATGTTTCAATGAGGATATGTTAGGATTGGGTATTAATGCTATCATTACATTAATGGAACACACTATATCCTGACTGTCATAAAGCCAAGTTGTCTCAGCTCAGAGACGTCACACTGTGGGCACATTGCTGGGGGACATATAATGATTTCATAAGATCTTTTGACTTGTTTCTTTGGATCTATTTAAAGAATTAACTAGAAAAATGGTACACAGGGCAGCTCTCTTCTGAGAAGTTCTGTCAAACAAGTGTTATAAGCATTATCTTGACGGGTACTGATATTGATGGATAACCCCAATACCACATTAAGTAAATAAATTATCTTATATTTTGGCGAAAATCTACCTGATTGTAAAGTATTTTCGATATGTTATGGTTATATGAGGTATTTCTTTTAAGAAATATGATATTTGGCATGAACATTGTGATTTTTTTTCTAATCACAAGTTTTTTCGCCATTATATTTTGAGAATAAAAACATAATCTGTTGTTGATAATAATCAACCACAAAAGCCCATTAAAATCTCCGATTCTATTTTTCTCAAGACAGAACCAAGAAGTGGGTTACCCAACGGTATTGCAGAGACACTGTAAACGAACCACTCAGTGCAAAATTAAAAGCTCATAGAAACCTATTACTCTGCCGAAAATGCATAAAATTGTGGAAATAATGAAGGCAGCATTGAAAACAATGCCCCACTTAGTGACTGCGATATCCATCATTTGCCGTAAATCCAATAAGCGGCGCTTAATAAAGTCAATGTAGAAGTAAGCATGTTGAAGGAGAGGGTTGGTTTAGAATGGTGGCTGCTTTGCTTTAACAACATCAGGTACTTCAAGAAGAATAGTATTATAAAAGGTGACTAAATCGCACCTTTGAATTTCTACCTATATATATATATATATATATATATATATATATATATATATATATATATATATATATATATATATATATATATATATATATATATATATATATATATATATATATATATATATATATATATATATATATATATATATATATATATATTGTTTTGCATCAATCATGAGAGAAAGCTGATTAATCTCTTATCGATATCAAACTTGTGAACATTTCATTCAGAGAGAACATATATCTATTTGAATTTCTTGTTTTATCTTACATTTTTAGAAGCCTAAAATGTGGAGTCAAATGGGCGTGACGGCATGGCGGTCGTGATTTGCAATGAATCTACTATTATCATAGAAGGCATCCTTGAATTTTCATTATATATTACATATTGAAATGAGAAATGTAATCGTTATCAGGACATCAATGTATCTTCCTCCTCCCAAATGAAATACTTTCCTCTCAAGGTTGTCATCAACTACTTGATAAAGAATTACATCTTTCTAAAACCAGCTACAAATGTACCATACTGGAAAGATGGGGGTTCTCTTCAACGTCCACGTTCAATTAAATGAGAGTTATAAATTCTGTGTGTAGTAGAGTATTACCTCACATGCATTATTTAAGAACCAACGTCCCTCTTTTGTCAGAATCAAATTTTATTTTTCCTTGAAGTCACCCACCAGACTTGATTGTTGAAAGCAGCGGTGATGTGCGTGCACTGTCCCCGGCAGCTCACAACAGTCCGTAGTTTACCTGATCAAGACAACCTGTCCCCTCCAGACAAGTACACTTGACAGTGGGCAGAGGGCCATCTCAATTCTCTCAAGATTGTTTCTTTATCTTCACTATTGTGTACACGCTGACACTTAACAGCCCATCAGATGACTACTTGAGAATTCAGATTCAAGACAGCATTTCACACTCTCCAGACCCTCTTTGTCACTCAAGGCCCACGACGGGTATATAAAAGACCCCGTGTGTGGGTGTGTCACAACCCCCTTACATATATATCTGATCTGAGCTCTGATGGTATTTTGATTATATTCTCAATAGATAACACATTTGACAACATATAATTTTCACTTTCACATTTTTAAATCAGACAGTTTTCTGTGATTTTCTTGCATTCTAAAAATTCATCAGATTTAAAGAGATTGGAATAAATTCAACGTTGTTTGGTTTTGACAAGATAATTACTGACTATTTTCTTTTACACCTGTGACGGGTGTTATGCCAGATAATTGAGTCGATCAGGCTTGATAATTGAGGAATGTTAAGCCCAAAATAACATTGAGCATAAAGCTATTCATGTGTGTCAGGAGATAAGTTGTATTTTCACAAAGCTGTGCCCTGTACTTTCAGCAAAAGGCACACCTTACAGTACAATCTTGTTTAAACTCTCGAAGTAGTCGTGAAGGTGTGCTTTTCATCTTGGAGCAATATTTCATGAAGTCTGACCACTTGATCAATACTTCACGGACTGTCAACTGCTTTCATAAAGGTCAAGACGGCTTCCCTCACTTATCACATAGACACGAACCAACACTGAATTTTACTTCCACATTAATTTCACACCCAGTATTTAAGCACCGCCTTAATTGCATGGTACACCTTCACGCCACGTCTCTCCATACGCAAGTATGGCTCGGTTGTTTAATGCCGACGTTTTATTCATATGGGAATTCACTACGGGAAAAATGAACGTAAACGCTGCACGGTTGATGAAGCAAGGAGGTGATGCATTAATCAAATAGAAATGAGAGAAGATGCTGCTATTGTTAAAAACAACAAAGGGGGTTAAAACAACTCTCCTCCTGGGGGACACATAAGGAACTATGCTGCCTTGTCATAAGGGTCTGCTAGACTGGGTAGGAGTCAAAAATTACTTATAAATCACCAGACCACCCACAGATTTCACGTCCAATTTCACATAGTTACTTCACGTCGTATATAACAGTTCCTTTGGTCTTTAGAAATGCTGTAAATATAACTAAATATAATCACATGTTATATTGTGAAAGAATATTTTAGAAAATTTCGGGTTAGGTTTTTTCGTCTTTTCCAAATAATATTTCTCCAAAGAAATAAGATATTATTCAGAAATATATGGGAATTAATTGAATGTATATAAATATATGTGTAATATGATATATCTGAATATATATGTGGTATATGTAAAAGAACGTACATGCATATATATATATATATATATATATATATATATATATATATATATATATATATATATATATATATATATATATATATATATTTGAAGGAGGGGGGTTTTGATTATCTCTAAATAAATTATCTTTGTCATATGGAGAGGGCAGACAGATTGCACATACCACAATGATTGTAGCATGCGCACGCATAAATCACATTAAATACACAATCAATCATTTCTAATTTTCACAAAGGTGACAAGAATGACCATCTTGTGGGGATTACCGGTCATTTTCTGTCTTGTTCTCTCAGATCAAGACAAGGCAATCACGTGTGCGCCATCTGGCGGTCATTCACCAACTTCCAAATATCGAGGTGCTAATGGGTCTTCTATGGGCGAGCCATTCTGCATGATAATGTCATTAGGGCTTTGACCAGTGACATAAATTGCATTCAGTATGACATGAGAAGGGTTTTAAAACTGACAGTGAAAGTCTCGTCCGGCTTAAATAAACCAAAGGTGAATTAAAAATCACTGATCGAAATGGTAAATTGCTTTTATCGTACAGAACAGTGGACGTTTATTGATTCATTATAATGAATCTAATGATGAAGAGGGTGAACGAATTTCACCAGTGTCCAATGGGAACTTTCCCACCATTGTCAGCCCGCAGCACATGCCTGTGGATGGAATGAGGTTGTCCTGGTGACTGGTGGGTGTGGTGCCACACTGACCACTGCCCCTCCCCTGGAGACTGGACCCAGCTTTCTGGTCACCATAGCGACACAATACAGGTAGACAGGGCTGTCTGTGTTAGTATGGCGGATTTCTGTAAGCTTTGGGGTTTCTTTACATCTCCTAACACCAAAGCCTTCTTTTCTTAAATACGACACTTCAAATATGTGCACATGTGTTATGGTATGGATGCTATTTGATCAAATCTTCAACATTGAAAAGACAGAAGTTGTATTTAATCAAAATAAAAACTTGATAATCATGTCCAAATTAGAATTTCATCAAAAACGCTTGTATCTGAGGAGCGGGAGAATAGCTGATCAACGTTCGTATAATTTGTATGTACACCTGTCCTTTAAATTTAAAAGACTCCAGCTAATTAAGAATACTATTTAATCTGATATACTTTACTTTGATATATAGGTGAAAGTTGGTACACATATTGATATGGTGGGTAGTAGTGTAAAGACCCATATGCCCTAAATGTCCCACCACCTTGGCAAACACCATATGTTAGACATCTCAATTATCATAATGTATGGGGGGACAGAACAAATATCCTGCCATGACCTTGTGGGGTAATTATGTACATGTATAATTAGGCTAATTATACTTAACTTTACTGTGCTCTTCATATTATATGCCTCTGTATACTATGATGCAAATCTCTATATAATCTCACAAGAAGAATTCATTTTTGAGAATATCAATAAACTGCATCATGTAAAACAAGATTTGAACAGAATTATAGAATCTTAGTGTTTTATAAAGTCTTGCCTTCAGCATTTGCCTGTTGTTTTCTATGGTACACGGGTAAACTTCCATACATCTGTATGTAGTATAAAGTGGAAGGCAAAGTGACTGCTACTGCTATTTGAAAAAGCTTAGAGCATGTTAACATATTTGTTTGACCTGATGTTTCAGTGATGGGATCATTTTTTCCTTTACTCCGAGTAAATAGATGTATTTTACCGAGCCGGTGGTTTATCAAATAAAACATATTAGTTTTGTGTGCACGTGGATACCCTCAGTGATTTTGCCACTTCCGGATTTAAACAGTTCATATATATATATATATATATATATATATATATATATATATATATATATATATATATATATATATATATATATATATATATATATTTTCTGTGAGAATTTGATAGATTTTGTTTTTTACGTGTTATCAATAATATCCTCCATGCAAACTTTAACTGTATGTCTGGTTGAAGTTCACAGTACTTCTATAATCTGTCCGCTTTGAAAGGCATTACATTGCTCACAATTCACACCCTTTAACACAAATGGGCAAACAGAGTTGAAACCCACAACTGGGCCAAGTGTGTCTACTCCTGACTCCAGGGAAAAACCATACCTCAAAGTACACCTCTGACAAGTTAAAACACATGCTGACGTTTTGATTCCCTTGTAAGGCAGACATGTGTGGCATAGTATATCCCCTTGTCCTAACTCGCTGATTGCCTAACCAACTGCAAGTCAATATTCCACCACCCCATCGTGGAGCCTGCAATAGCAAAAGCAACCCAGACAGGGGAGTCTGTGCACCTATCAGGCTGTTTACATACACATACAACATCTCCCTCCAAAGTACATGGTGAAGCATCATATTCAAGCTTGATCCTTGAGTGAATACAGTTATAGCAATATTATTATGAGTGGTTCACCAGTTTATGTTCAGCGGTTACTGCCATAAAGCCATGCTGATCTTTCACTCAAGTTGGCAGGTTATCCTATGAGAACCCTCAACATTAATTTGTAATTCAATACAGTATGCTACAACATCGCACGGTGTGCTTATTTAGAGGCACAAAAACTGTATGATTCGATAATGCTTTCAATGATCAGGACAAACCTTCACGTTCAGACTGACACACACTATATAACCACTAAACAGACCACATCTTTAGGACCCATCTCACCCACCACAGCCACACAGTCAACCAAAGCAAAATCACTTTTATTCTTTATATTTAATATATCAGGTCTGGGTGACCCAGCTCTTGTGATGTGAGGTTTCCTGAAGGCATTGTGACCCGCGTTGCCTTATTTGTGGTCTCGGGAGCAGTCCCATGTATTGAAAGCTATCTGCTCTTGTGCAAGCCCAGTGAAAGCACTGTGTTTTGACAATACAGGCAAAGTGGGACCCTCATTGTCTGCAATTATTCTCTGTGAGATCTCTCAGCTCAGACAACCCTATTATATTCAGCATAGTTCTGCGTTTGTCGCCTCAGGTTATTCCCCTTAAGTTCCATATTCGTCATTGATAGAATTATTTCACCATTCAATTAACTATTCAGTATGTGATCTTTTAATATATAATATTTCATAAAATCTGATATGTTTATTTGTATATTCCTTCTATAATAATAATTCCATAAACTCTTTTTGACTCTATTCTGAGATGTAACATAACAGGGTAGAGACTAGGAGACTGTATTAATATGAACATAAGAGAGACAACACTGCCCATACATAGAATTCAAACTCTAGACTCCCCTAAATTCATTCATATCATGAATGCTGCAAAGTTGTCTTTTTTAAATCCAATAACTATAACAATGAATTAAAATATATATTTTTCATGGAGACAAATTATTCATATTCCGATAGTGTGTGGTAAATTCTTTTATATAAAAAAATATACACAAAAAGTATGTATTCATGTGGAGAAAAGTTCATCGTCCTGTATGTTATGACATATCAATCTCTAAATAGAAAGAAAAATATTAGATAAAATTTATATATGGTATATATGTTAGTATATAATGGTCACAGATAAAAAGGTCAGTTTGCATGTGTTCTTTTTGTTTTCAATAGCGCCTTTACTTGTTGTAGAATGCAAGGGTATGATGATTCGCAGGCAGTCTAGTATAATATTGACACAGAGTTATCTCTATATATTGTTTTGTTATGAGCATCTCATATTCCGTATGTGTTTGTTGATATTGTGGTCAATGTGAACATTTATTTTATAAGCAATACAAAAACTGTCTTATATTTGATTGCGTCAGATGATTTTAAATATTTCTACCAAACGTAAATTATATGTTGGCCGCATCGGCTTACATTTACTCATCTTATTAGGGTTATATCACAGTCAATATTTACATAACATAACCTTTATGGCACACTTAGATTGTTTTTATCATGAACTAGGTGTGTCTTTAAGTTTGTTTTGTTTCCATATATAAAAAAAACAAAACAAAACGAAACGGCCCATGTTTGCTTCAGTGAACAAACATAGATATTTATACCTTCATAAATGGACGATTTAAACTTATGAGTGTTCCTATTAAAGCTTCAAACTGAGCTATTTTGCCAGCATCGTTGACATTGTATTGCCTCTTTCTCATTTGCCTGTAGACAAGGACGGTAACCTTGTTTCTCTGTTTCTTTTCACGCATATAATGAGTGGTGTGTCTTTCTTACATGGCAATGTAGCGTTTTTGCACCCTTTGTGATGTGTGCTACAAAAAGAACAGGGGCTCCGAAGGCATGATAAAGTTCTTATAATTAAAAGAAATCCAGGACATTAGACGATAAGAAATTTGGATCTAGTCTGTAATGTAATAATCTTGTGACTACACACTGATTTACATAATGCGTAAAACATGCAGATTAAAATCTTACCTTATGTCTTTTGGCAGGTCCCATGCTGCATTGCGGCGCTATGGTTATTCCATATAAAGGAAGTGTACCAGTATGTCTTGTGGGACGCAAATGGCTGCAGACGACAATCGCACCATGTTCCCGCCTTCACTGGCCCATGGCTTGTTTTTGGTGGTATGACACGCGCAGTCAGTGGGCTGTATGGAAGTACACCACTACTTATCTCCACTTTACATCCGTTAGATTACTATATAGTATGTCAAGCACTGCTGGGGTATCCTACATTAGCGGTAGGGTCTATATGTGTAGTCTTTGCTCCCGTCTGTGTTGTTGGCTTGGTTCTTACTATGGTCCTATCGCAGCAAGCTTGCGGCGGTGTGGATGATGGTGGCCTGGTTGTCTGGCCGTGATGTACCTAGCAGCACCTGAGATGAGACAAGAGACACTGTTATACTCACAAGCCACACAGCACACATGCCTCACTTGATCACACCACTGTAGTACATACAGCAAGTAGCCCTCATTGTGGAACCACCACCAGTCAATACAAGCCTACCCATAATGCAACGCAAAATATGTACCCATGATGCACCGGGAGCATGCCCGTAATGCATACAACTATCATGTCAGTTTGGGATGATGTGATTTGGAGTGACATCTTGGCAAGTCATTGTGCATGGGGGGACACCAGAGATACATGCATGGTAGTCCCAGTTTGCCTGAAACCAGCCCCAGACAGCCTACATCTTGGCCACCCCATATTTGCCTCAGTAAGTCGTATTTTCCCCCCAAGTAACTGAACCATATGATCCTCAGATGGCCTCAAATCAGAAATGTAGTTTTTCACAAAGCACAATTTTCTCTCTTTTTAACTGGTTAATTGCATTATTAGTCATAGATTTTTTTAAGTACTGCACATGAATAGCAATTTTGTATAAAGTTAGGTGACAGTTTTACCTTTGATCATCATGATATATGTCTGAGTCACTTGTCACCCTTTCAACCATAACAGTAGATTTGAGTTCAAGGATTTACACCTGTGTATATATTTGAAGCATATACTTTATGATGTATATGCGTGTCCTGGGGCTGCCATATTTCACATCGTAGATAAATATGATAAGTTTACAATGGGTGGCTGGCCCTTCAGAGACGAAAACCTGGGATCAAAGCAAAACAGACAGCAACATGAGACAAACTCATTTGCCCACCCAGGGATCTATCTTCACATTGACCAGAGAATAACCTTGTTGGATGTGGGAGCAAAACTTGGAGATGAATATTGTCACCAGTCAAATATAATCGTATAAACAACGAGAAATAACACTCATTAATATATTTTTTTTAATGTGATGTACATGGATGAGCATCTGACATTCACGAGTTTTCTGAAGGCATATTAAAAAAATATTATGATGACAAGTTGGAAATACACATTACTAGTTGGAATAGAAACTTCATGTGTTATTCAAAGATGTTATCCAAAAGTTCAAAAATGTTATTCAAAGACAGGCATTATACCTGAAATTATGATTATGGTGTTTACCCTGCATCCTCTCCTTACACCATACCCTAGCCAGTGAGAGAGGATTTGATGTTTGCTTTGCATCCTCTCCTTATAACATACCCTAGCAAGTGAGGGAGAATGTGTGGTTTCCCCTTAATCCTCTCCTTATAACATACCCTAGCCAGCGAGAGAGGATTTGATGTTTGCTTTGCATACTCTCCTTATAACATACCCTAGCCAGTGAGAGAGGATTTGATGTTTGCTTTGCATACTCTCCTTATAACATACCCTAGCCAGTGAGAGAGGATTTGATGTTTACCCTGCATCCTCTCCTTACACCATACCCTAGCCAGTGAGAGAGGATTTGATGTTTGCTTTGCATACTCTCCTTATAACATACCCTAGCCAGTGAGAGAGGATTTGATGTTTGCTTTGCATACTCTCCTTATAACATACCCTAGCCAGTGAGAGAGGATTTGATGTTTGCTTTGCATACTCTCCTTATAACATACCCTAGCCAGTGAGGGAGGATGTGTGGTTTCCCCTTAATCCTCTCCTTACACCATACCCTAGCCAGTGAGAGAGGATTTGATGTTTGCTTTGCATCCTCTCCTTATAACATACCCTAGCCAGTGAGGGAGAATGTGTGGTTTCCCCTTAATCCTCTCCTTATAACATACCCTAGCCAGCGAGAGAGGATTTGATGTTTGCTTTGCATACTCTCCTTATAACATACCCTAGCCAGTGAGAGAGGATTTGGTGTTTGCTTTGCATACTCTCCTTACACCATACCCTAGCCAGTGAGAGAGGATTTGATGTTTGCTTTGCATCCTCTCCTTATAACATACCCTAGCCAGCGAGAGAGGATGTGTGGTTTCCCCTTAATCCTCTCCTTATAACATACCCTAGCCAGTGAGGGAGGATTTGATGTTTGCTTTGCATCCTCTCATTATAACATACCCTAGCCAGTGAGAGAGAATGTCTGGTTTCCCCTTAATCCTCTCCTTATAACATACCCTAGCCAGTGAGGGAGGATTTGATGTTTGCTTTGCATCCTCTCCTTATAGCATACCCTAGCCAGCGAGAGAGGATTTGTGGTTTCCCCTGAATCCTCTCCTTATAACATACCCTAGCCAGTGAGAGAGGATGCGTTGTTTCCCCTGAATCCTCTCCTTATAGCATACCCTAGCCAGTGAGAGAGGATTTGTGGTTTCTCCTGAATCCTCTCCTTATAACATACCCTAGCCAGTGAGAGAGGATGCGTTGTTTCCCCTGAATCTTCTCCTTATAGCATACCCTAGCCAGTGAGAGAGGATTTGTGGTTTCCCCTGAATCCTCTCCTTATAACATACCCTAGCCAGTGAGAGAGGATGTGTTGTTTCCCCTGAATCCTCTCCTTATAGCATACCCTAGCCAGTGAGAGAGGATTTGTGGTTTCCCCTGAATCCTCTCCTTATAACATACCCTAGCCAGTGAGGGAAAGATTGGTGTTTGCTATGCTCCCTCTCCTTAGAACATACCACAACCAACAAAAGATGATTTGAATGCATCCCTTATTGTTCTCCATTGCAATAAACCCCACCATGAGAAAGGGTTGTGTGTTCGTTTTGTATCACCCCCTTCCCGACTACATATACCAGCAAGTGACAAAGCAGTGAGGGTAACACGGGGCAGGACGTCGTCAGTGTGATCGATGGCTAGACACGCCCTGCATAGCTCAATGTCAACAACACAGAACAGACAGAAAACTCATCTTCATTGTTTCGAACTGTATGCTTCAATAGAGACACACAAGAACACTTATCTTACATTAAAATCTGAAAGGCCATAATGCGTCCAAATTTAAATGCATCACCGTACGTGAAATTCATTCACTGAAAGTTCCCCCATAAAATATAACGATTTATATAATATTCAAAATTAATCATTGTATATATATATATATATAATATATATACCATACTAATATATTCTATATATACAGTACATTTATGTATGTGTGATTAACCTTTGCATGTAATCTTATTTCAGAATAGTAAGCTCATACATTTAGATTAAGACAACTAGCAAACAGAAAAGCTAATCGTGACAAACAAAAAATCACAAAATACCAAATTTTCTATGGAGATATGATATTGTATTGGCCAAAAATTGACGCCTCCACGATCTCTATATATGTGTATATTGTCAGAACATATTTCTGCAACATTCTTACCATAAACCGTATGATTATTTTGAAGTGATAAATGAGTGAAATGAATCAAAGATACGTGGTCATGTTGACCTTATTGTCCTGAGCTTTTATTCATATTAGTATGAGTATTTTGTCAGGACAAGGATGAGACCAAAGTGTGTAGAGGGTTCAGGTTGTCATCCTTTCCCGTCATGTCAGGATTTGATGTTTGCTTTGCACCCTCTCCTTATAACATACCCTAGCCAGCGAGAGAGGATTTGATGTTTGCTTTGCATCCTCTCCTTATAACATACCCTAGCCAGCGAGAGAGGATTTGATGTTTGCTTTGCATCCTCTCCTTATAACATACCCTAGCCAGTGAGGGAGGATTTGATGTTTGCTTTGCATCCTCTCCTTATAACATACCCTAGCCAGCGAGAGAGGATTTGATGTTTGCTTTGCATCCTCTCCTTATAACATACCCTAGCCAGTGAGGGAGGATTTGATGTTTGCTTTGCATCCTCTCCTTATAACATACCCTAGCCAGTGAGGGAGGATTTGATGTTTGCTTTGCATCCTCTCCTTATAACATACCCTAGCCAGCTAGAGAGGATTTGATGTTTGCTTTGCACCCTCTCCTTATAACATACCCTAGCCAGCGAGAGAGGATTTGATGTTTGCTTTGCACCCTCTCCTTACACCATACCCTAGCCAGTGAGAGAGGATTTGATGTTTGCTGTGCACCCTCTCCTTATAACATACCCTAGCCAGCGAGAGAGGATTGATGTTTGCTTTGCACCCTCTCCTTACACCATACCCTAGCCAGCGAGAGAGGATTTGATGTTTGCTTTGCACCCTCTCTTTAAAACATACCCTAGCCAGCGAGAGAGGATTTGATGTTTGCTTTGCACCCTCTCCTTACACCATACCCTAGCCAGTGAGAGAGGATTTGATGTTTGCTTTGCACCCTCTCCTTATAACATACCCTAGCCAGCGAGAGAGGATTGATGTTTGCTTTGCACCCTCTCCTTACACCATACCCTAGCCAGCGTGAGAGGATTTGATGTTTGCTTTGCACCCTCTCCTTACACCATACCCTAGCCAGTGAGAGAGGATTTGATGTTTGCTTTGCATACTCTCCTTATACCATACCCTAGCCAGTGAGGGAGGATGTGTGGTTTCCCCTTAATCCTCTCCTTATAACATACCCTAGCCAGTGAGGGAGGATTTGATGTTTGCTTTGCATCCTCTCCTTATAACATACCCTAGCCAGCGAGAGAGGATTTGATGTTTGCTTTGCACCCTCTCCTTATAACATACCCTAGCCAGTGAGAGAGGATTTGATGTTTGCTTTGCACCCTCTCCTTACACCATACCCTAGCCAGCGAGAGAGGATTTGATGTTTGCTTTGCATCCTCTCATTATAACATACCCTAGCCAGTGAGAGAGGATGTGTGGTTTCCCCTGAATCCTCTCCTTATAACATACCCTAGCCAGTGAGAGAGGATGTGTGGTTTCCCCTGAATCCTCTCCTTATAACATACCCTAGCCAGTGAGAGAGGATGCGTTGTTTCCCCTGAATCCTCTCCTTATAGCATACCCTAGCCAGTGAGAGAGGATTTGTGGTTTCCCCTGAATCCTCTCCTTATAACATACCCTAGCCAGTGAGGGAAAGATTGGTGTTTGCTATGCTCCCTCTCCTTAGAACATACCACAACCAACAAAAGAAGATTTGAATGCATCCCTCATTGTTCTCCATTGCAATAAACCCCACCATGAGAAAGGGTTGTGCGTTCGTTTTGTATCACCCCCTTCCCGACTACATATACCAGCAAGTGACAAAGCAGTGAGGGTAACACGGGGCAGGACGTCGTCAGTGTGATCGATGGCTAGACACGCCCTGCATAGCTCAATGTCAACAACACAGAACAGACAGAAAACTCATCTTCATTGTTTCCAACTGTATGCTTCAATAAAGACACACAAGAACACTTATCTTACATTAAAATCTGAAAGGCCATAATGCGTCCAAATTTAAATGCATCACCGTACGTGAAATTCATTCACTGAAAGTTCCCCCATAAAATATAACGATTTATATAATATTCAAAATTAATCATTGTATATATATATATATATATATTTATATATATACCATACTAATATATTCTATATATACAGTACATTTATGTATGTGTGATTAACCTTTGCATGTAATCTTATTTCAGAATAGTAAGCTCATACATTTAGATTAAGACAACTAGCAAACAGAAAAGCTAATCGTGACAAACAAAAAATCACAAAATACCAAATTTTCTATGGAAACATGATATTGTATTGGCCAAAATTTGACGCATCCACGATCTCTATATATGTGTATATTGTCAGAACATATTTCTGCAACATTCTTACCATAAACCGTATGATTATTCTAAAGTGATAAATGAGTGAAATGAATCAAAGATACGTGGTCATGTTGACCTTGTTGTCCTGGGCTTTTATTCATATGAGTATTTTGTCAGGACAAGGATGAGACCAAAGTGTGTAGAGGGTTCAGGTTGTCATTCGTTCCCGTCATATAAGTCTGAACTTGTGCAGCATTTTTCATCACCTGGGTGAGTGGGAAACAAATCACCCTTTAATTAAAGAATGTCTCTATCTTTCACAGTGCTCTGTTAGCTATTTAGTTTTTTTTATCAAATTCATTCTCAAGTGCATCACAGTGACGCACAAATCTTTAGAAATATATTTTTTTAATCTAATTTTGAACCAAATAATTTTACAGCTCGCAAGATAACTCGCAAGATTTAAAAAACAATAACATGACATAAAGACCGTACACCATTTCTATGCGATATGTCTTTGTGCCACTGTGGTGCAGTTTGCCGGGTCTCATAGTTTGTGTTGGTGATATATCAGACACTTTCTTGGCAGCAAATATCTGTTCTTTTTTCTTGGTGGTGAAATACCTACCCTCTGGACAAGAATTATATCCATCTTGCCAAAAAAATGATTGCCACTGAAACCCTTACCTGGATATTCTCAAATCGTCTTAAGTTTAAACTTTCTTCAAGGAGCGTATGTTTGTAAGGTTTGGCTTATTGATAAAAATCAGCCATTTTATATATGGGGATGGAATTAGCATCAATGTTTAAACAACTGTATGCATAAAAGAATCTTATTCAAACAAAGATACATATGTTATTGACTTGGACCACATACAGGAGAGACAGAAGGTGGGCGTAAACAGGATCCACACTATTTGTCTTATCATAACAGATCTTTGA
The DNA here is from genome assembly GCA_949316495.1 of Amphiduros pacificus. NCBI lineage: Eukaryota > Metazoa > Annelida > Polychaeta > Phyllodocida > Hesionidae > Amphiduros > Amphiduros pacificus. Next base: position 44,306,577 of record OX439003.1, on the reverse strand, counting down.
TAATATTTAGTTGATACAATATAACCTGACAGATATATAACACTGTCCATCCTCTTATGTCAATCCCTTAATACATCAAAAAACACCCAATAAGATTGTGAGGGTTCAAATGTATTTTACCAATGAATGAATGTTGATAACAAATAATGTTAATTATATATTAAGCATCCTTTGTTGTTGTGTTTTAATGTATATATATATATATATATATATATACATATATATATATATATACATATATATATATATATATATATATATATATATATATATATATATATATATATATATATATATATATATATATATATATATATAAACCAAGTAACTGAACAAGATGATGCTGATTTGTTTAACTACAGCGAAAAGACACTACAATATATAAAGAGAAACTTAACAAACGAACTGCACTTCGTGTCATTGCATATATTAGGGTTCAGGCCAGGTCGTTCTGATGTATGACTGACTGAAGTCAAATTAATTAAGGAGCAATTGAATTCGACAGATTGGCTTTTCCTTGACCCAGGTACGACTGACAGAGATAAGTGCATTATCTGTGGCCTTGAAGAGGATATGCTGACTTTGGGGACGATGCTTTGAAGAAGTCACCGCGCGTGACCTTCATCTACGAGATGAGAGAAGTTTAGAGGGAGACAGAGACACCTAGCGGCGTGATGGAGAGTTATATATCAGCCACGAGGCAACGCTGGCAGATGCAAGGAGGGTGTAGCTGTATCATATAATCCAGGCCCTCATATTTCACACCCTATACCTTGTAATGATAGACCTCCACCTGTGCTTGATGATACATGTAGAATTTTATCACTCTCGCCTACTGGTTAATATATGTGTAATGTGCACACCTCGTTGTTTTATTCTTTCTATATGATCTACAACCGATGGCTACCAGAACTGAAATATAGTCAAATCATTTCTAACTTACAAAATGAGTTTAACATAACATGTTTAGGGGATAAAGATTATGTCCACCTTGCGACAATCATGATAAGATCTCTGACCATGTGTGACCCTTGAGTGTATAATGGTCATCTTCCCTAACAGCAATGTTCAACTGTTATCATAGTCGCCTGGTAAACACAGGGGTATGTGATGAATAGCTACAAGTAAAGTACACGTGTTGACATAACTGACATATGTCTTTTCTGCTTTGCTAGGTAGTACCTCAAACTTACGATGACACCACACCCTTATCCTCCAGGTATAAACACCTATATTCTCCTTTACAGCTACTATTTTCAATATAATATTCACTTACCTAAATGCAAGAAAGTTGCATTCACCACAAATCATCACATATATGGACAGTGTAAAGATATTCACTTCAATTTATGTGGTAATTATGATATATACAGCGCCCCCTGTTGTCGTCTGTGTGAGATTGTAGTGAATAGAAGATAGCACCCAGAGACTGGGGACCAGATTGCTAGAATTGTGCAGCGGCAATCAAGCAATGTCCTTTTGACGCTGCACAAATTAAAACACCCCCACACATGTATTATTTCTAAGTTGGTCATAGTCCCATGTCCGTGCATCCGGTTATCTCATGTAGTCCAGTCAAAATATGAAATGACCCAGAACAAATTAGAACAGAAACCATTTTGGTGTTATTTGTCTCAGAATGTAACCCAGATGAACATATAAAAAGTCTACCAAAATCAACTTAGTGGAACACCACCTAATTTGCATAAATTCAAAATGGCCGCCTCCCAGTGACATATTTCATCCTACTTCATGCATACATTCAGGTTTCTGCACACAGAATTGATATCATGCTCTTGCCGTTGGTGTAAAACAGTTATTTAAGGCCATGATAAAGAAATATTTAGCTTCTGTAATGTTTATTGTAATATATTTCATACGATGCCAGCATCATTCTGCATCATTCTGCTATGAAATACACTATATATTCCTCACAAATTCCAAATAGGTGACAAGCAGAAAATAATCACTTCTAGGGAGACCAAAACATGGAACAGACAGTGAATCATACAGTCACAAATACATGAAAAAGCAAATAATGAAACATTATGGAAAAAGAAATTAATGGAAACCAAAAGTTGTCACAATGTGGAGCGCTGCTGCCAATGTCCTGCATGATTTTTATTCAAACCCAAAGCAGAACAATTTAGAGGATGACAAATTTAGAATAATTCAAACTGCAGTAAAACTGATCATGTATGACATTAAGATATTGCAATATAAGTGTGAAATGTATCCAGCCTGTGATCAGATGTCATCTCCTGGGCCCAATTTTTACATCGTACTTCAAATCTTAAATCTGAGCATGTACTCAGATTTGAAGCCATACTTACCAAAGTTTGCTTCCAAAAGTATTTTTCATTTTTTCATAATGCTCAGAAGTATGTCCTTATGTCATATGACGTCATATTTCCATTGTTTAATTGAGTAAATACTCCCATGATGTCATATTCAAATGAGAAAATACAGAGGCTCAATTCGGGGATAACAGGGGCTCAGAATGGAGGATCACTTCATGTCAAGGTACAAATTTTCCAGTGACTGGGAATGTATCTGCATGTGATTCTGTTCAAGTAAACCTTATCTAATCCATTAATTTAACATAAATTGTTAAATATTTAGAAAAAATCATACTTTGGAGCAATGACTTCAGCTTGAAGCCAGCCTCTAATCTGTCTCAGAATCTGAGCATGAAAATTCAAATTCTGAACAACCAAAAGGTCTGAGAACATTGAAAAAATTGAAAGATCTTGGATCTGAGTAAATTATCAGAACATGAGCATGGACTTCAAATCTGAGTAAAAAACCTCAAATCTGAGTTTCCCAAGCATGATGGAAAAAAACAAATCTGAGTATATGCTCAGAATCTGAGCATATAAATTTTTTTCTTAATATAATATAATAATAATATAACTTCAAATTGAAGTACGATATAACTTCAAATTGAAGTACGATATAACTTCAAATTAAAGTACGATGGAAAAATCATAGTGTTCTCACAAATCGTCAAAGCCCAGATAGGTGATTTGGAGAGGTTTGAGATTATTGCTTTTTCTATATAATCCCGTTCGCATGAAATTTTTTAAATATCCAACCCTATTTGGGATAATACACATTTTATGAATAATTATATATAAAATTTCCCAAAAAAGCTTAATTATTCTTTGGATAAAATAAAACAAAGAAAATATGAACGGCATTTGAATGACATGTGGTTACGAAACTGTGATTTTATGTATAATTATATCTAAAATTTCCCAAACAAGCTTAATTATTCTTTGGATAACATAAAACAAAGAAAATATGAACGGCAGTTGAATGACATGTGGTTACGAAACTGTGATACAAGCAAGCTATCTCGTTAAAATTAAGCAAAATATTCCAACCATGGTTATTGTGTTTTGCTGAAAGTACCAAGTACTGGCTGTACTCTTTTGACCAACAGGTGGTCAAATGTATACCTCTATTGTCCCAATCTGAAGGTGCCCGATTGTTAGAAAAACTTTACTATGCAGGTGTTTGCACTCGATCACTAGTCGGCCCATTAAAGTTTGTTGACAAAGTGTCGAATGGATGATTTGAAATTTAGCAGAAGACCCTCTCCTTTCAAATGGCACAGACCTTCATGTGGGTGAGATGGGTAATGATATTTGATCGCAAAGTTCGGGGTATAAGCATTACAATTATACAAGACAAGGAAAACCTCATTTCATGAATGTTTTAATCATACTCTGCATAAACTTGGGTTTCATGCAGTTACAAAATATGAATATAGTGCAGCAGTTTGTGATGGCAAAAAATATGGGCTAGACTGTTCAACTGCAGAGCAGTCTGTAAAAATGGATGATGATGATGAAAATAGTATTTCTTGTTAACCTAGGTTCAGTATTGTATACAATCTGTAAGTAATTATCAGACATATTTAATGGTATTATTTGGTATTGGTAGTAAATTCAGTTTTTACTTTGAAGCATTCAAAGCTGCTAGTACAATCCTAGGAAATTAATCTAATTATGAGGCAAAGAACAAAAGAAAAACCAAAAAAATAACAAAACAAATATCAGAAAAAAATAATATGTCATAAAAATGGTACTCTCCAACCCACTATGTGGGACTGAGATTGAAGTGTCATACCATGGTACTTTCATATTCTTTAGGGATGAAAGGTGATTTCAGATGAGACTAGAAACTATGCCAGGCAGCAGGTTATAGATCCCTCCCCACTTTTCGAAGAGAGCAGGGGATTGCCTCGCTGTGTGTGGACTTCAATATGATCACCACTATTAGTTACCTACAGCTTGCAATGATGTGTAAAATTCAATTTTTAATGGGTCATTTAAAACAATTTTAAAAAATTATAATTGAAAATTATTGTTCTTTATCCTTTTTGATAACTTGTTATTTGATAACTTGATGTGTTGTAGAGGATATCCCAGAAAAGGTGTAAAACAGACAGATATAATCAGAATACAAGAAAGTGCTAATTTTCAATTTATTTCTCTACTTTTATCATTCATTTTGGAGACAAAGAGTACAAAATATGTGTATTAGCTATTTGAAAAGTTTTCCAATGGATTTCTCATGTCCAAAAAACATCAAATAGACTCTAAGATTACTCAAATATGTCAAATAGGAGCCAAGCTGTATTATTTTTAAGATTTGCTCTGCCATGTGTCGGCCATTTTGGATTTATGCAAATTACGCATTGTTCCACTACTTGGATTTTGGTAGACTTTTAATATGTTATTCTCTAGGCTCTTCTGAGACATTTTCTATCAGTTTCATTTCTGTTCTAATTTGTTCCGGGTTAGGCCATTTTTTGTCGTATATTGACTGGACTAATGACATCAGACGAGATCATTCAAAACTGTTCATTTGCAGTTGGTACCGACAAGTTCTGAATGCTGGGATATATTTCAATATTAACATGGTATGAAATATATCATAAGATAGCCATGTTTTGACAAAATTGTACTGTTGTCCAAATGTGCAGCAACTATCAACTCCAGGTAAAATAAAAATGCAGCATGCAAGGGGCACTGTCTGGTCCATGTTCTAATGCAGCACACATATGTTTCTGGGGATAGATTATAGATAATTCAGCTTGAGGAGCGTGTCAAGTGTGTGAAGTGGTAAAGAATGGTGTGACTGGCGCCTCAAGGAGCTTCTTAATGTCACAGAAGAGATGACTGTCTCACACTTTGTCAAACACATCAAGAGCACACGTGAAAACGCTGCTTAATATATCAACTATACGTCACTCAAAAAACTACTAGATGTATTTTCTCACGTTTGCAAATTCCCTACACCACATAAAAAACATTTTGTATTTCTCCTTCACCTTCATTAGATAACTACATGTCCTTGACCGTTTTGGTTATGAATTTTCATGAATTGACACGTAGCCTTAGTTCAAATTGATTCATCTTTTGAAGTCACGGTAGGCAGGATAGACATCTTACCTCCCGCCAGAGGGCTTTGATCAGGCTGGTGGAACCAATGAGAGCACGGATGATAACGCTCACGAGATGTTCTTACTTTTCACAGGATCTGGACAATAATGTCACATTTTATATTATATTCTACATGCAACTTCATTTGATAAACAGTTCTGCTTGTAAGGAGAGGGTTTGATGTTTTGTTATTCAAATAACATGAACAGTATCAATTATGTAAATTAAAACCATCCATCAGAATTTTCTTCTCAAATATTGCAAACTGACACAGAGTGATTTGTGCATAAAAGCTTTCAGAGTGTGCTCTACCATGCCCACTTTGAAGATGCCTCATATTCAGCTAGCAGCCAATACTGCGATGCTTTATTGTTAAGAAATTACAGTTATCGTTCTTCAAATTGAAAGTGAAATTGGTGCCAAGCTGAATCTTGAGTTTTACAAAGGAACATTGACATGACCTTTGCTCCAAATGACATGACCTTGACATAACCTTTGCTCATCTAAATGCTACGGAGAAACTTAACCATGTGACATCGTAATACATTAATAAAACGATAAAATTATATGTGAGGTTTTACATTTATTTTACATTAATATATAGCTCACTCTTCTTCTTCATTGATATGTCTGGAGTTTAAAACATGATAATTGACATGTCAAATCAAACCGCAGTAATGTGTTCGGTAGATTTCAGATATATCAAATATGCCTAGCGTACATTTATATTCAGCCAGATATAGGGATGAGCTACTTAGATATGATACACATATCCAATAACTGCTTCAAGATTAATATTTTTCATAACAATATCCAAATTGCACAAATGTACCTGTCATAAACAGGTTCATGATTTTTATGCGTTTGTAACTTTATGATAGCTCTTATTCTTTTTATATACACAAGCTCCATTATACAGTAAAGTTTACATGCTCCATTATACAGTAAAGTTTACATGCTCCATTATACAGTAGAGTTTACATGCTCCATTATACAGTAAAGTTTACATGCTCCATTATACAGTAGAGTTTACATGCTCCATTATACAGTAAAGTTTACATGCTCCATTGTACAGTAAAGTTTACAAGCTCCATTATACAGTCAAGTTTACATGCTCCATTATACAGTAAAGTTTACATGCTCCATTATACAGTAAAGTTTACATGCTCCATTATACAGTAGAGTTTACATGCTCCATTATACAGTAAAGTTTACATGCTCCATTATACAGTAGAGTTTACATGCTCCATTATACAGTAAAGTTTACATGCTCCATTGTACAGTAAAGTTTACAAGCTCCATTATACAGTAAAGTTTACATGCTCCATTATACAGTAAAGTTTACATGCTCCATTATACAGGAAAGTTTACATGCTCCATTATACAGTAAACTTCCCAGTCTGCAATAGGATATCTTAGAAGACATGACCGCAACCTTTTCTCCCGACTTTCAATCGTGCTGTTGGCAAGTCATGAAAAAGGCAATATCTATAAAACTTGCTGCAGAAAAAGGAAACTCAATCCTCGGCTCATTTATTTCACTTCCGATATAGCTGCAATGAATATTAATTGTGTGCTATTTTGTCTTGAAGCGTCGCGTTTGGAATAAAGCAAAACTTATACTGGAGTGGATATGCCGGGTATACCATTTCAATGTATTTTCGCTATGGACTTTTACGCCAAATCGTTATTAGAGTTGAGATTTTATGAAATAAAATAACTTCAGTGCTCTCCTTAAACTAGTTTGAATTAAAATCTAAATCTGAAACCAACTTAATTGCAATGTGCAAAGGCTTATTGTATTTCCCATCTGAATTTGATTGTATAGATTCTCTTTTAATCGTATTGCCATTAGAGGCAGTTCTAGAATGTGCCGATTTAAGACAGGGGATGGGTTTAGATTGGTGTTTAATTGTTTGAGGTGTGAGCGATGGTATTGGTGTGGCGTGGGGATTGAAGACTGAATGCCAGTCTTCACGAGGACCTTTCCTTGCCACATCAGCCTGCTAGCGCCAGATAACAACACCCCAGTATTCTCTTAGAATGTTAGCCAAAAGCTATGTTATAAGACTATGGAAACATCCAGCAGAATGGCTCCAACCTTCTGAATAACTATCCATCTCTGGTAACACTTGCCTCTGCACTGGGTTATAAGACTAAAAGTTAAAACTTGATAGTGCTTTTAAAATTTCACGGATTTGTAGTCAATTTTTAATCAAGATTTAAGCCTTTGTATCTAACCCTCAGTAAGTGTTCCTCAGGAAAAAAAATAGACATCCAAAAATGGTTTAAAAAACTGTGGAATGGGTGTGGCCATTTTTGCCATGTTCCATGAACATTTTAATAATCGTGTTTTATGTTCCGTCTAATTGGTTCACAAGAGATTTACAAAGAAGGCCTCAAAATGTTATTTAGCATGTCATTTTTACATTATTTCATACACTTTATCAGCCCCAATATCGGCCAGAGGTAGCACCCCTGCATGATAAGCTAGAGACTTACATTTATAATCAATAGAAGCAAATAGCATGTTGCTGGGATACATACAAGGAATATTCTCCTCTGCAACGCTTTATGAGTTTACACATTTCAATCAATGTGATACGGATGGTGGCCGATATCGCCTGCCTATCGTTTCCTATATTTACAGCAAATAATTATTCTCCCAAAATAAAGCCTTTTATCTCACAAGCCATGCCGCCCAAGCAAAAACTACAGCCCTCCATGCAAGGAAAACATAATTCCAAATCACACACAGTGTGTGTGTTCCCTCTGCTCCCAAGCCTCCTGCCAACAATGGCCCTTGAAAAATATTTCAAAATTATCTCTTCTCTGAATTTCAAATCCCACAGCACTATGGGTACAGGACTGTAGATGTATTATAATGTAAAACCAGCCTCCCGCACGCTGTGCTAATCAGAAATGGGGATGTAAAAGTTTAAAGATATGGTAGGTTTGTGGTATGGTAGGCTTGGTGAACACAAGGCGTGGTGCCACAGAGAGCCATCGAAAGCCATCAAATCTTTATCAATGATAATTTACAGTGTAGTTTACAATATATGTTTCATAACATGAAATAATGTCCAAAAAAATGAAATCAAAATCATCAAATCTATTCCCATCAAATCTATTAAATTCACTTATTTTATTGCGCTGCGTCGAAATTTTAATTATGTTTAACCATTCAGCCAGCTGTATCCATCATCTTACAAGTCTTGTAATACTGCATTGATGATATCTCACCACACAGTTTTTTTCATTTTCATACACTAAATCCTGTGCTATCTGAAGTCATAAGGCAGAGAACCGCATAATCGTAAGAAAATACATATTATCATCTACCCTTTAATCTTGCCGGTTAATGTACATGTATATAGTAGCAGCCCATATCTACACAAATACCATAGACCCCTATCCAGAAACAACCACCTATCTTATCTACCAGAATCACCTTTCCAGAAACGCCCCATCGTCCTTCAAAAAACATCCCATTTATTCCACATATACCGTTGAAAATAACATTTGAATATCAAAAGCGTTTGCTTAATTTCTTAGCAATTTTTACTGTACCTAAGATAATAATTATATTTGGGTTAAATGATAGATATTTGGACTGAATTTTTTTTTGATAATGTGTTAGGCTCCTCCCCTCCTAATTCTCAACACCATTTATTACAATACTGTAAAATATGCAGAAAATGTTGCTGTCATGTTAAGCCATTACTACGTAACCAAATATTTAAAATAAAATAAAATAATATAATTCAACCTTTCCAAATATGTAATTCAATTTCTTCTAAATTAAATGCTAATAAATAATAATAATGCTGACATCATCTTTTTTTGCTGTGAATTAACAGCAAATTTATTGTAACAACTATTTACAGTGAACCAGTGACATCCCCAGAAACAGTCACTCTAATCTATCACTTTTCCAGAAATACCCATTCTAATTTGCATAATACAGTCGCCTCTCCAGAAACACCCAATCCAATTAAAATAGTACAGTCACCTGTCCAGAAACACCCAATCTAATTTACATTGTCCAGTCACCTTTTCGAAAAGTCCCAATCTAATTAACATAGTACAGTCACCTATTCGGAAACGCCCAAACTAATTTACATAGTACAATCACCTCTCCAGAAACACTCCATTCAATCTAACACAGCCACCTTTTCTGAAACACCCCTCTGATTTACATTGCACAGCCACGCATCCATGGCCAAAGACCCAAGCAATGCACCATCAATCCCATCTTTCCAACAATATGTATATCTATCCCATCAATTGAATGTGGATCGACTTACATTCTACAGAACACATGTGGCTAAATGGGGCAATAAAGTCATCAGGGTTCATCACCCAGAATTGGTTATCAAGCACACCACCTTGTCAAATGTTGTGATTACACATTCAGAAAAGACTGTGCAAGTTGTGAGGTGTGACAGATGCTCCACCACCATTAACACTACACTGATGCCACATGATATCAGATTGCTTTGTCACTTGGTGATATTTTGTACACATTTTTATCTTAGAATGATACTGTTATACATCATCTCATCAAGATGATTTTTACTTTATTTCTATGACATAATATTTTGCAATATACAAATCTTTGCTGAAAAACTACCTCTAGAAATCCATGAAAAAAAAGTTGAATAATGATAATGATCTTTCATACTTTCATCAAAATTCTAATTGTCACAATATTATACTGGGATGTTGGCAGAAAAGATGGTCAGGGTTGAGAGTAATATATATCTGGAGGAGGTGCCAAATTCTGGAAGTGGGTAAACACGATATCAATATCTCATGAGGTGTTGATAATATCGGACAAATGGCAGATTGTCATCTCTGGCACAGGGGCATGAAACCACCCTGCTGTGAGGGCAATCAAAACACATCTAACTTTTAATAAATCCACCTACAAGCTTTTGTCTATATTTCCCATGCAAGATAATCATGTGAGTAACTACTTCTTGTAGTCATTGTAGTATTAACATGCATCCCACAAAGAGAGCCTCATACAGGGCCACACAATTGACCTGTTGGTGACAGACTATAAATCTGCTCTGCACATCTGACATATTACCAGGATCATTAGTTTTTGTCATGACAACATAAAGTAAAGCTCGTGTCACCTTTGTCAATCAGTCATGATCAATTTGTGTGAGAACTGAGGAAGTACAGCTCTGCAGACATCAATTTGTGTGCTGTAGGGATGTGCAGATTTCTAGCTAACATGAAAGGATTATATCTGTGCCATCATAGTCAGAGGAACACCCTGTCCTGTGTTTACTATTACATAATGTTTACACTGTTATGCTTTGATGTGGCACCACATCCTCAAAGTGCTCTGACAGACCATTGACCACAAGTTGGGTGACGTATGTAAGAGCAGAGGGAAGGACAGAGGGTAGATGTAGGTATCCCGGGTGGTATGACATAATACCAATTAACACATACAAAAGACAGGACTATCATTCCACAAATGAATTCTTGATCTTTTGAGCTATATGAGTTGGTCGACTTAGATATTGGATAAAATATGATTCATCTTAACATCATTGGTAACCGTTTATGAAAATAAATTTATAGAAAATATGCTTAGAGTGTATTGTCCAGACATATCCCATTTTTTTATAGGGAAACATGCAAATATGAAGGAATTCACTAAGTCGTTTATGCTTTTCTGATAAGTGTACAGAGTAGATGTGATTGAGCTTCATCCCCCTTCCTGATAGACCCCCACCCCCCAGCATAAAAAAGGTTCATAAAGGATGGTAACAGTCAAGGTGTAGGTTACAAATAGACATATATGCATTAGTTCTGATTTATCTGATTCTGATTATAACTAGTACAAGGGGACTGGTTGAAATGGTTGATAGAAACAATAAAGTCATTAATTACACAACTCGCCATAGGTGGGCCTCATTAACACCATCAATAGATTAGCAGGTTGTTTAATATATGTAAAGTTCAGATTGATGGGTTTCTTCCAGTTTATCAAGACAGAAGGACAGGACATGCTATAGATGGGATTGATAGAATTGGTGGAATTTATAGGAAGTAGCCAAAGATGGAATTGTTCAGATACATCCGATTCTTCTCATTTCTAGAAATATGGGGTTGACCAGATAGCTGTAGTAAAATGTACAGAACTTATGGACTGTGCAGGTCTGTACATAGAATACTTACTGAAGGTATGATCAATATTGAATTATAATAGTTCATGGGATAGATGGAATTGTTGGAATTGATGGACACACACACAGACAGTTTGTTCAAATTGATCTAATTCTTCTCCTTTATAGAATACAACCATGTTTCTAGATAATATAACATATAAGATAGATCTGATTTATCAAATATCTTCAGTACACTTCAACCAATTGTTGGAATTGATATATGTGTTGTTGGAATTGATGGGGTTGTTGGAAAATAGAGGGGGGCATTGGCCATGCCTCTCAGCCACGTCCAGAAAGACACCCCATAAAATCTAAGCACTACAACTGCCCCACCAGAAAGCCCGTCTATTAAGTTGACAGCAACTTCTATAGTTTGACACCTCAACCCAAAGTCAAATCCAGTGGTCCTGGCCCTTTTATTGATATTTAAACACCGCACCTTTATTGCCTGTGGCTTTGACAACTAGTCTGATACTTTCTACTCCCAGCATAGATTCTTTCCAATCTCCAAATACATTTTCTGAACATTATATATTCCCCCAAAATCCATGTAATTTTTAAAATCATCTCCAGATAATTGAAGTATGTGGCAGCATGATTGCATTTTATTTGTATACATGCAAGGAGACAATCAGGATGTTCAGATTCTAGAAAATTTCTTATGTTACATGATCTCATACACACCACCATATGGATCATAATGTCCTATACAGTCCTTTTAATCCAACTGCATAGTTTAGATCCTATCAAAAACCTAAGAAGGTCATTTTATCCGCTAATATTGTCGGAGATAAGTGAGGTTTGGGGGTGAGTTTTGTGGGAGTGGAGACCATAATGTTTGGCAAGGTGATAGGAACAGTGGCAGTTTTATGGAGGCTAGGTACATTCCTCACTGGGAACACCTCTCAGTGCAATGGCTCCACACACCCCATCAGAATTGCAATACACTGAACACCTATTAGAAAATGGGAGATTGGTCCATCTGTATTCGTGGCAGTCGGGAGCTCGGTGGCATAACTTGACTCAATAGAATCCAGTCTTTCTTCCATTACAAGGAAGTAGGGTAAGAATCCAAGACCAAGGAACAGTCTCCAAAAAGCTTTTTAGTATCGGCCAGTATAATATATATGTGGTCGGTCCGACGGACGGAGATTTTAGAAGTAACCAGAGATTTCTAAAGATGCATGCAAATGTGATCCTGTCTTTGAATGGAACTTGTGAGATTAATGAAATACAAGCAAAGCAAACTGGAAGACAATCTTGTAATAGTGTATGTTCTAATCAATATCAAATCAGCATTTGGTAGTGTTTTGTAATCAAAACGTGAATGAGGGGAAATCCATTCTGTCTTCCACATCCTTGACAAAATGGAATTTCCAACATTATTTTCCGGAAATAAAAGGTAAATATTACCTATGGAAAGACCATTTATGCAACCACAATAAGCAATATATTCAAGAGTCTGTACATCTCCAAGATTTACAATTCTCATGTTTCACTTGGTAGGACAGAAGGGCAACAATAGAAAGCATTGGCATGACTAATGGACCACGTGACCACCCAATGGGGTTAAAAGGTCAGATATGGATGATATCAAGTTACAAAAGAAGCCCCTCTTGGGTGATAGTGTGTTTTACAGATGAATTGATGATGATCAATGTAGAACAAAATAAACGGGACATAAACATTTCCAGGGGACAATTGGTATGTGTTGAGCTGCTCAGGGAGTGGTGGCCAGTGACGTTTATTGGTTGTGAGTAGCTCAGAGAGTAGGCCAGAGTTCATTATGGCACTGCATAGTAATGATCCCTCGTCGGGGTGTCTAGGTGGTATTTATGACAAGCCTTATGATATATAATGCCTCCAATGCAGGCGGCTAATTCACTTAGTGGTATGAACAGAAAGACTGAGGCACAGACTTGACAAGACGGCCCGCTTCCTGCTCTACCGAATCAGTTTTCAAATCATGTGAAATGTTGAAATAGGCAAACACGAGAAATCGATCAGACAAACAGGATCTGTTCCAATAGTTCCGTTTGAAGATAGAATGTGCATTAATATGTCTAAACAAGCAGAAGAAGTTAACAGATTGGCTTATAGTATGACGAACATATTGATTGCCCACCCTTTGTACTGAGATAAAGTCACGGCCTGCTGAGAAAACAGCCTCTCTCACATAAAAGAAGGCAGCTTAAGTCTAATAATGTAAAACGTTCGGTGCCAAGAAACAAACAAACAATTTATATGGTTGACATCCATCAAACTAAATCAGTAATCAGGCGTAAAAATATAAATAAATCAATTCTATATCTCAAATTCATAAACGTCCAGATACTCTTTGCATCTACCTGTTTGGATCTATTTTGCAATTCTTGTATTCATCTGAACCAGCTTAGTGACATTTAAGGCACAATATAAAATTATGAAAAATGCTGTTATTATTTTCTGTTTTGGCCTTATGTTCTTCATTTTTGCTTTAAGTTCTTATGTTCTTCAAAATGCCCATTGTCCTGTGCCAGGAAGCTTGTGTATTTCTGGCACATGCGCTTTTGAAGTTAAGTCTTTGTCTAGTCCATGTAGTACAGCAAATGACTTCTAATTATCGCCCACCATTTCAATCAAGCCAGTGTCTGGTCTGCCTCTTACTCATCCATTACAGTTTCTGGCACTGAATCCTCATCCTCAGCATATTTTCATAAACCCCCTGTTAGTGGGTATATTTCACAAAAAAATCACTTTCTGCAAATCCACAAATGATTTTCTTTAAAATTTCTTAGCACTTTATCTTGAAGCCATTTTTAAGAATTACTTTGATCTTTTGTTTTGTACAGTTAATTTTTGGACGTGCAACACAATTATGTCAATCACCATGTTAATCACGGACGCTAAGTCGAATTAGCTAAATGGATCCTCACCCACGCAGCAATCAAACAATAGTTTCTATGCTACGGGAATAGTCTTCACGAATTTGACCTTTTGTCTGTGACTGTTCCAGGAAGCAAAATGCAATTTAACAAATGACTAAGTCCATTGTGGCACACCTCTTTGTAATTTGTCTTTTTTTAAGGGTAATGATTTCTGAAGTGTTGGCGAGAAGAAAGTTCTTTGACAAACTATTGTCGAAACGGATATACCATATAACACCATGACTGAGTTCGTTTCGTTCCCCCGTCTAGTAAATTCCTACCTCCCACTTCAACTGATTTGCCGACTCACAGCTCAAGAGGTTTTTGCTAAGCACCACCTTCACAGCAAATCAAATACTTATTTGATGAACTAGATTCAATTTACACCTTGTTTCCTTTCCTCCTACGCCTCTTGTGTGCACTACATTGTGTCCTCTTTACAGCGCTAACATTCATTGTGTCACTACGCCATACAGCTAGGTAGTTCTTTTCTATTTCCACCTACTCTGTTTGGTCACACAACATGTTTTGTCCAACAAAGAGAAAGTTTTGACAAAATCTTTACACAGAAGAATCTCCTCACAAAATGACTGAGATGCGGTGGCCTTTGGAGAAGAAAAGAACTGCCAAGTCCGCACAATAGGATCGAGAGCACTATGAAGTTACTGAGCAGATGATAAGTATTACTCAAATAGAAAAAATAAATGGGCAAGCTCCATGTTTGGAGAGTTGCTTCTGACCAAAGGATTATGGATATTTGATTGAAAAAACCTAGAAATAATAAAAATTGTTCATTGTGTGATGAATTATACATTGTCCAAGAAACACACAATACAAACCGAATTACACTGAAATGATACAAACTTGAAATGAAACGGCAAATAAAGACATGTGTACCTAATGCCTGTAATGAGGGTATTGATATATGTATCCTGTGACGGATGGGTGTATACGGTGCCTGTGGCTACACACCATATTATCAGTGTGTGTGTAGCTTATATGTATGTGTAGCTCAGGGCGTCGGTGTGATTGATATGTGTAGATTGTGATATGTAATAGTGTGATATGTATAGCCTGGAGCAAGTAACAGTCGGATATATATATATATATATATATATATATATATATATATATATATATATATATATATATATATATATATATATATATATATATATATATATATATATATAGTGTGTGTGTGTATATATCTATATAGGATATATAAAGGATATATATAATGTGATATGTGATATATATATAAAGGATATATATGTCATACTTATATGTATAAGTGTACATCTCACCAAATGTCGTCTGCTGAAGATGCGTTTGATTATGAAAATCTAATGTGACTTAGGCGATCTTTGTTTCCGGGTGAATTTGTGAACTGCTGCAAGAAGGAAATGTACATGGTTCAGTTGGGTTTTTTTTGGTTTTTTTGTTATTTGTTTTTTTTTACATCACTTTCAACATTATTTCAGTCATTTCGTGATGAGACCTACTTGTAGCAGATATAGTGATGCCTCACTTAATTGTCATGTCACAAGTCCTTGACATGACAACCCACCCGGTCACCGATGTGCAAGAACAACGGGTTAACCCTTTGGCACGGAACTCAGCTCGTATGTGAGATTGTCCATTGGACATGTAATTTGATCATTCTGCCTGTCTGATGTGAAGTTTTACTCGTCCCGGGCATTCGGACGCCCTTCCCTTCGCATCCTGCCAAATGATTATGGTTCAGTTTAATTACAGGACATCACTGAATGACATGTACATTTACGACAACTTCAAAATGATGAGGAAATATAAATATCATTTTCAAAAAGGAAATTGCATACACATTCTTTTTCCAAAAAAATATTTTCTTGTTCTCTATAGTGATTGTATTGTATATGTATTTTGTGGCTCATACACGTATGTTATGTTCAGCCTGAGTTGTCAGAATGTAATTTTACGATATGTGTCGCTCATGTCATGGTATGGTAAGTGTTCGTTGGGCGTCATGTACTTGTATGGTTGTATAGTATTTAATGTTCTGGAGTGTATGGTCAGTGTAATTGGGGCGTCATGTACTTGTATGGTATGTATAGCTTGTGATGTCATGCATATATGGCTATAGTTATAGGCGTCATGTACTTCTGTGATTTAATGGTATGTGTAGTTTGAGGCGTCATGGTCATGTGATGTGCTTCATTTGAGAACGAATTCAATAGAAATTGAACACAAAATAATGTATATATGAACACATATCTGGAAAATATTTTACGGCACTTGTTTCATATCATAAACGTTACAGCTTGTGGCATCACGTGGTTACGTTCCCTGTTCTCTTTTGCTTGTGGCAAAATGCTTCCCAACACAGAAAAGCCATCAGTTAGACTTGCCCTGTGCGCTTGCAGAGTGACCTGGCATTTTTCTGGGCCCTCCCCTGCCTCCACGAATGCTTATCTTCTTGCTTATTGCCCATCTGTCTGTTGTTTGTTACACAGAAGGAACACACCAAAAAGATCGTTCTGTTTTGGCATTGAATCATTCAGATTGAATTTGATTTTTTTGTAGAATCAAAATGCCTTTGGTTGGTCAAATATGCCGCCATACTTTTAATTTGTCAGATTAAAAGGGGCTAGAGAACTGTGCGACATGACAAACTCCAGACCCACACTTATTCTACATATAGCATGGATGTTTGTCAAGATTGCTTGCTTATAAAACTATTCTAAGGAAGGTTCGTGACGAGTTGGAGAGGTGTAATCACATAGCAGTCCATAAAAGGGGCATCCTAATTGCATCTCAGCATATACACCAAAATATGCCATCTCTTAGTTAGAATGCCCATTTTGAATGTCTACATTGATTTACATCAGGAAAAGGTACAAACATCCAGCGTGATTTACATCAGTAAAAGGTACAAACATCCAGCGTGATTTACATCAGTAAAAGGTACAAACATCCAGCGTGATTTACATCAGGAAAAGGTACATAACATCCAGCGTGATTTACATCAGTAAAAGGTACATAACATCCAGCATGATTTACATCAGGAAAAGGTACATAACATCCAGCGTGATTTACATCAGGAAAAGGTACATAACATCCAGCGTGATTTACATCAGGAAAAGGTACAAACATCCAGCGTGATTTACATCAGGAAAAGGTACATAACATCCAGCGTGATTTACATCAGTAAAGGGTACATAACATCCAGCGTGATTTACATCAGGAAAAGGTACATAACATCCAGCGTGATTTACATCAGGAAAAGGTACAAACATCCAGCGTGATTTACATCAGGAAAAGGTACAAAGCATCCAGCGTGATTTACATCAGGAAAAGGGACAAACATCCAGCGTGATTTACATCAGGAAAAGGGACAAACCTCCAGCGTGATTTACATCAGGAAAAGGTACATAACATCCAGCGTGATTTACATCAGGAAAAGGTACAAACATCCAGCGTGATTTATATCAGGAAAAGGTACAAAGCATCCAGCGTGATTTACATCAGGAAAA
The DNA here is from genome assembly GCA_949316495.1 of Amphiduros pacificus. Taxonomy (NCBI): domain Eukaryota; kingdom Metazoa; phylum Annelida; class Polychaeta; order Phyllodocida; family Hesionidae; genus Amphiduros; species Amphiduros pacificus. The sequence goes on along the minus strand of OX439003.1, from coordinate 44,288,512 downwards.
GGGACAAACATCCAGCGTGATTTATATCAGGAAAAGGTACAAACATCCAGCGTGATTTACATCAGGAAAAGGTACATAACATCCAGCGTGATTTACATCAGGAAAAGGTACAAACATCCAGCGTGATTTACATCAGGAAAAGGTACAAACATCCAGCGTGATTTACATCAGGAAAAGGTACAACACATTCAACTTCAAATAGATTGATTCAGATAAGTTATTTCTAATCACTTTATATACAATGATTATGTTCATACGTCTATGATATTGACCAATAACGAATCTGGAGTAGAATAAAACCAAAATCATATGTCCATAGTAAACATATTGCTTGGATGTCAAACATAATTTTCCTGAAATTATAGTGTATGTAAAAAAGATATAATCACTGTATTTGACATACTAATTGTTGCACACCTTTTGATTTGAAAATAACTAACCTCAGCAAGCCATTCATTTTTATAAGTAATTGTGTACAAGGGAAATGTCAACCCTTTGGTCGTAAATCCCAAACAGAATCAGAAATTGCAGGAAAATGAACCCAAACACAAGAGAGGAACTCAGCCCAGATTGGAGCAAATGGCTAAATCATACATCGGACAATGCCGGCAAAACCTTTCCGAATAGAGACAGGTGTTATGGTAAATACACAGAAACACTATTCTTTTGCGTAGCTACCATATTCTATGAGGAGAGTCGCAAGTAAACAGTGGAGAGGATGCCACCCCTGGTTTGGCTTTATCAGATTGTGTGCCATGATACATGGCAGGAATAATGAAGCCACACACACTTTGACAAGTTGATACATTGCCTTGTGCATACAAATGCTTTCTAGTCTGCATAAGGTCCAAAGCATACGTTTTGTTTCCCACATTTTGAGATGCATAAATTGTCAAAGTGAACTCGATCAAAGACCAATGTGGGTATGTTTTATATCAATATTATTATGTGATGAGCCCGTTTGTTTGTTCATACAAATAATTATTAGTCATTACTTTTAAATTTAAATAACAGTTTCAGATCTTTTAGTTTTGCCTTGTATGGCGCCTACCACAGACACCGACATCACAGGGCCGTGTTTATCAAAAAATCAGATGATCATTGCTGTGCAGAGTAGGCGACCGTCTGAGATTTGTTCTCTTTATTTGATATGCAAGTCTGCCTGAATAGTATACAGAAGAATGGGAATAATTGTTTCAAAATATAATTTGTCCCTAGCACGAGAAATCCGAATATAAAATGCACCGACAATGCTGCATGTTTACAGTGTAGTTGTATGTATATGTTGGAAGGTGTTGCTCTCCACATATCTATACCTGGTGTACATGTCCAGTGCATTAGCAGATTAGCTGATATGAATGCACCTTCACGACAACAATAGTCTAGATGTGAAATGAGATAGCCAAGATAAACAATATACAGAGCAGACGCCTAGAAACATTTGCCAGGTAGGATTTCACCTTTGACCTGAACGATTAGGTATTCCTCCTTATTATTTTATGCCATAAAAGACCCATTGATAAAGGTCCTTCCTGAAAGCTATTGAAAAAATACGCTTTATATTGTTGTCCTATCATTTAGAATTTAAGTCAGTATTGTCTATTGTCATATCATTATATTTTAACATATTGCACACACTCTTTCTTTGGTAGTAATCATCTTATTTGACTGAAGAAACTATTTAAAGTTGTTACAAGGTCAAACCATCAACTCAATGCTGACATTATATTTGATAGCAATCAAATAAATATGAATGTTATTATATAATTTGTACACAAATAATTACTTGATGTGAGGGGTTTACAGCCCCCTGAAGTCTCCCCAGAAATGTTAGCTTTGTGAGGGAGTTCTGGCCTTTTATTGCCGGTTTATGACCAATAAGTGGCAATTTGTCTCGTGTCACAACGTAATAGAGACTGCAACAGTAGCTAGTCCAACATAGAGCCTTCTAATTCAGCAATACCCTCAAGCTTAATGAAACATCATTCAATATAATTAACCTACTATGTGCACCAGACTGTATGACTTCGGCCGTACCTGATGCCACTCATGATAAATCAAGCAAATATTAATGGGGGTTTTAGTGATCCTGTTAAAAATCATGTAACATTCACTTATCTTAATTTATCACAGAGTAAGAGTGATGACTGTTGTAGCAATAGGGACCTGAGGTCTCTGATATCGCGATTGAAACACTACTGGCCCATTGGGATTATCACATACTTCATCTCAAGCATCTATATATAATCCAAAAATAGTGTTTATCCACATTTACTTTTCATTTAAACGAAGTATATTCCAGGACGCTCAGCCCGCTCTGAAAATACACATTATTCATTATTCCAGGGAAACATGATGCAGGTGAATCTACGTGTATTAGTATTCAGGTTTCAAGCAATAGACGGGTGTCATAGAAGAGGTCATGGAGGGGTTAATCTTGTGGAGGGTATTGTATATATGGACTGAGGGGATGGAATGATTAACTGTGTATAAGCTATGTATTAATCCCTTTGTTCTGGCATGCCAAAAAGAGCTATAAGCCGTTTCGTGGTAGGATATATGGTGATATAAAGGAGTTGTTAGGTAGGATATATGGTAATATAGGAGGATTGGCAGGTAGGATATATGGTAATATAGGAGGATTGGCAGGTAGGATATATGGTAATATAGGAGGATTGGCAGGTAGGATATATGGTAATATAGGAGGATTGGCAGGTAGGATATATGGTAATATAGGAGGATTGGCAGGTAGGATATATGGTAATATAGGAGGATTGACAGGTAGGATATATGGTAATATAGGAGGATTGGCAGGTAGGATATAGTAATATAGGAGGATTGGCGGGTAGGATATATGGTAATATAGGAGGATTGGCAGGTAGGATATATGGTAATATAGGAGGATTGGCAGGTAGGATATATGGTAATATAGGAGGATTGGCAGGTAGGATATATGGTAATATAGGAGGATTGGCATTAGGATATATGGTAATATAGGAGGATTGGCAGGTAGGATATATGGTAATATAGGAGGATTGGCATTAGGATATATGGTAAAATTGGAGGATTGGTAGGTAGGATATATGGTAATATAGGAGGATTGGCAGGTAGGATATATGGTAATATAGGAGGATTGGCGGGTAGGATATAGTAATATAGGAGGATTGGCAGGTAGGATATATGGTAATATAGGAGGATTGGCAGGTAGGATATATGGTAATATAGGAGGATTGGCATTAGGATATATGGTAATATAGGAGGATTGGCAGGTAGGATATATGGTAATATAGGAGGATTGGCAGGTAGGATATATGGTAATATAGGAGGATTGGCAGGTAGGATATATGGTAATATAGGAGGATTGGCAGGTAGGATATAGTAATATAGGAGGATTGGCAGGTAGGATATATGGTAATATAGTAGGATTGGCAGGTAGGATATATGGTAATATAGGAGGATTGGCATTAGGATATATGGTAATATAGGAGGATTGGCAGGTAGGATATATGGTAATATAGGAGGATTGGCATTAGGATATATGGTAATATAGGAGGATTGGTAGGTAGGATATATGATGATATTGGAGGGCTGGTAGGTAGGATATATGGTAATATAGGAGGATTGGCAGGTAGGATATATGGTAATATAGGAGGATTGGCGGGTAGGATATATGGTAATATAGGAGGATTGGCGGGTAGGATATATGGTAATATAGGAGGATTGGCAGGTAGGATATATGGTAATATAGGAGGATTGACAGGTAGGATATATGGTAATATAGGAGGATTGGCAGGTAGGATATAGTAATATAGGAGGATTGGCGGGTAGGATATATGGTAATATAGGAGGATTGGCAGGTAGGATATATGGTAATATAGGAGGATTGGCAGGTAGGATATATGGTAATATAGGAGGATTGACAGGTAGGATATATGGTAATATAGGAGGATTGGCATTAGGATATATGGTAATATAAGAGGATTGGCAGGTAGAATATATGGTAATATAGGAGGATTGGCATTAGGATATATGGTAATATAGGAGGATTGGCAGGTAGGATATATGGTAATATAGGAAGATTGGCATTAGGATATATGGTAAAATTGGAGGATTGGTAGGTAGGATATATGATGATATTGGAGGGCTGGTAGGTAGGATATATGGTGACATTGGAGGATGGGTAGTTAGGATATATGGTGATACAGGAGGGTGGTTGGTAGGACATATGATTATATAGGAGGGTTGGCAGGTAGGATATATGGTGGTATAGGAGGGTTTCTCGTGTGTTGGTAAAAGGAGACAAGATGAAAGATTAGGATTTTGTTTGTGATCTTTTATCTCAGTAGGTTAGAACGATTATCAGGTTAAATTTTATCTTGATTGTAAAGGGATGGTTAATATATTTATTTGTATCAGTATTAGTCATTTGCTAATATTTTGTTAAATAGAAAGTGTACATCAGATGAAATAGGAGGGAAATGTGATATATGAACTGTGTTGTTGTCTGGTTGTTATTTTTTTTTTGTCTTTTTTTTTTTGTTTTTTTTGTTTTTCTTTCTATTTTGATCCCAGTTTGTGTAGAAATGATGAGATAGGGATGGGGGTTAATGCAGTGTTGTGTTATGTTGGTATTCAGGTAGGAGCTGGGATCGTAGGGGGAGGAGGCGGTTTTCTATGGAGGGTTGCTGCTGTGGAGACTACTGAGTGGTGTTATGTCCGTGATTGATACGGGTGGTAACCACGCTGTGCACTAGTCCAGAAACACCTCCCACTGTGTACCACGCGCCGCACACGGCTACAAATACTGTAGCACTATCGCCTTGAACTAGCCCCATGCAAACCCTTCCATTTCTATCACGTTAAATGAGGGAAGCTTTATGGTGATCTACTCTAATATGGTATAAATCCAATGGACGTGATAATCCGAATTTCTATTCTTAGCAGTAAGTTATTGAGCCCTGATTGGTACATATGTAGTTATTGATACTAGGTATTAGATCCTAGTTGGTAGATATAACCAGATAGACCTTGGTTAAACTCAGATATTGGACCCTGATTGGCAGTTGTAGACATATGTGGGACCCTAATTAGTAGGTATAACCCGATAGAAGACCTGACCTTTGGTTATAGTCAGATATTGGACGCTGATTGGTAGCTTTAGACACATTTGGGAGCCTAATTTGGAAGTATAACCATATATGGGGCCTGACCTTTGGTTATAGTCAGATATCGGACCCTGATTGGTAGCTTTAGACACATTTGGGAGCCTAATTAGGATTAACCATATATGGGACCTGATTTGCAGTCTTACCGAGATATGAGACCCTGATTGGTAATTTATGCAAGATATGGAGCCCCCCTGTGCAGTCCCTGATTGGTATTATATGGACAGATATGGTGCCTATATCGGTAGTTGTGGCTAAATATGGGAACATGACTGGTAATTATAACCAGATTCGGGACACTTAGGAATCGAAGCTAATCCAATTTGAGAGACTAAAATAACTACTAAGCAATTTCTCTTGTGATACATTCAATTGACGAGAAGGGATGAAAAACGCTTCTTCTCATCTTATAACGGTTCAATTAACGTTTATTGCATCAGCTGTCATTAACTGTTCATTTGTGGTTGTTTCCTTCGGAAAATGAAGAATGAAACACAATGATGATGCAAATCGATATTGTTTATAACATTTAGTCATTAGCATATACACTTTCCATTTTCAAGGAAAACATAAACCATGAATATCTAGCCTGTCCTTGGTATAATGATCCACCAGTAGTGTTGACCTAATTATCTTATCTTCTCAGTGGCTTTCTATTGGGGGGCACTTTACTACCAAGAAAGCCCCAATAGATCACGTGACACAATAGCTGCCCTGTCATTGGTCTGTCAGGTTCTCTACAGGCTTGGGTCAGTTTTATCCCTTGGTTTATGGGGCCTTCCCTAAACAAGCCACCGTTTCCCGCTCAATTAATCACATGGACTTGTGTCCCCTGGCCTTATCACTGGGCATGACCTGCATAAGACCATGGTCTACCCAAATTGGGACATTTGGAGTACAAGACAGATTACCTGGGTCTATCTTAATTAAAGGTATTCTCACCTATAACTTCTATCTGGTGCTGCTGGTCCATATCTAAGACATAAAATACCTTGCAGGGCTGCAGTAGATAGGATAGAAAGTGTCATATTTCACTGACAAGCCTTGTCTGACCACCACCACCTCAGTGCCTTATTTATATGGAGAGTTCTGTCCCCTCAGTAATGTCTAGTCCATAGCCTGTCTGCCTCTCCAGCACGTCTACCATAATGCCCTCATACACTATGGCCACTAACAGCTTGAGGAGAGGGGGTGGAATGTAAACGTGACCACAGCTCTCTTTGGAAAGGATTCTTGTTAACAAAAAAACGGCACAGAGCAAAGCTCCCCTTTGTCTCTATCAAGCACAGTTTATTTTTAAAAACAATAAGCGATAAGAAAAATACAATAAGCAAAAAGCAATAAGATTAAGAAAATAAACGCCTCACCTATATTGATATTTTAGTCTCATTCTACCTGCGTGACCATAAATAACCTATTTACTTTGGGGAAATGGTGTTGCCTGAAGGACAAGTTACCATTTCCATACAAATAGTCACATGGCCGCTAGGGAGGATAAAACAACCAGAATATACATCGTATCTCTCTCCATACACTATCCCGACATGTGTTGAAGGGTGGTGGATAATATCGTTGAAGAAGATCTCGACATCTTATCATTAAAGCATAACAAGGATTATTCATCCTATCCTAAGGAACATTTTGAACATAATAGTTATCAAATCTAAAACTAAAGCTTTGCGTTATTTTATAATGAAATTTCAATGCAATTTCGTTTGCCAAACTTTGTTGCCAATTGATATAATATGGTACTTTATAAGCACTAGCTAGTACCATTTGAAACCATTTAGAATAAGTATTGTCAATTTTTATTTCATTTAATAAAGCATTCACTTGATGGGTGACCCATAGGTTGATAAAAAATAGGATTTGACATTGTTTCAGGGTGGTCAGACACAATAGCTTGGGTCATTAAGCTCATTTCCTCGCCTTATACAGATGAACTCCATAACATTCCTCTGTTCTGCGCACCTCACCTACGGCAGTTTCCCCTTCTCTGTCCTCTTCCGCTTCCGGTCAAACCCACGATGATAGGTTGTAGACCTTTGGGGTCTTGAATGGTCTTCCTCGTGAAAGACCCTAGGCCAGCTGCTTGTTATATATTCAATTTCCCAATAAGATGATCCGATTGATCAGTGTACAGCTGAGTTGACTCAATGGCAGACCCAATTATTGAAAACAAAACATCACAGCTCTATATCAGTTAGATAGAAGGGTGGAGCCAGAGATGGAGCAAGATATTTGTACGCGTTTGGCCCATCAAGAATAAGAACTTCCATCAAGAAATTAAATCCACAGCATATCTCCATTTTAAGTCAGTTTTACATTTATGGGGATATAAAGAAAGAATATGTAGAACACATCTTGCATGGCTGGGAGAGGAATATTAATGGCTTCATGCCTTCAGTTTGCTGTTAGAATAATGATAGAGAGCTGTCCACCACCTCCAACAACTCTCAGACAGTGCTACTTCAATTACTGCAAGTGCCAATGCAATAAAAACTACACGTCTTAATGATCTCATATGGTCATAACTCTGCTTCTCGTCTGACTTCTCGTCTCGCAGACGCTGGATCATCCGGGAACTTGCGTGATAAGTCAGACGCCACCTTTGACCCCGTGCGACATGTCAACTCGTGATATCTTTCCTAGTTTTTATCCCTCCAAAATCCACCATCTTCCTAAGCCCCCCAATCACATTACACCTCACCCGGACCCATTCTCGCGGCATGCGCTAACTTGCGAGATTAACCGTGATCTATCAAGGTCAGCCATGATAAGTGGTAAAAATCTTACTTTTTGCTTCAGGCAGGAATAAAGATTTCAAACGAATCCCATTGTCAACTGATGTAATAAATCACTGAGTTTTATTTTTAAGCTTTTGCCTCATCCCACTTTGTGTTTCTTTGAAATGTAAAAAGAGACAACAAGCTCTTTAATTTAAAATCTCAATGCAGCTGAAAAGAAATTAATTCATCACAGCTTAAAATATACTTCTAACACATTTGAAAGTCATATTAGAACAAAGCTATAACATTTTTTACACAGATAAGTATCTAATAATTCATCTTGAAGAGATTCTTTGCGGTGGAATCAACATAAAGCTTTATAGTGTGCAATTAAAATCAAATCACGAAAGCTTCAAATAAGATTCTGAAAATTGCCTGTTAAGTGAAATGATTCTGAGCTCATTTTATTAGCCCCTGATGACGGTCTTTTCTTGTACTTTATACCAGACAGTCCTGAATCAATACAGCTCTGGTGACAATTGTTACATCATATATAATGGCTTTTTTTCTATTTCGTGAGATACGAGGCTGACGGGGGTGGAAGCTTTGTGTGCTCTCCTCTCAGACAATTCTCACATGAAATGTTGATGCCCACCACAAACTTGACAGTCGGTTCTTACTGATATAATGGATAACCTGACCATCTGCTCATATCACCATAAACAATATAGCTATTAATCTTATCCACAGGATGTAGAACTGCTCTCAACAGAAAAAAATGTCAGAAGGCAACATTGTTTCTGGTGTTCCTTTTGTTACAGTTTTTCGATAAATGACTTACTTTGATATTTCTAATCGAAAACAAGTTGTTTGAATATGTACAAGGGCAACTAATAATTTGAGTGTTATGTTATAAAAGCATGATGAATTTCGAACGATAACATCAATAAAAATGCCGTAGAACACGATCAAAAAAGATCATTTTAATGAAACTTGTTTGTTTATTGAAACATTATTGAACTCAAGTATTCTACTGAATAAAAGAAATGAACCTTATTTGTTAAAAGATGTCCCATCTTTTATGATTTCATCTTCTATTTTCTTGTTTAGAAAATTTCTCAATGCAATTATGTGAATTGTTTATTTTGAATTGGCAACAAATATCCAAGGAGGAATATATTTGAGATTTTTGGTGCAAAGGTCCTGATTCGTATTCCATGATTTCAAAAATATGTGACGTCATCTCAAAATCAACTTCCTGACATTTTTGTAACATGTCTTGTGTATTCATAGTGGCAAAACTACAGTACTGGCGTTTGCCTCTGAAGTAGAAACGCGTTACACACGCAGATACAACGCAGTTGATACGTAAGTGACCTGCTTGGCTACATCAATGAGTAAGCAAGCTGGCCACAGCAGTACAAAACAATTTTTTCAGTTTTATCAATTTAAGTACGATAAAAAAAATCTTTCAACAGGCTGTACATTTAGATAGAAAAAATGCATGTTACTATATGTAATACAAAGGCAATAGTATTCAAAGCTTTATTGGCAGTGGTAAGAAAAACATTGTTTTGTGATTTACTATTAATCATCTAAGCAAATAATACACTTATAGAAATTATTGAAAGATTTCTTATCTCTTTAGAACAAAGCAAACATAGTTAAGTATGTAATATATGTATATTTTAATTTTAGTAAATACGAAGACAGTTAAGATTTTTAAGTAGATTAAGTTAAATTTCTTCTATTAAATTCTTGCTGTAGTTGTGAACCTAAGCACTTATGCAAAACATGCGAGTCTGCTGCTCGTATTCCCTGCAGATGGTATGCCGGCGACACGCAGGCGACACGCAGGTGACACGCAGGTGACACGCAGGTGCACGAATGTAATACGCAAGCCATGTGGTATACAGTACACACGCCACAAGGCTCTTACCACTACTGTATATTAGGGTCTATTGAAGATATTATTCTATCATAAAGAAGTTATTTTTTCTGACTGTAATAGTTTCAAATAAATTCAAAATTTGTCCTATAAATTTCCATAATTTGATTTTGCACATATTGCACATAGGTTCCGGTCATTTACAACTACAGAGTATTACTAGATAAGCCCAGCTAATTAAGATTTGGACCTTGAATTACCATAAAATAAAAAGATCAGACCTAATCTAAACGGTGTTTTAGAATCCAAACTTGCGTGAAGTGTAATGAGGTTTATCATCCATGTGAGGGGACCAGTAAAATGACCCTCAATGAAAATGAATTTATGGATATGCTTGATGGGAACATATTTCCGGAAGCCTTTTTATCTATGTGTGTTTCTATACATAATAGTGACAACTGTTGAAATATGGGGCAATACTTGAATCGATTAGCTCCAACATGACAGAAACGTACATAACACACGTGACCTACATCCGGGTCAGACTTGTAATCACCCACAATGCATTTCGTTTGAGTCACGTGATCAATGGGGTTATGACCTTTGCTTGTAAGTTTCACCTCTGTGAAGATAGCTACATGAAACCTCTTATCCATTACAGCAGAAAATACTGAGTGAAATTGACAGGCAGACATTGATACAATATACCTTCCTTGTCTTGCAATATCTTTCCTTTCTGTTTTTTGCCATCATGAAAGGAAATTCCGAGATTAGACAGTGTATGGCGATCCATTTTCAATAAGAGTGGTTCAATAAATCTCTCATGCAAACCAATGTGTGTTTGAATACCAAAGATTCAAAAGCAAAGATTATAATACAAGTGTGAATTCAAAGGTTTTGTCTAAGACACTCCGATGGGAGACAATGGTGTAAGCTTATCCTCAAAACCTATAGAAGTCTTTTATTTTCCTTGTTATATCAGGTAACAGACATCCACTCCATTGACAGGTGCTCTGAGGGTCAATAATACGTTTCACCTAGAAACACACATTGATTTTCCTTCAAACAGACACTGGAACCAGAGGAGCAGAGGAATTATTTGTCATCGGATGCTGTTTCTCTTTTTATGAGAATCAAATGCACCACGACACAAATGGAATCGTTTTTCAAAATTTGCAAAATCGTTTTGTGAATTTATTAAATAATTTTCGTGAAACGATTAATTTTTTGACAGTATGGATGGAAATTCCGTATTTTATGAATATTTATCTAGAGAACTTATTTGTGTGACTTACGGTGAATCTTTACTCACAGTATTCCATTATTTAAATGACTTGAGTGAATATACTCATGCACATATGTCATGTCGGATTCAGTATTAACACATATCTAATTCCACTATTTCAGTAAATCTGGTAATGCCGATTTTCAGATTGTTTCCAAGACTGATTGCGGAATCGATCATTTCAGTGCAAAGAGTATTCGATCAAATATTAAAAAATGTTGCTTAACTCAGAATATGGTTTTAAATCTGTTGAAATCGATTGTAATTTGCCTTACAATCTATATAGATAAACAACGTTCCTGGTAAGGGGTTAGTCCAAAATATACAGAAGTGTAAATCATAAAAGACCCATCAAATATTTGAGATAATATGTTGTTTGGAACCTTCAAAATCTATTTATTATTTACAAATGTATCAATTATTTTCATACACAACGCCTCAGAATATCAAATTACAAATTCTGTGAATCACAAGCTTTGGGTAGGATTTAAGGTTTCGCAGTTCTCTCCCAGAACATTGATTCATCGTTGTTTTGATTTACAGTCAAGCATTAAACAGGACGTACAAAACAGTCAATCTGGCATATTAATTATTAACAGATCTCTTCCATTTTCTATCACTGTTCCCTGAAGGCTTGGAACTAATATTTTCTTCAGCAAATATGGATCACTATCAAGTTTTAACGTAAGATTTAGTGTCTTGGAAAGAGAAGCAAATAACACCATTGAAGACATGGTCTTGATATTATTCTGAAACACCAACAAGCAATACAATGTCACTTCTTGAGATTGCGACTTTTTTGGTGATATATAAAATGTTTTTCCAGCTACAAACAGTTATTTAGCGATAGAAGGAAGGGGGAAGACATAGATATTACATAAAACCGAATACCAATACTTTATCACGCTACATTCATCATTTTTAAAGCTAAATTAGTATTGCTAAATGATTATTCTCCACGTTTGGTATTGTTGAAAAGTTGTTATTGCTGAACAGTTTTTCTGGTGGGCATTGCTAAGCAATTCTCCACGATGAATATTGCTGACATTCTGCACAGAGAGTAATGAGTATTTCTGGACAGTTTTGCACAGATATTGAGCAATGGGTATTGTTTGACAATTCTGCACATACAGTGAGTACCGAGAACTGCTGGACAATTCTTCACAGAGAGTGAGTACTGAGTAATGCTGGATAATTATCCACTTTGAGTACTGAATATTACCAAATAATTCTCCTCAGTGAGTTTTAATCAGCGACTCTCCGCAATGGGTGATGAGTATTACAAGACATTTCTTCACATTGAGTATTGTTGAACAATCCACACAGTAAAACTCTCCGGCCAATCCTCCTTTTCTTCGGTATGTTTCCTCTCCCGAACCTCAGCACATTTTATATGGCACACTCAAAATATCTAGGGACTTTATTTTGCGTGAAAATATAAGCACGATATAAATTGTGAGATATTCATAGATTCTTAAACATAAAGAGCTGATCATGAGCGGATCGCCACGCTTTCTATTGAATGCTATTTAGACCTTTCACGTTATCGGAGCTGACTGTTATGTTTTCAGGCTCTTCCTGAGGACGGTAAGGCACTCGCAAGTGAGCATCGCTTCGATTTTACAGCCTTTGTGGACTGCGGAGTCTGTGTATTGATTTCTGTAGTGAGTTGGTGTTCATAACACATTGCCCACCAGCGCTATGTGGGGCAGGGTGGCCACCATATCAGCTGGCCCTACCCACTGCTCTGTCTTATAAGGGACACACAAACATTAATATAAATACACCTATCTCGGGTTCATTGTCCTCTGTTGGTTTCAAAGATTTAAACCGATGTCAATGTACTCTACATGTTATTTTATCTTTAAGAATCTTTCCTTCTGGTTCCTCTTCTATCTTTACCTGTATAAAGGAGCATTCATCTCAACATGTGAGGCAGTACCTGCTCCAGGTCATGTATGTTTCAGACCGGCCTTTTAATCACCGATTTAATACATCAATGGAGACTTTGACCAGTGACTGCTCTTCCAAAAAAAACCTATATATTCATAAGAAACAGATCTACCTTGTTTTGTTGTGTAGAGGAACTTTATAAAAGAGATTATCCAAGAAATATGTCATATACATATTAAATACAGCAATTCATTTTAGTCCAAATTACACCCAGAGAATTATTGTGTTGATGATCACGTATGTGACATTTTATATCTTTATCATTTATTTTAATTTAGTCATTCACTTTATTGAAAATAAGTATTCCATCATTTTATCATGATCACAATGGAGCAAATCAGATATATCGTCTTCGTGTCGGGTTTTCAATATTTATAATCAGGTATATCACCAGTATATTAATTATTAAGAATGATAATCATATCATTGACAACAACACTGCATATTCAAGTTGTTCCACATCCCTTTTCAAGAACATCTTTTCATTCAGACTCAGATAAATGTCAATCATTTGTGTTTGATCAACAATAATATTTTCCTTGAACAGTAACTGTTGCATACACTATGATTTCTCATCCTTGTACAACGTCTTTCTTGTTATATAAGATAAATGGGTTGTGTCTGACAATCTAGGCCTGCATTATTAAAAAACAGATTTTGTGAGATTGGTTGATTGCTACAATAGCTTTTGTGGTAAGTGAGTGATTCCTCAGACACCAAGCTGCTGGAGGGTCCAGCCATATTCTTCATTCCCTCAGATCTAATATTACTGGCATATTATCTTGTCTACTGCCTCTAATGTATATCCAAATCTGGCCCATTCAGATATGTTACAAATCAGCTGAAGCCGACTTACTCTCTCATACAAAGGAGCATCGCAGAAAATCGATGGTCCCACTGAGGACAAGCCATCGGGCCGGACCAGCCCATCTGAGCTTGATATCCAGACCCGTAGCTCCTGATCGCTGGCCAGTCCTCTGCCACCCCGGTCCCTCCACTGGACACAAAGGCCAGCCTGTCTTGCCTCTTTATGTATCACCCCATGTCAAATGGTGAAACAATCCCATTTTTCATTGCAGATGTCAGAGGATTAAAGCGGTTCCATTTGGTATAGTTTGGTGAGATATGCTTGTGTCCCATACTGCTTTTCTGGCTTTAACTGGACCTCGCCTCACCTCACTAGTTGATCATTTTCACAATTGAAATACATTGTATCATGCATACATTGGATAACGCATAGCCACATATAGCTTTACATTATGAAATAGAAAATATTCCCGAACCATGCAACATTACAAGAATAAACTTTCTCAATTTACGATGAATCTCACCAATGAATGTTTTGATTTGTTTTGCCCCATTGAGTCTGTTATAGTCTAACAAATGAGAACTCAAAGACACTGAATATCAATAGACTTCTCCAACAAGTCAAATGCGTCAAATATGTGACAAACATAACCCCTTGGCATAACCATAGAAGAATCGCTGTGCTGCAGCAGAAAACATTGCCGACATCTTTGCTGTCTTTAGTGCGGTACAAATAACAATGTTTGCATCAAAACAAATATTCTGTCTACTTCTGTAAATTATCTATCAGGCATCACTGAATTTATTATGGCACATCATGATCAAGTAATTATTTGAGAAATAGGTTTTGAATCTAACATTTATATTTATTTCAAATCTAAAACACGTTTTGGGTATTTGGTATATTGAATACACATTTGACTTGTAAAACCATTTTTTTTACCTTCTAAGATCGCTTGAATATATAAATTATCAAATGATATCCTGTGTCAACTAAGTAAAACTAGGAGGTCAGTATTATGTGAAGGATTTGGCACTGACATCCAGGAGAAGTAAATCTAGGTGAGATGATGACAGCCGGGGCAGTGTAACCGCGTACAGGAAACCAAGCCATCAAACCTAGTGTCTTCCTCTGCCTACCGGAAACACACAAATCCAATAGTAATTCTCAGCATGCCACATCCGGAACCGGAAACGCTGTCTCAAGACCATCATTGAATCTGCTTGAAGCTATTTATGATTTTATGACTGTTCACCTTGAGACAAGTTAGTGTAATAGTTAATCTGTGGTTTAAATCAAACAAAAACTAGTTTAAGGGAGTACAGCCCATCTTCCCTGAACCTGAGAGTACAACCGCTCAATTAATTATCCTAAGTCGCATCTTTCTTTTTATATTTACCATTAAACTTCTCCATGGTACTCATTATTAATGGCTAATCAAGATTTCAAAATTGGCTCAAAGGACCTGTCAAAACAACTTCACATTTAAGCAGGTCTTACCATGAGGATCATATCACAATGTCAACGAATTATTTGATTCAGCACAATTTTGACAAGAGGATTGCCATCCATCTGCAAGAAAGTCTAAAAATCGATGTGAGTTATTCATGATTGGGTGAAAATATGCTTCCCTAACTGAGAAATTGAAGAAGGCGTTCCTTTACCGACCTCCTGATACTGACACCGAGGAATTCAATAAAGGTGCGATCAGGTGCAGGCAAAGAGAGGTGGGTGCTGTGGAATCCATCCCTGGCACTTTAATTAAAACTGCCCGTGAAATATGGCATTGTAAAGTCTATGATTTTGGAGTTGAGTGAGACGTATTGGTATGATTTGGTGGATCAAATAAAAAAGTGAAGTCTAAGAGAGGAGAGCATTCTTCGAGTCGACCTCCTCATTGCCAGAGAGCATATGATAGAGGACCGTGCAGAATGCTGACAACGCTGTGCTTCATAGGATCAAACTCCTTCAATATACTAGCTGTGGGCTGTTATGTCTGGGGAATATGTGCACTGAATTATAGTCAAATTAAATACAGATCTTGATACAAAGTGATATGAATACTAGAATCTTAATCAATGGTCAAAGAATATGCTTTTTTAAATTTGACCCATATCGCATCATAGGTCATAACTTGGTATATTCCGATTTTATCTGCAGTGCTCACTGTAAGTTCGTCTAAGCTGAGGCATGTCCATGTTTAAACAAAATTAAATGTCCTTTAGTTTGACGACTCAAAACCAGGATTAATCAGGATTTTGCATGCCTGTCTTAATATATGAATAAGGTACGTTCCAAACACGCAATGATATCTTGTACAAGCCAATGTGTATGCTACTCGAAATTGTATACTAACGAAAAATATATAACGGCCAGAAAACATTAGTTTCAATGCCAAATATATATAATCAAATTATTACAACTGGAGTTACTATATTTTGTTTTCTGTTCTGAATAATTTAAATATAATAAACAACGGTAGTAAATTGTTTTTATATTATGACTAACGTACGCTATGAGTTGAGAGAGTGTGATGAAAATAAGAACTTTAAATGAGATAAACGTACATATATAGGTTTCACAATCTGACCACATGGGAGGAACCACCCCCAAATGAGTTTACCTTCCTAATTATCTCACTTAATCTTGTCTGCCGAGAAATACACTTTTCTAAGAAAATAATCTCCTTTTAATTTAAGGACTTAAGTTTTGACAGAGTCTCAAACAAAAGATTCCTCTTTCCAATTACAATAATTAAATAAATATTGTTGTCGTGTAAATTGGAAATTAAAACCACTCACCATGGTTGCTTGCCAATTAACATATTTCATTTTCTAGAATCATAACATGATGTATGACTCATTTAATGACAAGACAAAACTGATTTACATCTGGTAAAGATAATAACAAATTACCATCCACAAACATCATTATGTGACCATTATTTCAGCTGGTTATTCGCACCTACGACAATGAGCATTGTACGAAAATGTAACTTAAATTCGATAATTTCTAACATATTTTCAATTATTTACGATGCAAATATAGTATGTTTTGCCGATCCTGATCTAATTATGATCACAGATATTGAGCTTATTTGTTCCTTTGTGACTTATATTTATACATAACATTATATAACCTCATTATGTATAATATCTACTTGTCGCTATGTTGTGCTGTTTTTTTTCAGAAACTAAAAGGCAAAGCCCTTTTAGATATGGACAAGCAATCTATTTTCTGTAGTATGAAAATGTTTATAAAATATACCAGTAATATTCGCGTGGGGTTATCACGCCATACCAGGCGGTAACATGTCAAAGTTGACTCCAAATCATCACAAGAATTAAGTGATAAATCATTGCATTTTACAGCACTAATAATAACAAATCAATATTAATCCTACTATATCTTATACAGTGCCCTATGTGATACCATTATATGGTTGGTAACATTCAAGATTTCTGAATTAACAAGCGAAAGGATAAAGAACAAATACCTGTAAAATGGTATGAACCAGCTCTTTCAATATCTACAATCTAAGTATACGTATTTGCTATTCGTTTCGCTAAAATGTACTTATATGTCGGCATCATGACCTGAGGGTCAATCACCTGTTCAACTCAACCCAATCAATTAGCGCCTGTGGATCCTAACACATTTTAAAATGATCTAGTTGACTTCTTGCCGATAACAATCAATTAAGATTCACAAATATTGCTCTTTTCTCACCACTACGCATACAGGGGGAAGTTTGCCAGTATCGAGTGGATTTTATTTGGCTCCACATACTGCACAAAAAAATCTATGATTTTATATTGTACCATTAGAAATCAATGAAGGTCAAAATGAGACTGATATGGTTAATTACCTCTAATAAGTCTTTTTTTTAAATCAGGACCTGTGAAAATGAGAAAACTTTGTTGCTTCATTGCATTAACCTTTGTGTAAAATTGAAGCAGATTCTTTGACTTGATTGGTTTGGACATGATGAGGCCGCATCGACTATAGCGGGACACAAAGCTCTGATTGATTGACCCAATTTGACCCCAACTACTCAATTTGTATCTACACAGAGATGATCAAGGGGTTTTTGGAATCCCTCACATTATTGTCACATAAAGGCTAAAACCTTAGTGTCGTTTCATCACCAAATACAGCGAATATAATCGCTTTTGAAATAAATTTGAACACCTTGAATATTCGTTAAAAAAATCTAATTTTTTGCTTCTTTGAGAGGTTTTTCCATTGTATTCATATTTTTCATTCATACGATCATTCGCACTAATAAAAGCTCTATGGTTCATGTCATTAATGAAATAATAAAGAAAACGAGATGGTTTTTCCATATTTAATTGTTTTCTTCCTGCCCAGACTCTTAATAACTACATACATCTATTTGAATATGAATGCCTTCCTTGTGAAGAATATGTAATACACAAAATCCAAGTCAGCTTTCCCGATTGATGCTCAGCAAAGCTGACACATTTAACACGCCTCTTCTCTAATATCACTCAATTATTTAACATTCATACTTCTCCAACCCTAGTTTGCTCACGTAACTCACATGTAGCCCCCCAAAAAGGCGATTGCATTTTAGGGAAGAGATTAGGCCTCACGACACTTCTGAATATCAACACTGTGTTTCCAAGGGTTACTAATCCAGCAAGGGAATTTTATGAGCAGATAAATATAAAGGTACTCACAGCAGAATACCCTACAGCCTACAGGCTGCAAATGGTGTCCTCTTGAAAATATAAGAGAAATAGAGGGATTTATGCTTTGTTTTTATTCCTAGTAATAACAGGCCATTTTATTGACAGAGGACATCTATTATTACTTTGCTTTTTCATCTAATGTGCCTTGGGAGTGCATTCTCAAACAGAAAATCATGCTAATGCCCCCTCACTGGGAGTTTGAGGATTTGAATGTTGCAATTTTATGGTGGTTTGGTACGTTAAATCTGAGCCCATAGAAACCATTAGTGTTCTTTGTCAGTGTACTCAGAATACCATTACGTTGTTCAAATCTGGCGTCGGTTGGTTGCTACGGACTTTAGGGTAGTTGTTAAAATGTGAAATATGATTCAAAGGTTGTGGGTTCAATCCATGGCCATGTCAGGGTTGCAATCATGTTATAAGGTCATGTCTCATCATGAAATGACTAAAATCATGTTGAAAGTGATGTTAAACGACAAATACAATACACACAGATATATCTGGTGTTTGTTTATACTTAGTATAAACTAGGTGATTTTTACCTAAAATCTTGTTGTACCATTCACATTCACAGATAAATTGTGCATAGGTCCTCATCGTGATATCAGGTATACTGTATATGAGTAGATCTTTTCATACTAGGTTTATTTTCATACTAGGTACTTTGAGCTTGGACCTGGATTTATGACTTACCTTGAGACTTGCTTATGCAGAGAACATCTCCAACATAATTTGTGGACTTTTTTTCGCTCTTTTAGATACAGAAAAGACAGCAGCGTGATTTTAGATGGCACTTTATTTTTCATGTTCGCTGTTGTTTAAATTACTACGGATTAAATGTTGTTAGGTTTCGAGTAGTGAACAGTCAATTTGAGCTATATTTCTATAGCTTTATTATCTAACTTGCATATGGGCAGTAAAATGTAGATTCTAATACCTATGCAGATTAGATATATAATATACACCATATCTCCATATACTGCAAGATGTATTTTGAAGTTAAGTGTCTTCAAGGGCAGAGATTTATTTTAGGGATCGATGTCTTTCAAATTGTATACTGCCTAGTAAAGTTAGGTTCTCTTTTTTTCTTAATTTAGGTTCATTGTGGCCATTATGAGAAATATGGTTCTCGCCTCTTCTGCGTAATTGATTCCTGCGTTAGTTATTTTCCGCATTTACCACATATAAATATATATATATATGTGTGTGTGTGTATGTGTGTGTATGTGTGTGTATGTGTGTGTGCGAGTGTTTCTTTCAGAAAGTAATCATAAATTTGGGATTTTTGGTCAATTCATAACATTTTGTGCAGAATATTTTGTGGAATTCTGAAACAACCACAATCACATCATGCACATGAGCATTTAGAAGGTTACATAAGGTAGTTTGCTTATGGGTGTCCTCGGTATATAAGGCTCAGAAGGTTGCGTTACTTCCAGTTCGGCCCTAATAGTTCCTACTCACCAAAGAAAACATTCTGGTTTTAGGCAAATGACAGCCCACAAGACTTGGGGAGATATTGTACCCACAATGCCTCAAATAACGCCAAGCTTCACATCACGTGTCACAAATATGATGGATTTCAAACTGAGCTCAATGGGTCTATCTTTTCCCATGGGCCATCCTCATATAGAACCTGACATTGGTGAGAATCTGTGAGACAAAATTGGGTTCTTACCTTCTCATGTCTTGGTGCCGAGGATATCTTCATTGCAAACAACTCAGTGCTTTAGATATCCATGCAGTGTGAAGAAGTTCAGAGTCTAATTGGCATTAAATCTGTCTGTTATTTACGGAAACAGTATCTTCATAAACAAAGGGTTGGCTGCAAATGTCTGTGTACTACCAACAATGTATCCATGCACACTGATTGATATAATATCATAATATTACTGTTATCAGTGACGTTCTGTCATGTTTCAAAACATATATCATATTTGTTCATTCAACATGTAATCCCGTTTGTGGCACGCAACAGCAAACTAAAGCTTGCAACAGTACAACTGCACCCCCCGATGCCGGCCCCCAGATAGGGTCTTGTCTATTTCATACCGTGTTTTGACTGTCTACGATGCATCTGGTGCATTTCTTTCCATAAACAATGATTTCGTTATGTCTATAGGTACAGTTCAATTAGGTCTTTAAAGTATATGTCATTTTTTTCTAAACAATATACATGTATGTGTACAGCTCCGGTGTCTGGTATTCACATATACCGAGAAGAGTAATTGAAATATCGTCCACACGAATCTACAAGTTTCATTATCACCTGGCTGTTCCTTTAGATAAGTATGAGTCCGTATTCAGGAAATCCATCCTCACATTTCTACATATAGTGAAAGGCGGGTTAGTTGTTCTGTGGTGCAGCGAGTCGCCTGCAGTGTTATATCGTCCCACAGAGCGACAGCGCAGGCATATCCAAACAGCGCTAACAACGCCAGCCCGGGACCTAATTTATTCCCGCCCAAAATCGGCCCACCAAGCCCCAAACGATATTGACCCAGGCCATAATTTTGTGCAACAAGAGACCCGGTTTTCAATTAAAAGGTGGCCGTAAAGTCCGCCTAAGTCCGTGTTGGACTGCTCCCTATCCCAGTGAAGGGAAAATCTGGTGATTTAGTGGACTGCAGCACACATGAACCATTGGTATTATCAGTGGAAACAGCAGGGCACATATCACAAATATATATATATATATATATAAATATATATATATATATATATATATATATATATATATATATATATATATATATATATATATATATATATATATATATATATATATATATATATATATTTATATATATATATATATATATATATATATATATATATATATATATATATATATATATATATTTATATATATATATATATATATTGTATATATATATTGTATATATATATATATATTGTATATATATATATATATATATATATATATATATATATATATATATACAAATGAGAAAATAATAAAGAGAACAGAAACAAAATGTAACAGCGGAGAGGAAGGATCTGTAATCTTGTTTCCTATATATTCAGGAATATATATGAATAAATATATAATATATTTATTCATATATAAGTATTATATATATTTATACACATATACATATATACACATATACGTAGGCTACCGAATACACACTTTGGCTTTCTTCCAATGTCCAGCATATGAAATGGTTGACCCTTTGACACAAGCATGACACAACTTTGTGAGATGAAGCACGTCAGGAAAGATCTTATAATTGTCATAATCAGTTTTTAAACAAAATCAATGTAATAAAAATGTACAAAATACTCACATATCTGGCAGTTGGATGACCGATATTGGAGTAATGGGGTGCCCGAATAATACTTGAAATTGCAGGGTCCTACCAAATGGCAAAATGTCAAAGCCCTGGTGTGCAGCAGTGAATTTCGGAAGTGACCCAAATTATGGGGACCAATTTCCGTAGCAGTTGAACATGTATGTGGCCTATTGTATGCAACTCGCTATATTATCATTAGGGATATATGTTGGTGGTAACCCTCCCCCCTCCTTCAGCCCTACTCTGTGATGGGGTGATTTGTACGCTGTGTGTATAATACGGGCAGCCATAATATGGTCATTTGGACTCAAAAGCTACTGCTTCAGATAATCCTCTCCAGAAAAGAACCGTAGTTTCCACAGTCGCATTTGATTGTTTTATTTTTTTATTTTTTTTATTTTTGCATTATCCAATACAAGTTGAAAAAAATATATATTTCTGTATTTATGTTATAAAATCTATATGTTTGATTTCAGTGCTTTTAAAGAAAGTGTATTGTAATATTATATGTTTCTTATATATAAAATGACACTTTTGTCTTTAAAAAGAACAGTCTCGATTTTAAGCATCTAATCATATCTCCTCCATGCAAATTAATCAAATTGCATCTTTAGCAAATGTCAACAATGGACTATGATCTACCCAAACCGAATACCATATCATTAGTCATTCAGGTAGGAAGGCTGCTTAATTCTGCTTAACTCTGCTTAACTCTGCTTAACTCTGTGTATGTTCATATTCATTACTTGGTTAAATTGAAAGCAAAAGAATTTCCTAGAAAATGATGCGATATCTGACTGCATGACGATAATAGATAGAATGAAAAGTATTCAAAATCGTTCACGAGAATGATTTTATTATCCTCAGTTGAGTAATATAGATTATCACATTATTTTCAGATTATAGAAAAAATTACTGCATCAGAGATGCTTGGCTCTTGGGGGTAGTTTGCAGAAACCCCTTGCGGTAATACATCGGGCCCGGCCATTGTGTAACATCAAACATCAACATACCACCATTGGCTCTACACTGCTACTGTGATAATTATGCATTTTTTTTATATTTTTTTTTTTGGGGGGGGGGGGGCAATGAACTTAAATTGGTTTGTTCCTACTTCACTTAATATTTCCCCATTTCTGCCTGTATCAAGGTGGCCGGATTTACATATATTAGGAGTATATTGGAACTTCTAAAAGAATGGTTGTTATTCATTATTATATACCTCTGAAATATAGTAGTTATATTTTGGTAACGTAGACAATTTAAAAGTAGTTGTAAATGAGCAATATGAAAGGTAATTATAAAGGTTGATTATAAGATCGTAACACCTTCTTTTAAAACACAAAAACGGTTTTATTTCTATATACCTTAATCGGAATAGATTGGAAAATATTGAAAAGAGTAACAATATTAAAACGTGCAGTTCCATTCGTTGATTTTCACATAATTTCACTATCAAGTAGAGTAATATAGATCATCATCTTTAATATGTGTATTGTACTCAATTTATAGCCAAGTATGTATTTGGAGGGTGAAGCATTGTTTGAAAGGATAAGAAATAAAAACAAAAAATGCAGGTGAGATGACCTTGGGCTTCATTGAGCTGTACAGAGAGAGCGCCTGTAACAAACCTTAATGGTATATAATTGACAGTCATAGCTACAGTGGACATGCTGATTAAGCATATATTGTAAGAGAAACTGTGGGCAGAGCAGGGTCAAGGTCATCTGTCAATGAATCAACCAAACAGAGCACCCCAAGGAAATAAACATTGTCAAAGAAAGTGAAACAAATAGAAGCCTGAGAACCATTAGCCCTGGAGTCAAGAAATCATGTAATGTAATTGTTGTAATATATTCTAAGGTGATGAGATTATATGTAATTTTGAACATTATCACATTGGTTAATAGCTTTTTCTTTGTAAATGAGCAGAATAATGCACAAAAGCTTGATAGAAAATAAAAGCGGACTAATTGGTATTCACTATTCTGAAAGTGTTTGGCAGTTTTTAAACGCACTACAGGCCTTTCTGGAATAATCGTAATTGTTGAATAAAGGGTCAAAGTTTAAACATGGAAGTATATCCATTTTATTCGGTAATTTTAACCACTGATCAACATAATTCATTTAGACCTTTATTTCAATTCATCACAAATAATAAAACAACGACACATCTATAATCAAAGTGTTTATTATCATTAAAATTGAATACAAAATATTCTAACTGTATATATATCATTTATGCAATTTAATGAGAATATTTGTGTATCAAGTAAATCATGACAAATAAACATGATACATATCTGGCCATAACTAAATCTGTATATCTTTTGGCGATTCTCTTCAGAGTCAATATGAAAATACCCCAAAGAAAACCATAAAGCCAGTGGCGAGTCTCTGAATTAAGAGGGATTATTTTATCAACACCAGGTGACAGCACTGAATGCAGGTGCCATTTTCTCCACAGTTTATCAGTTGATACCTTCAAGGTTTCTTTCCAAAAATACTAGACGATTCCCACGACCTCAACTGGTATTTCATTACAGTAGGATTTGTGGTTATGATGGTCACACATGTACACATCATAATCTTCTGTTCCATACCATGTTCACATTCAACTAGATCCGTCTCATTGGGGGTAACTGAATGTTAAGTTTGAACAATACCTTTACAAGTACCTTGAGAAAATGACCAAGGCAAAACTGTTTTTGCCTGCGGACCACAGCGTAAAAAGGATCCGCAAGAGGTGATTTCAGTCAATATGATTTATATATTCAATAGGAAAAGTCGGCCTTTGATTGTTGGATTTCAACTGAAAACATTCTTATCAGCCTTTTAATATATCGTACAGGTTGAAATGCTTAGTATGCATATATGTCTTCTTGGGCATTGATATTGATATTCATGATATATGTCTGTGAACTGCTTAGCAAAAAACTTAATATTCAATACATGTATTAATAGGTGTTATCATAAAAAACGTTAATTTTCATAAAAAAAAGTGTTTGTAATTTGATATTATTTTTCTTATACTATACAATACAAAATAGCTTTTATTTGTATCCACAAAATGAAATTCATTACAAAATGAAATTCATTTGTATCCACAAAAGTAAATTCATTACAAACCATATGATATCGTGGTCTTTTCTGATCTTTTCACATATATAACTAAGCCGTCCATTCTGAATCAAGATGTCCCTTCTTCCTTTTAGCCTTGGGGTCGGTGATGGGCACCCGCTTTGACCTTCCGGGGAGGAGGCAGGCGAGGTTGATCATGTGATAGCGAGATTTGTGCACCTCCCAGAGATCTGAGTCGCCTGGCAGCACAAGGCCTGGAGTTGACGGAGTGTGGCGCCGGCTGGTGGCAGAAGATGATACCTCGGACGCCGCAGGACTGGAAGGTAACGCCGTCGATGCCGACGACGTCTGCCATTTAAAACATAGAAAACTATTTCACACACCAAAGTCACCTAAACCCCATTAAATGATAAATATTTTGATCATATTACAAAATATGGTCATTTAAAACATATCAGATGAATAAATAACTTAACCACATTACATTATAATGTTATAATGTTATCTAAATAATATCATCTAATAAGGACATTTAAACATATCACTGAATGTAACAAGGTCGTTAAACCATTTCACACACTTGATGCGATGTGATATGTTTTCAATGCTTATCTCTTGATTTTGGTGGCTTAAATGATATTAGTTAGTTTAAATTTGTCAACAATATTTTTTGTCAAATAGCGCATATCGAATGGCGAAGGACAGAACTTACTATTCGTTTTTATTTTTTTTCTTAATTTTGGCTGGATTGCCTGCAAGAGAGACTCTTTGTTCTCACATAAGCTCTGAGTTTTTACAATTCCCAAGGTTTTATTAGATACGATAATGCTCACCGGTCTACTCTGGGTAAGCGTCGAGGCAGAGGATTTGTGTGATCTATTGCTGACACTGCCTACTGATTTTGCATCACCACAACTCTGTGATGTGGAGTCTTGACGCTTTCTTTGAAATTGCCGTTTCCAAGATGATCGTAACTAGAGTACAATTGAAAAAAAACAATGAATGCACAGAAATATACCAAGCTATATGATTGCAAGTTCATTAAGATGTTATTGTCATTTAGTGTCTCTTTTAATCAATATAGCATAAAATGGATTCTGAGGAAAAGGGAATGCTTTGATACTCTATGAATTAATAGGACCAATTTTGTATAAAATGACACAAAATGTTAACATACCTCATCATTAAGTACACAGTGAAAGAGAAATATCAGAAAACCCTAAAATATACAAAGTTTCAAGAATATAAACTGCAATGTTTCAAACTTCATTATTATTCATCATGTCAAAACTAATTCAAAGTAAACTGCGTAAAATATTAAACCATGTATTTCCGGTATTAAATAGATATCAGGCTCTGAGTGGTAACTTTTTGATAAAAGATGAGTTGAAGGGAATAAGATATATATCATTATTTTACCTGTAGTGAGTTACATCCAGCGAATATGTATTGAAAAATAATGGTGTACTCATTTACTGCAAGCAGCCCACTGATCCAGGTCGTTCCCAACACCGGAAGTAAAATCATAGCTGCGCGAGCAGCTGACCTAAGAAGATTCAGAACATATAAATGGTAGAACAGAATCATACAAATTTGATATGGTTCGATGGCAATTGTAAAACAAGGCAATGGTTTAATGATTTATCTGACCTCCTTGATTTAGTGTTGTTCTCTTGAAGCACAGCTTGTTCTTTGCCAGGACGAGGTGCCCGGAACGTGTTTAACACAACACATAAAACACAGAAATTGACCTGAAATATGATCTTTAAAAGTTACTTTCTCAATTGAATACTACATGAAGTATTGGATTCTTTTGGATTTTCTTTTGAAGATAAACATTTTTTTTGAAGACTGGAATTTTCTTTTGAAGAAAGGAATTTTATTCTCAAATTTGGAATTTTATTCTATTTTGTAGATTAGAATTTTTGTTTTGAGGATTTCAATTTTCTGACAAATATTGGGAATTTTCTTAAACATACACAGATCGACTGTAAGTGACTGGAAATATGCATCTATTTGATGAATAAGGAATTTTAATATGTGAAACTCACACAAGATATGATGATAACAGGTCCAATAAAACTCCATATTAAACCAGTTTTCATTGATAACCAACAACTAAAAAACAAAATAAGAAACACGTTTATTTTATTCTTAATTATATTGCCATGTTTGTTCTTCAAATGAGTTAAGTTAATAACACGATAAGGAGACAACCATTATATAAATAAATTAATGTACTGTTGATAATCATTATTTATCATTGAATGTTACTTACTAATAGTCTCGACCATAATCATCCAAACGCATTCCGACAGATATAGTGACAATTATAGCTGGTAAACCTAAAAATGAAAATATAAGAAACTGCAACTGTTAAAGCATTGGTGAAACCTGGAAAGTTGCAGGCAATTTTACAGTGGTTTAAGGTATCTGAAAACAATATATGATCTTAAAATTGACATACATACAGGCTATCTATCTGAAATCCACTAAAGAACATCTGCCCTGAGAATTATGATTTTTTGTGACCACCAAGTACTGCCAGGACTAAACAGGAAGTGTGTTGTGTGACCTTGACCTTTGAACTGTCAGGGGGCTCCGTAAGTCATAGGAGGTGTTGTTTACCAATTGTCAAAATTGGAGCAACACATTTTTGGCCATTTTTTCCCACTATTTAGAGAATGAATTGGAAGATAATACTTATCATGATGATAGTGCCTTTTCTTGGCTTTCTTTTGGTGGTAAATTTATTAAAAATGGATGAATATTTATGAAGTTATAAATGAAGAAATCATTATTTTTTATATAATATATGTTTGCAAAAAAAAGTTTAAAAAAATTCTATACAGCCCAGCTTTTAAGGTGGAATCCATGCAGCCTTTGATGTCTTCCCATTCAATGGTGTGAAAAACCCCAAATTTCATCAAAGAGGGTCATATCATAAATTTTACTGATACCAATTATCAGCATTCACAGTTTTGCCATTCAAAGTCATTGTGATTTAAGGCCAAACCAGTGATCAAAGGGTTTAATGTCACTTTTTCAATATCACGGCCTTCAAGTTAAGGGGGATTCCATGCAACCTTTGAGTCATGTCTTCCCTTTTTGACAGAAAGGTTTTCATATGCATAAGATACTTTTCAAATAAATAGTATACTTTTCCCATAAATGATATATCTTTCACAACCATAAGATATTTGTCACAACCATAAAATATTTTTCACGGCCATGAGTTATTTCATTGATTCAAATAATATTAAAATAATCTTATGTTGTTCTGAAGTATACTCCTGGCAATAAATTGATAAATTGTACAAAACATCTTCACCCTGTTTCCCAAGCTGGACAGGTGCACAACTGGTAACTCATTAGGTGTTTACACAAGATCACATACCAGCTAAACAAAGCTTGTTGACAAAGTGTTCAATTGCTGGTGTAGGTTTTAGCAGACAACTGATCAACTTTCAAGTGCCACAGAAATTTGTTAACAGAGAATATTTTGGGTACTACTACATAAGAGCACTGTTTAGGGTATAAACATTCATGTTATGTAAAGAAAATGTGTCTGAAAGTCAGGTTTCACCAATGCTTTAAGTTACATTTTACTTAGAGTCGTTAACCTCTGATTTGCATATGGCACCAGTTTGAAATTATTCTGAAGACATTGCTGATGAAAGAACTAATTTCAGGCATCTGTACCGCATATTGCACAAATTTTCATTGTAATTGTATATGATTGCCATCCGGTGATACAAAAATTATCTCCAAGCTAATTTTATTTCTTTATTCATTAAGTTATTCATTAAGTTAACATAAATAATATGTGTTGTTTGTGTCAATGTGTCAATGATTTACGCTTTGCTACTCACCCCAGCCTAACAGACAGTAGTGTGCTGTACGTGTTCTCGTAGAAAAGACAAGTTTGAGTTTGACATAAAGTTCTATGCCCTGTGCTAACATCCAGAAGAATGCTGATAAATAGAAGTAGTGCAGCATAATAGCAACTGCTACGCATATTTCCTGAAATATACAGTTATTATTGGTTACGTTAAAAAACAACATGAATAGTACTTCATGGTCCATCCCTTTGTCGGTCATGATATGACTGGGAAAGGTAGAATTCTGCTTATGAGTGTTTTCACAATCCAACAACAATACATGTGATAATGTAAATGAAAGAACCATCGTCACTCTTCGAAAAGAGAAGGCACTAAAACCCAATATAGCCTACAATATGCTGCAAAGGATAGTTATGCAAACTTATTAAATTCTTCCTGTGCCAGTATGTTATAAATATTTATGTTTGTGGGGGAAATTTGCTATAGTAGCCTCTATTAAGAACACACTACGTCACGTACCCTACTAAAGTTTTTAGACTGAAAATCATACCTGTCTTTCCAAAGAGGTTCAAGGACCGAACCGTAAAAGGTAAAGATCGCATATTTACAAGAAAATGATGAACATTACCTCTCTGCTGTGTCCTATACTATAAGAATATAATTCTGCTAAAATCCATGCACTAGTTGGTTAGGTATTATATGTCTATCTTTAATACAATGTAATTTACCCTGGTTCTTGTGTAGCCAATTCCAACAACGAATACTAAATGTGCCACCAACAAGGCAAAACATAAATTCACAAGAATACGCCCCCTCTCAGTGTAACACCTGGAATGATAATGTGGCAAAACGATTTTGTCAAATCTATTGCACAACTCTCTACAATATATTTCAATTATTTAATCGATTTATCTGATTAAATCAAAATATGTTTATTTTATAGGTTTAGAATCACAAAATGAGAGGAATTCATTGTACCTTCCAACAAGAAGAACGAAGATTGAAGCTAAACAACCCAAAGCTGACAAACCGCACCCTACGTAAGTCATAAATGTGAGGGCAACTTGATGACCACGTGACAACTAAAACAAAAGGATTATAAATAAAGATTATGTTCATTTTTCATAAATTTATCCAAATTCTTTTATAAATTGTAATGTTTTTAATGTTTTAATGTTAAAAGAAGTGTACCACAATTGTGTACTCACTCTGACCGGAAAAGTCTGCACTAAAACTGCAAAGTTTGTGAGGTGATTACATTTACATGACGTCATAGTTTCATTCCAGAAGGTCACATGACATCCACGAGAAGACCATGTCCCACCATGAGATTGGCTGTAGTTCCAAAATACGCATTCTGGTCGGTGATAGGGAATAACTAAACTCTGAAAAACAAATGTTAATTCAAAATCTGATACTGTTTACACTAATGTTTGCTCTTGACTCTTTAATATGTGTTTATTTATTTTGATGTGATGTGTGGTAAAATGAACTTTTAGTGTGAAGCTCGTGTGATTGGGTATGCAAATAAAAGGTTAATAAGTCATGTAGTTTTACTGGTCACTTTAATCTTATAGTTTCATGTCATATAATATGCATTGGTATTATGACTATGCGTATTAGCTTAATTGGTAGAGTATTCGCCTTAAGATCGCGGGATTCCTGGTTCGAATCCTGGCGAGTTTCTATCAACTGCTATGAGCAGACATTGTCTGGAATTAGCGGTATATAAATGTTAGCTTTACTTATGCACACAATGAAATTTTCTGACATATCACATAAAGGTAATATGCATATGGAAATGTTTACCTTTAGATTCCTGAAGCTGAAGTCAACCTCGTGCTCTGAGGCTTTTTCAGCAGGGGGAGGGTAAACGTTTAGAGACAAGATCCTGCTGTTGAGCCACTGTCGTCCTCCATCACTGCAAGAGAGAGTGAATAAGTGTGATGTAGTCAATCTAAAATTGCTTATATCTTTGAGTATTTCCTATTTATGCTGCCACCAATTAACACAAAAAACATATAAAACTTAATCAAAGGAATAATGGATATCTTGCTGAATAATCATCTTTAATAAAACAGGTAAATTTTGAACGAAAAGGCGAATGTACTTCTGTAACTAATGAATAGATTTAAGTGAGATCGTAAATGAGATTTCACCCTAAAAATGACTGACGTAATTACTACAAATACCGGCAAACGTGACGTTTACAAGATACTTCTTTTCATTCTGGAGGAATTGTAATAATATTTTCGTAAATATGAAATTACATACAGAAATGCATTTATGGGTCTAGATTTAGATATGTATATTGTGGAAAGACTTCGGAAAGATTTTGCGCAGAGAATATCTGACGTAATTTCAAAACATAGCGGTGATAATAACACTGCCCGCTTGGCTTGCACGCGACATGCAGGAGACACGCAGACGACACACAGGCGACACACAGGCGACACGCAGACGACACAAAGGCGACACGCAGATGATACGCAGGTGACACGCAGAATACATGCTTCTTTTCCATCAGTGCAAATAGTGATATGTTCACCTGGATTCATAGTGTGTTGGCTGAAGTAAATCGTGTACACTGTTATATCTTAAAGCCGCAACACCCACGCTAGCTTCACCTGAAATTCACATAAAGATATATCATAAAATGCCTTTTTAAGCCTTTGAATGTAAAAATGAGATGAAATATTGTCTGGATACACGTTTTTATACATTATTTTTGTTGATAAAATGTGCTTCTTGTTTGTCCTTTATAAAAATAAACATACTATTGTCGAAGTATTGAGAAGGAATGGTCACTGATATTTCGTCATCTGAGCTGGTATATGCATATTCCTCTCCCATCCCATTGCCATTCAACACGTCGATCTGCATATCTGCCACAAGCCAATATGATTCAATGAAGAGAGAAAGGAATGTAAAGTGTAATTAGGAGATAATGAAAAAAGGAGATGATGAAATGAACAATAGAATAATAGATTATACAATAATAGAATAATGGAATGCTTTAAAGAATATGGATGAAATGATGTAATAGAATGAACAATGAAATAATATACTGAACAATCAAATATAAGAGCCATAATATTCATAATTTAAACCGGTATTTTTACAATAAAAATATGCTAATTACGTTATTCAGATCTGTACTTTATTTACCGATCACTGATCAGGCCATCATGGCCAAAATATAACTGTTAACAAGTGTACACTTAGACCGCCATTTTCGTCTATGAAGTAAAGGATATAAAAAAGACGAAAGCGTATTAAACGTACCAATTGCTGTAGCTTTGGTGGAAATATTAGCAGACATGTTGGTCTTGACCATATATTTGACAACATCAACAACCAAATCTTCCACCAGGTGGATCGCATCCATGGGCTGACCAACTTCCTGTACCGTCCTCCACGCATGCTCACATTTACATCCAGAATCAAGAACAGTACTCACAGTGTCTGCTACTGACTGCAATAAATTACATTATCTCTGATTTTTTCCAACCCTTCAAATGTGAAATTTAAATTTCGGGATTGAATATCTTTCAAAGTGGAATTCCCACCTCTATATATAGGACAGCTTCATTGTAAGTAATATTGTCTTCTCTAATAAATGAATTGTCGTCTGCAATCGCTGCCAGAACGCCTGTCACAAGAAGGATATCCTGTGACGTCACATTCATGTCATCCTTTCCCAAGGAAGTTAAGTTCCCAAAAATACTGAGATCATCCTTCATACTCCGTCCAGGATAATGGGCCTTTAGAAAATAGAAGTAAAAGCCTAATATATCAATCTCCCTCTATCTCTTTGAACACATAATACTGATAGATTGCTCTTTAAAGCATGTGTCATAAAGATACATTATGAAAACAAGGCAATGTATTCATAATTCTTCTTCAATGAAAACAAATAGTTCTAAATATTTGACAACTGAGGACATACTTGTAAAAAATTCATTTGAGAATCAAATTACAAAAAGGTATAGACAGTAAATGTTACAATCATAGTGAATAAAACAATACAATACAAAATCATGAGTTTGAGATTGAGAATGATAAATGCTGGGTTACCATAGAGAGCATGTCCATGATGTCAGTCCTCAGACACCGGTTGTGACCATCACTCCAAGCTGTGCCATTTATACACGCATCTACCACAAATACAAACACCTCATTTAATGCTTCAAGTAACAGTTTGCTTTTATGTCAGTGAATAAAATGTAGAATCAAAACATCACACTCTTGTTTACTATCTGATTTAATTTTTGTTTTGTTTTGTTTTTGTTTTTTTTGTGGATTAATTATTCACGAAATGTTTGACTAAAAGTTGTCTATACTTCTGCTGACATCATGTGCTAAAAGCTTTACCTGTATGTCATTTTACATATTTTTTCCTACAATCAGTACTGACCAGTTTGGTTGATTTCTGTATGGTCCATCTCAGTTGTGATTTCTAATGTGTCTGCTTCTGTTGTTATATCATTGTACACCAATTCTACACAAAAATGCATGAAATATAGAATAAGCTTTTGACTTCTTATAATTCAATTTCATCATTTTATATTCAAAACATCTAACATCATATACAAATGCAGTAATGATCAATTTCACAATTCCACAATTCAATTCAGTTCAGTTCAATTTAGTTCAATTCAGTTCAATTTAGTTCAATTCAGTTTAATTCAGTTCAATTCAATTCAATTTATAAATTCTTTATTTTAGCAACTTTAATCAATATAGTCATCAGCTACCATGAGGGGCTTCCTTCCTGGCCTGACATATGAATGCATATTCCATCCTGCAGCTATCTGAGTACCACCCTCCATCCAGAGACATAGTCACACAGGGATAATGTCTGGAGGGCTGGCCGCGAGCCCATCGTCCTCCTTTAAACAATAACAAACATCGCCAAAAACTGGAGGACCAATCAGAAGTGTTGTCTTTAACTTTTACTTCAACATTTATATAAGATTTTTAAATGTACAAATTAGCTTATATATCGAATCTCCGTTCCCTTATGTTTTCTTTTGCTCTTGATAAATAATAAATAACGGTTTACCTGCTACTTTATCTTTGTCATCATCCGTCCAGATAAATGAGGATTGGTTCCTGTGGTATCGGACCCCAATCCAAATGCGCTTCATTGCTTTAATAAAAACATCATCTATCTGGATTAGCGTTATACTTGAAAATTCATTATCATAAGATTTAGTTAATTACAATTAATGTATCCATTTTTCACATTCTTGAAGATTATTTGATTATAGTGAACAAACAAACCTCGCAATATCATTTTATTTCGTAGAGACCTTGCAAAAGATCTCGTCTTAGGGGTGACAAGATGGCCGCCTTTAGTCTCGCAGAAGTCTCGTGCCTGAGGCCAGGTCATGGGAAGAGGCTCCAGTCTAACACATTCGATGTCCATCACCTCCCACTGGGGCTTGCAAGTCACTAAATTTCAACATATTCCATATTTAAGAAAAAACATTTCTTTATTTGATTCAAAATATGCAACACAGAAAAAAATAAATAAGAATAGAACTCACCAACATCAACATTTAGGGCATATACTCTTCCATATCTGTACGACCCAAACTTATAGACCTTTCCAATGGATGGAGGTCCCATGGTGACATTATAGGTGAGTTTAACAGTTGAGGTGGTCTGTTGAGTGTAAACAAAGGCCACGGGCCCCTCATTGTCCTCATTGGTAAAGCCAAGCTTGTCTCCTTGCTGGACATGAACACGTTCCCTCTCCGGTAAGTCATACTGAAGTTTACAAAATAGCAAAAAAACATATGTGTTGTGTATGAGATCCAAAAGGTTGAATTATGTCATATTGAGAGTTTTGTTATTTAAATAAAAATGTATAAACAAAACTCATGTTGGAATGTGAATGTGGTCAGAAAAGAGGGATATTAGATTTCTTCACAAAACAAGCAATAAACAAGCAAACGCAAGCAATATCAGCAATACAAACCTCGTGCAAACCAATGGATGTCGGAATGACTTTGTGTTCACTGATCAGGACAAACTGATCCGTTGAAGTAGGGCGCCAAATCTGAAGTTGTACTGGCTTGTGTGGAAGTCTGCTAAAGAGGCGCCACCTGATGACAACAGCGGAAGGTAAGACGGCACTCAGGTCCAGCCAGGAGGAAGGTCCATCCGTGTGGTAATTAAGGCCGGGACTGATAGGATTGCCCACAGTTTGAATCTCTGTTTGAGAAATGTATTTTTGCAAATATATAATTGTTCATTGGAAATATATTCTGGAATGTTTGACACTGTACATTGGAGATAGATTCTGGAATTTTATACATCTTCCCACTTTCAGCATCAATTTCAGAAATATCTTGAAAGGCAAGGAATGGTGAAGAGATGTACCACAAGGTCCTGACTTTACTGGGCATAAAGCCGAATGTTAGCCTTGTTTTTGATATTATCGGGGCAGGTATTGCGAATTGTTGATCTGTATCTCTCATTTGTTAACAGTTAGCTAAAGAAGCACGATCTTAAGAATATTCATGACCACTTACTTGTTTATCATTGGTACATTTAAAGTATATTTCTACAGATTCGCAAATAATATCTAAAATAAGTTTATGAAGTTTAATAATGCAGACGCACCCCCAACTCAACATTTTTCAACCCTTTAATCCCACGCGCCTGTTCCTTACTATAATGTTTCAGGTATGTTCACTTTAGGACAAAATATGTTATGACTACAAAATTTGATATGTGCATCCCACCTTTCTTCTCGGTGACAACCAACACATTCAATACATTCAAAAAAATATGAATATACTTTACAGAATTAATCTAAGGGGATAATATGAAAAAACAGAAATATTGAAGTTTATACCAATTATGACGTGATGTAGAAACAATTATTCCATTCAATCTAAAATAATATAGCAAATTTTGTTGTCTGGTGTTGACATCATCATAAATACGACTGATTATTTCTGTTTGTATGACACATTTCGGTTATTTATGTCTTATACTAAACAGACTTTGTAAAATTGAAGGTAAAGGTGTACTCACCGGAAAAAACTGTTCTTATTTTTAATAAAATAAGCATAAATGTGACAACTCCACTGATAGACAGTGTCTTACTCCACCTAGCCCTCGCCATCTTGATGTAATGTCCACAACTCCAGTGTCATACACACCCTGTCTTTCTCTAATCAATGTCATTATTTGACGAGCTAAAATGCATTAATTTCTCACTTGTCATTAATTTCTGTTCTCCGCTCCATTATGCATAATTATCGTCGATATTTGATTGCAACGGCGCTCCATAAAATTGGGGATGTTTGTTTTGCACATATCGGGTCAGCTTGTCATACACAACTGGCACCAGGTGGCGTGGGCAAGATGGCCGCCAAGGTCACATCTCCATGCTATTCCATGCACAGTCTGTTTGGGGTTTGCATGTTATATTCGTATACTGTCCTTCTTACAAACATACTAAATTGCAATCTATCTGCTTGGCTCAGTCTAAAAGTTTATAACTTCGGAAATTCTGAATCGTTTAATAGTACTAACATCATCATGATCTGGGAATCCTGGTCCTTAACACTTCAGGGTGATTTTAATGCTATGGGGAAACTAACGCAAATGTCTTGGCTCCATAAAAAGAGAGTATACCATGCTCTATTATGATCATTACAGAGATAATAACCATTAATGGTAAGATCTGAAAGTTGACCTTAATATTTGAGCAGCAAGTGACATATGGTGACAAACCAATTAGCATGTCAAGAGTGTGGTTGCAGCAACTACTGACATCTTTTTTTCGATTGCCAGATGAATATGAGCAGATGAAAATCCCTAAGGCGATATGTTACTATTATTTTGTCTCACAGGTTTTGAGGTTGAATCCGGATGCAAAGCAACATGTCTCCAATGGTGGAGACACATTGAACTTGTGTACCATCCCGCTGCTCGGCAGACTCTGACAAATATGTTGTCATGACAACCTTGTGTTGCCCACAACTAGGTCAGAACAAGGTCACGTGACTGCACATATTGCAGAGTGACCCCGACATGATCCATGTGGTTCATTGTTCATTATCGTTTTGACAATATCGAAATTGGCTTTTTTCCAAACCGTTCAGCTCTTTGTGTGAATCACATATACATTGAAACTGCAAAAATGGCACGAGACAAAAACTTCATTTCTTTTTAATCAATCAAATAGTGATTATTCTCTTGTTCAAATCAAAACTATGAAGCTCTGGAGGTATCATTCGTGCCTTGCACTTCGCTTTTCTCCTTCGCTATATTCGTACTTCTACTTCGCCATATTCGCACTACTACTTCGTATGAAGCTCTGGAAGTATCATTCGTGCTTCGTGCTTCGTACTTCGCCCCTAACTTCGCCCTTCTTCTTCGCTATTTTCGCCTTTCTACTTTGCTATCTTCGCCCTTTGCCTTCATTATCTTTGCCCTTTGCCCTTCGCCTTCGCTATCTTCGCACTTCGTCTTCGCTATCTTCGCCTTTCTTATCTTCGCATTTCGTATTGCATTGCCAAGTAGCCAATCAGTGAGCTATGAAGCTCTGGAGGTATCATTCGTGCTTCGTACTTCGCCCCTAACTTCGCCCTTCTACTTCGCTATTTTCGCCCTTCTACTTCGTTATCTTCGCACTTCGCCTGCGCTATCTTCGCCTTTCTTATTTTCACACTTCGTATTGCATTGCCAAGTATAGCCAATCAGTGAGCAGCTTACTGGAGTATATAAAGTTTGCTAAAGGCGAAGGGAGACGATTAGAAGACGAAGGCCGAAAATAACAAAGTAGAAATGCGAAAATAGCGAAGTAGAAGTGCGAAAAAGCAAAGTAGAAGTGCGAATACAGCGAAGTAGAAATGCGAATATGGCGAAGTAGAAGTACGAATATAGCGAAACTTAAAAAGCGAAGTGCGAGGCACGAATGATACCTCCAGAGCTTCATAGTGAGCAGCTTACTGTAGTATATAACGTTTTCTAAAGGCGAAGGGAGAAGATTAGAAGATGAAGGCCGAAAATAACAAAGTAGAAATGCGAAAATAGCGAAGTAGAAGGGCGAATATAGCGAAGCTTAAAAAGCGAAGTGCGAGGCAAGAATGATACCTCCAGAGCTTCATAACTTAGATATATTTGCACTTCTACTTTGCTTTGTCGCCCTGATACTTCGCTATTTTGGCATTTCTACTTTATTATTTTCGCTCTTCGCATTCTAATTTAACTGTGAAGCTCTGGGAAAGAGCGAAAATGGCGAAGTACAGGTGCGAAATAGAGAAGTAGAAGTGCGAAAAAAGCGAAGTAGAAGGATGAAAATAGCAAAGTGGAAGGAATAAATTAGCAAAGTAGAAGGACGAAAATAGCGAAGGCGAAGTGCGAACTTTAGGGTTCAGTGCAAAGCATGAATGATACTTCCAGAGCTTCATACAAAACAAATCCTTGTCGATGAAATCCATAATTGGTCCCAACACTCTGGACTGTTCAGAGAATGACGACTTTGGAGTGAATAGTGTAAAAACTAATGAAATGCATTTCTTAGTTTCTGATGGGACCCACTTAAAACCAGACAAAAAATGTTAGAGAAAGGGAGTGGAACCCATAATATCTTGATCCTAACCACCTAGACCGTTTTCCCAGACAATTGCAACTGTATAGAGGTTCGAGCCGTTCAGAGATTGTTGTCTCTTTATTACCTGAGAGGTACCCCTTCTGTCAAATAATGCCTAAATAAGTGAGATGAGAGACTTTTTTTACACTGGGCTCTGGGCTTTATCGATACTAGTCAGGACTCTAATTAAATGCAACAGATTTTCTCGATACATGCACTAATTAGTATTTGAGTGTGTGTGTGTGTGTGTGTGTGTGTGTGTGTGTGTGTGTGTGTGTTTGTGTGTCTGTGTTTGTGTAATTATTATTTTAAACAAGTCAAGAACACAAGAAATGTTTTTATATATGGAAACCCATGTCCACGAATATATGGATGATATAGATTGATGAAAGTCTTATCCCTAGAAAGGGATGATGAAAACGTAAGTTAATCTAATGTTGTTTTTTTTAAATCACGTTTATTTCAAAAATGCATTCCAACTGCCCCTATTGTCCATATATACAATCATATATATATGCACACCAGGATGCCATGACTGTGAGACACAGAGTTAATGGGCTACAATCTGGTATACAATATACTAAATTTTTTTACCGATGTTTGAATGATTCATCTAATAATTCATATAGGAATTATTCACTAAATTATCAGTAAACCTGACTCTTCCAGTGCAACATTCATTTCAAGTCAGTACCAAGTAAAAATCAAATAAAAGATAAAATAGACTCCCCCAATATATTTTGCATTTATTGAATGATAACGATTAAATGGAATAGATAATGAAAGAAAAATCAAATAGATGAGGTAAAGTATAGTTCCACAAGGGTATATTTTTATACAGTTCTTGGAAATTTACGGAATAAAATGTGTTAAGATAAGGAATGAGGTATAGTGTGTTTTGAAATTGTTGAAATTGTTACAGATACACTTTGCATTTTGAGAAAAATTAACAAGTGCAATGAGGATAACAATATATAAATATCATAGAATTGAAGACAATTTCTGCCATCACTCCTCAGATTAATGAAGTAACCGGGAATACTAGGAACGCCACCTAGTGCCAAGCGCCACCTCTTAACAAGCGCCACCTTTTGGTAGACTTCCATAATGGCCTAATCTAATGTTTTGTTTATAAATAAATACAATCTAATAAATTCTCTGCATGTTAGTCATATTTGACGATAAAAGAACAAAACCTCTCTTAATTCTTATGAATTAACTACAGTGATATACAACGTGTTATCGGGTTTCACATGAAATGCAATATTAAAAAAATATAAGACATGGATAACAGTTGAATAAATGCACACTGGTAACATTATTCTACAGAGTTTTAACTGCAATATAGATTATTTACATTGGATATGCCATACATTCATTGTCATGAGGGTCATTATATCAAATTTTATAAACTGTAACATTGTTCAGCAATCAATTGCTCCTTATCTTTGGATACCTGGTGCTATGCAGTGGGCGATATTATATTATGTTGCCATCAACTGGTATACAGTGGCTACATAAAAAAGTAAATCCAATTTATAGTCATTCCAAAAACAAATCTATTTACATGCAACAGTCTTTCCCAAATTTATCCTCCATGTCTAATCCTCTGTGACAACCATCGTGTCCTGGATCCATCTGACAGCGGGGAATATAGGACTGACTTCGCCCTCTCCCTCTGCCAGGAGTGCCCCACTTACTCCCGCCACCGACCACTTGGTGCGCCCCACCTTCACAAAGAAAACAGCATTTTCAGTCCGGATGGATTTTGCAGTTAATTTGGCATGTCTGCTCTTGTAGCAAACACTGTTTTCTGGACATGAGTTGTCTGTAAACACTTTCACTGGTATTCTCCTGACTTTGAAACGATTATTAGTCCTTCCACTAGATGTCGCTGTGTCCAGAATCCCGTTTAATTTACGCTTAATCATGTGAGCCCAGCCTTCTTCAGACAGCAAACACGGAAAGACTCGTTTGTTAACAAGGTCTTCTTTGTCCATCACTTTGACCAAGGATATATCAAATCTTCCAGGATAGTGAACTACTGTTTCAAGTTCAACGGTCAAAACCTTTTCATAGTTTTCACCAATAACCAGCGTCATGTTGATTGGCATATGTTCCTTCCAACAACTGGAGGGGGTTAAAAACCAGTTTCGTGACATCTGAATTCCTCCACACATTACGTCACTGCTCGAATTCATAAATGTAGCATGCCAGTTTAACAGATCGCCTTTCCTTGCCCTGGAAATAAAATAAATTATTATTTTTATAAAAATAATGAATATATTCATGAAAGATATATCAGAATGTTAGCAAACATAAATGTGTTTTTAATGATAATTATTTGTAGCTGACGGTTTTAAGTGCATTATAATTTGTTGCAAATGCTAAAATCATGATCCGTTAAATGATATTGATTTTAATTTAATATTGTGACATATTTACTTGACATGTTTCCTGGAACTTTCATCTTCGGCATGCTTAAGGAATGAGCACGTGCTGTCTGAATCATCTCCTTCCGGTTCCACCACTTCCGGTTCCTCATTTGCTGAGCATTCAAATTGGTCATGATTGAGAGATATTACCTGCAAATAAATTTTCTGTACTCATTATTCTGTGGCAACAACATGTTTAAAAATGTAATCTTCTAAATCAGACTTTTCATAGTTGAGACAATGAGTGATCGCTCTTATCTTTGTGAAATGAATAATTTTATGATTTTCTTTGGATAATAATCAAATCTTGCTAAGATATCTAAAATATACAAAAATGTACGTTTTGTCATGAGGAGCTACAAAACACATAAATTATCCCATAGAGCTTTGCATCCAAGTCTGCCACATCCGGTTTAATTCATATAGCTAAAAATGAAAGCTTGATGATGAAACATTGGTGAGAAAAGGCACCAAGATAGAGAAGCAAAGTTAACTGGCATGATAAATGGAAGATATATGACATGTATATGTTATATGTTTGGAGTGCAGGGGGGAATAACAGCGTAATGGTCACAAGTATGTGGGTGGTAAATGGGCACAGACAGGGTTCATTATGCGCAGCTTTACATCAAGAGAAGCCAGATTCAAGATGAACACCTGGACCCCAACCAAAGGGGAACGTGAAATGGTAGCACCAAGCATGAAACATTAAATATCCGTTGTTTCAAATATTTATATTTTCTCTTTCAGGTTGATAATACTGTGAGAGACCTTCTTATAATTATTAGCAAAAATTATTTTTCTGTTTTTATAGAAATGGTAGATTTTATAGGTTGATATTTGAGCGTGTAACCTTGATGTGAAATTTATTGGTCATTTTGTGCTTTGCGTATCATCTTCAGATGTATTTATAATGATTTAGCGTATAAGGTTAAAATAAGATATTATTATCGTTTTACCTGTTCACCAGATAGTTCCCTTGGTGTTTTACACACTATGTCCTCAGCATCTGGGAGTCTGACTTTGTTCTTATACTTCACATCGCTGATCCATGCCAGATTGCAGTCACA
Organism: Amphiduros pacificus; assembly: GCA_949316495.1. Taxonomy (NCBI): domain Eukaryota; kingdom Metazoa; phylum Annelida; class Polychaeta; order Phyllodocida; family Hesionidae; genus Amphiduros; species Amphiduros pacificus. The sequence continues at coordinate 44,246,605 of OX439003.1, read as the reverse complement.
TGACCAAGGGTTGCCATAGAGATGAAGAGAACTTCCTGCAGACATTGTTTTAGTCACCTCATTAGACAAAAGACGCAGATTGTTATCTGCCAATGATAGAAAGAAGAGATTTCCTTGGTGGATATTTGGCATTTTCACTTTGGATATTCCATTTCTTGACAGATCAAGGTACTTCAGCCTGGTAACTGTTTCCAACAATTTCAAGTCAGTGTGTTTCAGTTTGTTTCTTTTGAGGTTTACCGACACCAACTTGGGGGTGTCAAAGAATGTTTCAGAAGAAATTTCATCAATCCTGTTGTCCTGGAGATTGATGTCCTCCAACCTTTCCAAGCCTAGAAGCGTGTTGAATGGAAGACCTTTCAGCTCATTACTGGCGAGGTTCAAATGCTGTAAATATTTGAGGTGTTTGAAAACGCCAACATCAAGGTTTGGAAGCTGATTATTGTTCATCACAAAGGTGTGAAGTCTGCCCAACATGGACAGACCCCCTTCGTCAATGTTGTCTATCTTGTTGTGGCACATATTGAGAAACTTGAGGTAGGATAGCCCATACAGCATGTCAGAACCAATGCTACTGATCTTGTTGTATTGAAGATACAGCCAGGTTATCTTGGAGAATGTGTTCACCATACTAACCGCAAAGCCTTCATGTTCAACTAGTTTGATATCATTGTGATCCAGTTTCAACTCCTTGAGCTCCAAGAGTCCATAAAAATTCCTGGTGGTGATAATCTTGATGTGGTTATGGGATAAATCTAGCCTGGCCAACCTCTCTAGGGGTTTCACATGTTCTGGTTTTATATCATGGATATTGTTTTTGGACAATCCAAGATAATCTAATGCCTTTAATCCACTGAATGTTTCATTTGTGAGTGCATCTATCTTGTTGCTTGAGAGTTCCAATTCCTTTAGCTTTCGAACATGGATGAATGATTTATCACCAAGAAATGTGATATTATTCTTGGACAAGGTAAGTTTTTCAAGATGGCGAGCTCCATTGAAGGCACCAAACTCAATGCTTTCAATTTCATTTTTATCCAAATGTAGATACTTGATACTAGATGGAGCTTTGAAAATACTGTGAGAGACCTGTGTTATCCTGTTGCCTTTCATACAAAGTTTCACAAGCTTGTCAGTGCTTGAAAACCATTCTGGTCGGATATATTTAATGTTGTTATTGTCAATTACCAGCTCTCTCAGATTGTGTGTATTAACAAAGACATCCTTTGGCATATCTCTCAGAAAATTGTCAGACAAATCCAGCACTTCAAGGTGTTTTTGTTCTCTAAACAACTTCTTGTTTAAACCTCGGATGCGATTTTTGTTCAAGGATATTTTCTTCAATTTTGGTACATCCCAAAATATTGTTTTCGGTAACCTTTTTAGATGGTTTTGAGAAATGTCTAGTTCCTTGAGTTTATCAAGCCCAGCAAAACTTTTTGGCCATAAGACTTTAAGACGATTATTACGCAAACGTAGTTTTTCCAGATTCTGCAACATATCAAAATCACTGGCATGAATGACCTTGACCCGGTTTCCCTCAATAACAAACTCGGTGACAGAAGATGCCTTTCGAAATGTATATTTCCTTATGGCAGTCAGTTGTTGATAGCCCTTACGTCCGGGAACATGAGGAGCAAATTGCAGCGCGCCAACTGGAGCATCCTGTTGACCATACCTTGATCCCCTATTATCACCATACAGGATCAGTTTGCTCACATCTGCAATACAAAATAATCATATGAACATGTCTATGAAGTTCATATGTACACAGGTTATGAGATTATGAGATTATTTCGGCGATGTTACAGATATGTATTAGATGTCAGTCTATCAAAATGTCTGAGACATATTCTTTTTTGAATGGGGACAATTGTTTGAGAAATGACGTGTTTGGGGATAAGATGAAGAGATTTTTAGTGTTTAAGAGCAATGTTATAGTTAAACTTGAATACGTTGGACAGGTGACTTCTTATTTCTGGTATAAAAAGGTTCTTCATGGTAAGCCAAGATTAAGGTACAAAAACGACCAACAATCAATCATTCATAATATGTTTCTAAACTTGAATGTTGTTCGTGAGAGCGGGTTTGTGATATCACAGTGAATACTTGTTAAATGTATTTCTGATTTAACATATATTTAAAGTGAAGGCAAATTTAGGTGATCTATGTGAAAACAGTGAGTAATAGCTTGTAAGGTTTCCCCAGAGACAAATGGGTTGAAGGGTTTCTAGAAAAATAGACAAATGGTTTTTGGGGTTTACCCATAGCATATTCAGGTAATTGGCCTGGTAGCAGGCCAACCCCCTCCACCCACTTTGATCACCACACAGACCCTTCATCTCCATCATGTTTGCAACGCCATATTTTTAGCAGACGACATTTCACATATTATAGTCACGTGTCATGAACATGATATATGTCAGTGTACACACGACCTTGTCGATTTCAATAAATGGAATATACGATATAATCATGTACGTTTACACATGGAGAAGATCAGGGTCCTGAGGATAGGTGTGAGTGGCCCAGACTAGACCATATTATTCAGCCAGAAAGATAGAGAACTGCGACTTTCAAGTAGGTAATGGCTGTATGTGGCGTGCCCTCTAGGTGTCAGCACTGTATGATTATCTGGTGTTTACACCAGGGCACTTTCCGGAGGTGTGTAGCTGGATGTTATCCCCTCTAACAACTTAACTGCAGGCACATATGATAGAGTTTGTAGACTTGCTGCTAGTGGAGAATTTCTATTTGTCATCATTTCTACTCTTGTCTACTCTTTAATTGTGTTCACCTCTTGAAATTACTCTAAAAAACGAAACAGGAAACAACCATTGGTTGGCTAGACATCTATATATGCCATTCCAATTGACTCATCAACTTATTTATCTGAGTAAAAAAGTATGTTTGGTGGTTGTTTAACAGTGTTGTCAAGACATTCTGGCTAAAAAGTTTTTAAACATCATTATAAAAACAAAGCTAAGACACTTATTTTCATGATAATAAAATAAAATAGAATTCCTTTAGTAACTTAATTATTTCAAAGGATATATGTTAACTTTTTACATATTTCTTTCAACAGTTTGCTAGATTTTTCATGTTAACATGCCAGGATACCAGGATGAGAAATAAGTGCCACCTGCAGAATGCACATAAGGTATGTGTGTAGATCAGGACTGCCAAGATCTGACACTTATTATTCTGGACGGTGTTTGAACTAATGAGGGTTAATGTGGATTCGGTTAACTCTTCATGGATCAAAGACACACAGATGGTCCCAAGGATATGTGAAGAAATGCTCCATCATGTCTGGTTTGGCTTCTATGTGCTGACCCCAATAGTCCAATCTAAAAGGGTCCGAGATGTAGGATGTTTTATTTTTCCTTGGACATTTGCATTACTCTCTTATATCTAAGTTTTTACCTAGCGTAAGTATTTGGTCAGTATACAAACAGTTGTGAAGGATAGGGGAGATTATTGAAATAAATGGCCATTTCAGTGTGTTTGGATGTGTATGATCAAAGTACCACCTTGCTGGTTGGGAGTCTGTACTATGAGTCATTATGAGTCATATATATGAAACTAATCATTATTTGTGTAAGGCAAAAAGGGCCTTTATGGAAATTATGATTTATGACAGTTAAAAACATCAGCTTTTCTAGATTTATTCCGCCTGTTTTCAATAGCAAACCCTTCTAAAATAACATATCATACCCGGTGGCTGTGAGGGACCCAGAATTAACTCTCCACATTGTGATCTCAGTGTGTCATCCAGACATTCTGACGGCCATGAGGCGTCAATCCCCCAAGGGTTAACCTTGTTCAAATGTGTCATTAATTAACCCCTTTATGTCTGTCCCAAACTCCAGGGCTCCTCATGTTTCCAGTGCCATGAAATCATAATTTTACGGTTTTCGGATAACATGGAAATATTTACTTTGGAAATTAGGTTTATGGGCTAGGATAGCGTGAAACACGTGCAAATATATCTTTTTAATTTGAAGGACTTGGTATGAAGTTATAGAGGTCTAGTTTTTCCATAATGTATTAAGAATTTCATGGAAACTCTGTTCTGAACATGATACATGAAAATGTAGACCTCGAAGTGGGTTTAGTGCCACCTGGTGGTCGGTTTGATTGAGCGTGTCACATGTGGGACAGACAAGGATGCAGGACCGTACACTGGAACACAAGCAGGTATTCAGTGGATACTTTACTAACACCCTGTAGTCAAACATAACACTGGCACGTGAAGTGTGAAAGATTATGTGCCACAGAAAGCTGTAAACTGTGATACATAAGAGAATGGTGGGTTTTTTTTAATGAAAGTTTAATTGGCATTTTCGCTACATTTTAGCCTATTAGACTCTATGGAACAGGGACAAAGGTTCTCCTTTTGTTTTCTCATTATGGAATTGTGAATTGCTTTTTTACGTCCTTTCGAGCAAAAATGGCCACAATAGGTCGACTTTGAAGCCAATTGAATCAGCGTGAAAATGACACTGGCGCTAACATAACTAAAAAAGACAAAGCTCCATCTCTAACGACCCAGTGGAGCTGGTATCTAAGTTTCATTATAGCAATTATGACAAGACAAATACACATAGACTTAAGCAACCATTCTTAATAATGTAAGAATATTGTCGAAATGAGAAAAAAAAACCAGCACCCATCCATATTTCTAAATTTTATATCTGACCGAAGCAGCTTTAATAATACAAGTATTTTTTAATGAAAAAAAAATAACCCAATTTGCTCTTACGCTGGACAAGAAAATATATAAACTAATTAAGGACAACATAAAATATCAACTAATTGAGGATAACATAATATGTAAACTGAGCAAAGTGATTACCTGGTGGCACTGAGGCAGGCATATCATTTAGCCCGAGACATGTCATCTCGCGCCCAGTGGGAAGGTCATTGCTGCGGTGAACACCGGCCAGTCTCATGTCCGCACCGCCCTGCTTCCGGTAGCCGTACACCAGCCTCCGCATCCGGTACACGGCGAGAAGTCGGTGCCAGTGGTGGTGCGAGTGCATATCTGGAACGGCCGTGCACCGGCAACCATGAGGACAGGGCTCCGGTACCGACGCCAGCGTCAGCGTGTAAAGAATTGTCGTTAGCACAAAAAGAGTGCCTATTGTTGAGGTCATGGTGACGTTCACAGCGTTATCCTGGGTGATGGCGGTTTATTATTAAATTAAGTCGTTGAAACGTATTTCACCTCACATCTCACTGTCTTTGATACTGAAAAGTAAGAGAAAAATAGACATGTTTTAACTGCCAAATTTGATCTTGATATGTCGATTTATTGTGAATTGTACTGACTGTTACCATACCCTATGAACATTTTGTATACTGTGAGGGTCCACACAGAGGGAGGGGGCTGTAACTCAGTCAAGAATTTAAAACAATTCATCAGTAACACAGTCCTTTAAATGCATACGATAATATTGGACATCAGTGCTTCATCTAGATATATGGTATTGTAAACATATATACTATTGGTGTAATTATTTGTTTCTGCTATTCCAGTGCCCGTGAGTATAGAATACTCTTCGCCAGAGTGTTCGTGATAATCTCCTTTCACCATACCCATACCACGCCGGACATCAACACGTGGCCTTATCAAATGTGATAACACTACTGACAATATATTATCGTTAACACATTTGTCTCATGGCCATCCGAATATACAAATTATCTATGGCGTTTTTAAAATGCAATTTTATTACAGTTATGAGCCCATTTAGTGTGAATACGACTTGGTCATAAATCAAACAATTCACTGGTTATTTTGACAAAGACATCCTGAGTACAATAGAAAGTTTGGAGGGTTTTTGTCGTGAGAAGAAAGACGGTGGTTATAAATCAGTTTAAACACAGTGACAGCCACCAATACTATTTTACAGTGTATATGTGTCCCTTTATCGCTTTGACCGTCACATGAGGGTCGTCGAACGTGTCAAAAGAGACCCCACATCTGACCCAGTAAATAGTATACCTCTATTCCGACATCACTTCTAATATAACTGAATATCTTCCACCATACTGCCCATGTCACTTCATAATAGACACTGTCACAATATAATTCCATGTGGTGTTTCTGTGACACTTTTGATACAAAAAAAATTCAATCCCGGTACAATATAAGCTAAAGACCTAAATTCTATGTTTTTGTATCCGTAACAAATTCAAGGCCATAGATCTATGAAGGTTATATTATTGATATCAGTTCATTACTTAAAGAATTGAAAAAGTACAGGGGTCTTTGTATGCTGCAAAGGTCTTATACTTGAAATATTTCTAATGCCGTGACTTTAACTGCAATCAATAAATATTTATCTCAAATAGTTTCCTGTCGATCCTTGCAGAACGTGAGCGTGCATCTCGGTGTAAATGACAATATTTATGGGTCGCAATTTCTCATTCAACACCTAGGCGTCACGTGGTTTATAAAATGCCGCCGTTGCAATCTGTGAGCACTTCCTATAAAACAAGAAGATTCCTTATTCCTTGATGACCCACAGTGCGTGTTAGATCTCACTGTTTCCTGTTTCATGTGATTACAGCCAGTCACAGACAAGTAGACATGTCAATTGCTACTTAAATGTTACAAGTGATCACTGTCCTACTTATCTTTTTTAACATAATTTTTTTTTTCTTGGACGTTGATTACCGAAATGACGTCCTATATCACTTTACTACAATAATATAGCGATACGCAAAACGTTAATCATTCACACCAATGAATTAAAAAAAAGGAACACTTCCGGAACACGAATCTTTGATATCAATCCAGTTTCGTGTCCAGAAGAAAAATAATCACATTAAAATATGGCAGTCTCACCACGTGATTTATTTAGATGAAAATAATCATTTCTTGATTACATTAATGTCCATCCTTGGAATAAATAAAAGCGGGGAAGCTCACTCATATATAATTTTCCCACATCTTATGTGCTGGAGCATGTCAAAATGCGAAGATCTTAATCAAGCTTGACAGTTTAGTCTATCAAGCGTACCCTTTTAGGTTAGCATAAATCGCTCTGCTTGGTCCCGTCATGTCCCTCACTATTGCAGACAGGTCCCTGTACAGTGAAACTGAAATACATTTATACACCAAGACCTGCTAGTTTAACCAAATAACCTAAACTCTTTACTTGAGCTCCAAAGCTAAAAACTGAAATTTTAGCAGTTATTTATTTCTATTATGTCTTTTCATTCTGTAACACATATTTTGGCAGTCCAGATGTGTTTATTTCCCAAGGATATTATATTTGTTTGAACAGCCATAGATTGCAAATATTCCGTTGTGTTACAAAAATCAACTTGATCACTTGACTTATGACAATAAATACTGCATTGGTATCAACTAAACAAATGGTCCTGAGACAGCTGATTAACAAATAAATAAGTTTCTGTTTGTGGACTTATGTATTTATTTCCAGTATTTTGTTGCTCATAGCATGTATTTAGGGTGAACAAATATGAAATAAATGCAGATCCTCAAAGTTTTTCTGCGAAACATCCCAACAATGATTTGTTGAAAATATGAATCTCAGGTTACTATCAATATAGTATTTTACATGTTTACTGACACTTAACAAGACCTTATCAGCCCTTGTGGTCACATTTGTGACCCCCAAATGTCACCAGCTTCCGGACAGAAGCTGACATGTGACCTTTACCGTTCTCAGATTGCACTCGTCTACATTCTAAAATAGAAGAGATGTCTCTGTGGCCATTACCATGATGTAATATTTTCCCTTCACATTTCACTGATTCTCAAACTGTCATTTTCCCACCATGATCCTTTTACTATCTCTTCATCAGTACTTGCACTAAATCTGTTCACACACAGCAAAAGGTGCCCAAAAGTGTTGAAGAAGATAATCCTGAACATTTATAATCCTGCGGGGATGATCCCTGCCTGATGTGGTTTGATATCTCTTTGATCCCTCCACACATATGGTGTTATGAAGTGGTACATAGTATGTGGCTCCCCCTACCAACCTTTCCACACAAGTGCTCACTGAATGCAGCATCTGAGGTCATCGAGGTCAATATGGGGTGACATGAAAACCCACCTATTCTGGAAATATTAATTCACTAATATATTTTAGTATACTTTAAAGAAATATAATTGCTTTTTCATAGTTAGAGATAATTGTAATTTGTCAATATACACATAACACATATGCCCTTTGTTGCATTTTTATATCGTGTAGCCCTTAACATAAAGATGTACTTCAGATGAGTACCAGGTACCAGACAGATACAGTCTGAGATATTTATGTAATGGAATAGGCTTATTATATAAACAAATGCCACAGTCCTTCATGGTATTTTGTATGTTTGTGAAGGTGGCTGTGCAATGTTATGGCTAAATGCTATGTCCACGTCGTTCCAGATGAGGACTGCATAGATGCCATTACTGTACTCAATACCTCATTGCTTTGCTGTATCTTAGAATATTACTCCCAGGCTGTATAAAGGATTTTGGTGGTATCTCAACATAGATTCCACAAGTTCTGTTAAATAGCTAGATAATTAGGATGTATTATGGTGTGTGACATCAGGATAGTCAAGGATCAAACGAGAACCTTGACATGTATCGACTGTGCTTAATTAATTAGATAGACCAACTAAAACACGTGTCGTGGGTATCTATCAGATCCTGTGACGTAACAGCACATTTGCTAACGACTGCTTCCTTCCGCTGTCTTCTCTAATCATATGATGTATGTAATGGTGATAGACAGACACTAGTGTTAATAATCCAATGGACCTTGCCCAGCTGTTCTTCTGCAGTGACTAATTTCACAATCTCTGAATAGCTCTTAGTGCAGAAACTTTACAATGTTCTCTTGTTGTGCTCTTAATTGTGGAATGCATAAGACAGTGAAGTCACACAATAAAAGGATGGTGTACCAGGCAAGTAACACAACCATTAGACTTTCCTTGTGTGTATTCCCATTCCAAGAATGCATAACATATTGGCACGGTCCCCTCTACTCAGAAAGAAGATAGTAGCAGAAAAAACCATACTCAGAATGAACTGGTTAAACTGCTTGCCTATGAGTACCTCTTGCCAAATGCCCTACAAGCATGAATGAGATGCTGCATGCCACACTTAAAAAAGCCAAAATGTCACAACATGCGTCATAATGATATAGATGACCAGTGGTGTAAGGAAGCTATGTGCAACAAGAATAATCTGTGTGAGTTGTTTGGGGGGAGGGGAGCTGGGAACTGAGCAGGAGAGCCAAGAGGAATGAGCAGGTAGGTTGCCCCATTGACCTACAAGTGTCTGCGGTGAGAAGGCGCCCTGGCTCCGGTGCGAGCATCAAGTGCCCTCCTCGTACACTCTATACACGTGTTTTCTAAACAATCACAACAACAGTGAGGAGGAACAGATTGTGTATGCCAGCGCTAAACACATCCACTTCTGCTTTGTGCATCTATCTGTCAAACCATTATGTTTGCACATAGTTTTTTCCTTCTTTCCTGATTATGGGAACATAACATGTTAATGAGCCTGAGTAATCAATTGATATATGCCTCCTTCCAGCCAGTTTCTCCCTTTCTTGTTGTCCTTACAAACCTCCTAAACTATTATACTCTTTACCAGTAGATTCTTGGTTTAGTCTTCGTTTGATATATTTACTTTATAGGCAAAGTTAATTATCTGAAATGTATTCCTTACTATGATTTCAAAAGGGGAACACTGTTTCCTTATATTTAGAACTCAAAATGCATTTTTGCGGAGATAACAGAGTTTATGATACGGTAAATGGTATGTAAAATATATGTTCAGAAAATATAAAACCCAATAATTAACAAATTATTATTATATTAATAAATCTAATACAATTGACTTAATTGGTACCTTGTGCTAGATTGGCCTACTTGATGTGACCAGATATATACCACTCATCATGTAATATGTGAATCTAAGTGAGTTTAATTCAGAAGAGAGAAGTGTTAATGTATTATGCAGTGGTGTGGCTGGTCCCGTCCTTGTGTTGGATCACAGCCCAGGGAGTAACCTAAGTCCTGATCAAAGTGTGTCTAAACCACAGGGTCAACCGGTGATGTAAGACTACAGACACAAGGCATTTACCGGCCGCATCTATCAGAGGGGGAAACATCCCTGGTACAACACGCCTCATATGCATTATGCTGTAAAAAACACACACGTCTGACACATTAATGGCATTTTATTAGAATACCTTAGCTTTATCAAATGCCACACACCTTCACGGTGTGGCCATGCATTAATGCCACTGCCCCAATGTACATGTAAATCATCAGCAAAAAAGAGCGCCGTCTGGTATTTCAGCGCTAGGTAAAACATTAATGCTTCATTGAGCCTTACACATAATCCTAGAATGTAAAACTATCTTTAAAATAAAGTTTATTTTACAAACCTCCTATTCCTTTTATGTTTATAGTCCTTCCATAATTCGTAGATCCTTTTTTCTTAGGTTTTTTAAAATAAGTGAATGGTTAATACGAATGGAAGAGCTCAAATTAAGAGGCATGTGGATGTTGGCCGCGGTGTTGAAATGGAGGCTCAACAACTGGAAATACCCTGGCAGAGCCCCCTAGTGAGAAAAGATGTTGAGGGGACATGCCCAGCAGCACCGCTACTCCCTGACAGGGCAAACAAGTGCAACATCTTGATACAATGTGTCTCCATGGACAACCGGCGAGAATGCCTGCAACATAAGTGGACTTTTGACCCCCACAGTAGCTGGTGGTTTATGCCAAAATGGTACTTTAAATATTTTTCAAAATAATCAACACACAGCTGATCACGTCTCTGATTTGTGTTGAAATTTAATACGGATTAACAAAATAATCTTACTATAAATGGCAAATATATCTTTCAGATAAACTTCGTTTGTTCGCTGTCAAGATCTGCAAATTAGTCATATTTCACAGCTTCTAAAATCTAAGTATTTCTTTTAAATAATTTTACACACAAGTTCAAGAAAAATAAATCTTAAACTATTACCATCACGTTTCAATCAGAAAACAGGTGTTGCATTGAAGTATTTGCGAGTAAATCCTATGATCAGTGTGTGAGAAATGTCACGTCAATCATTCATGGACTTAATTTCCTGAATACGCACACCATAATTGAATCCACGACTCTATCTGTAATCAGAGATCGTCTGAATGTGCCGAGACATACCCATGATCCGCACACGAAAAGTCGGTACGCAGGTGCATGAACTGCCACAAAGTCTGGAGCATATATATGTAGCTTATCCAGTATCCCTCTTGACAAGTTCTTTAAATTCTTACATATATCATCCTGTTCCACACATGCAAGATATATTATTTTGAATGAGATTGCAGCATTATATTCCCAAAACCAATTAATATAACAACCATGAATATGTGTCAAGGTGTGTTGAATACTTCTACTGATAAATGGTAGCATCATGCTAATCAAAGAAATATTTTTTTCATAACGAAATAAGCTCATAACTTAAGTTTAAAATTATATAGGTAGTTCTCCACGAGACGATAAAACAGCAGTGTCTTGTTTTATTTTCTCACAAAAATATGTGTTTGAGTTGTTTGCCTCTGGGTGACATCTATATTTTGGAGCATATATCATAAGTTTCGTTATTATTAGTTCCACAAAAATAGCAGAGGTTGTCATTAACCGTTTAGTCACACATAGGGCATGAGTGAACTCTGACTTGTGAATTATAGTAGATATAAATGGTTAAAATTAGACGTAATCATTTGCACATTTTTTCCTTCCCATTCCACCAAGTCTATCTAATTGGTTGAGACAGCTCATCTTCACAGTTATTTTACCTTGTATCATGGTTATATTAACATGGTATGTTTTGTAACACACCCTTGTAAGCTATGGGCTATTTTTTTATCAAAGTTTATCTAAAGTCTAATGCTGTAACACGTGATTCAATGTATTAATTTGATGCTTCATCTAAATCTAATAAATGGAGTTAAGATCTCTAACTGTGATATTGTACAACATATTGCTTCAAGTATAAAGTTACAAGCGTCAGTGTACGTGTACAGAATGTAACATATATTGTTTGTGTTACAACAATATCTAAATAAAGTCCTTCAAGTTTATATTGTACACTTAATTACAGGAATAAAAACTAATAAACTAAAAAATAAAATATACTTTGTCAATATATCTATCATAGTTTTAGGGACATAGTTTAGGTGTGATTATTGGCTTATCCCTAAAGTTGGAGGATTGGTCAGGGAGAATAACTCATTCCACGAGCACATGTTTCAGCATAAAGCTGTGCATCCAATCACACGTATTCTGGGAAACGTTTCTGGACAGTGTTGGAAATCCCCGCAGGTTTCATCAAAATGGTATTTCCCCAAATCGTGATATTTAAATATAAAAGTATTTAAAGTATTCCTATATGTGTGAATTATACATTGAAAAATATGAGCATTTTGATTCAGGAACACTGATAATAAGCCTTACTGTCATGTATTTTAAAGATATTCTATCAGAACAAAAGAATAGGAGAATCAATACTTAATCATCAACATGATATTACCCTTTATATCCATCTATATAACAATGTGACTGAACTCTGGGTGAGTTAAGTAATGTTCCAAAATAGTCTATGATTTGGTATGGGATTGGTAAAAACTAGTAGGAACTACTATTCTCCGGGTTTCCAAGTGGAACCTTGTATCGGTCTAAGTATAACCTGCCCAATCACACGTGGACCGATTTGTCTTGCGGCTAATGCCCCATGTATTCACATAAACTTATATTAACCCGCCATTCCCTGCGGAGAACCATTTTCAAAAACAGCTTCTGATATTGACCAACACCCTGATGACAGAAGCAGATGACCTTGTGTATGGGTCAGTGCAAGGTCAATTGTCCAGACTAGCGCGTTATCCTGGCACAGTATTATGTTATCAGTTCCTCTGAGAGCCCTCTTCACAAGACATCCAGAGTTCCAGACCAGTACATTCTGGTGATCTGAACATCATGTCAGTTGCGCTATTGTCACAATCACAAATGTCTTCGGTTCAAGCCTAGCATGATAACAGGGGTGATTATCTTCCTGAAGAAAACATGATGTGCTTTGAGCAATGTAGAAATGATGTAATCATTTTGAAAAAAAATTACAAGAATTTTTTTTAATGATTTGGTATTTATATAGACAGTTCTTGTAGACTCAAGGAAGCATTACTAAGTTGTATGGTTCAATCAAACATTAGTTTGACGTTGTTTGTGGTCTGTTGAATTTCAGACATTTGTGTCATGTGTTTACTCTCTCACTATATAAATATAAAGAATGACAGCCGATTTCCACTTTGACACGTCACACTGATGTCACAAGCTTATATCCCTGTGATGTCACACGTCTAATGCTTTCCTGGTGTGATGGGTGATGCGGGAAGTAAGAGGAGGGTTGCTTAATGTATCGCTAACTCCTATCATGTCCCGGTGCAGGGTGTGGCGGGAGGTAACGGGACACACACCTTCGGAACTCAGCTTGTCAACTTCAAAGAGAGCTTATCTGCCGCCACGACTCGCTGTGACAAGGTGGGCGAGGTTCATGCTCCCTTCACAGCAAATCACACCACTCTGCACGCAACTCATTTACATTGTAATACATAACATATTTTTCTCATGATTCATTTCATCCTGACCGCTTTATGGAGTGTCAAAATGTCTTAGATATTTGTATATTTGTGTATAATTCAAGCACTTTGATGTTGGCAAAATACTGTTTTATCTATGTCAACAACTCATGATATTTGAGAAGTTAACCTCTTTTTTCCTCAACATCATTCTTTTATTTCTATGAATGTGTGATACGTCCAGTTTCCGTCCACACACTTATGTTCAGTCTATGCAGCAAGACTTGTAGTCTTGTTTGGCTATGGTACCATTCAAAATGGTTAAAATGGACAGAATTCTTCATGGAAAATCCCGTCAAAGATTACCTGAAGGTTTATTACGGTATCAGTAGGGTGCAATCTGAAACTGTAGACACACTGCATGGAATACCGCGCCGTCATTACGGTTTGTTACGTCCCTAATTGACAAAACCTGGTCGATGTTTAAACATGATGAATTCACCTGTCCATTTTGTCTGATGCCCAGAAGTTCAGAGGTTCAAACCTCCACAACTAGCTAGCCAAGATACATAGTGTGAGTAACCTGTCCTGGTTACTTTCATTTCACTCAGGGTTTGGCAGTCTCTGGTGGTATATACAACTTGTATCCCCAAATCACACACAGGTGTGCCAGGCTTGGACTGATCCTTCAGAAACCCTTGTCTAGTCTGAGAGATAAATGCTCACATCTTGGAGTGTTAAGAAATATTTCTCTTCTGTAGTTTTCACTGAGATATGATTTCAAACATTTTTAAACATTTGAAATTGTTTATATCATGGTATTCATCTTAATCAAATTGTTTATATCATGGTATTCATCTTAATCTGATACCTATCTATGTGGAGATGCTTTTGATTACAGGTAGGAACTGTAGATCATTTCTGTTTACTGCCACCATCGAAATTAACCATTAAAATGTATGTTAAGCACCCTACCACCCAGATCGGGTGTGCACCCGGGAGCGATGTCTGTCACCGCCGACCCATTTCAAAGCGATGTCCGCGTCTAATTTGTCCAATACGCTCATAAATAATCACAGACATGGAAACTGATAGAAATCTGAGCATCAAGTGGTTCAAGGATGGACCATTATGTTCAAAAATCACTTTCAAATGAAGTGAACAATATTGGAAATGATGTATATTTGAGTTTATTTATTGTATTGCTATATAGGCATGTTCCTTTATGTTTCTGAGATAAACGTCCGCTCCCAAGTTGCACCGTCCAGGCATCTTTCTAAGGGTCTTCATCATAGACATTTAATACGTGTATATTATCATAGATATATGAGAACTTGTCTGTGATATTATGGATGTGAAGTGATCAGGATGGCTCAGGGGCCCGGCACAAAACAGAACCCCCCTCCTGGGCCTCAGCAGTGGGTCTCGCCCCGATACCCTATTTATATTCAAATATATATCAAATATCATATGTGGTGGACTGTATATATTTATATATTCCTGCTAATGTACCACATTCAACATCGATTTATCTAAAAAAAAATATGTACCTTTATTCACAATTTAAATAATATATTTTTCTGACATAATTCTCTGTCAATATATATCAAATTCTGCTTTCTGTCACGCAGGGAGATAAGATTAATTTGAGGCAACAAAGGAGCATGTCACCGGATTTATGCAAACATTTACCTTCTGGTTGTTTAATGTAATAAATAGACACAAAAACTGCAAGATATATCCGACTCTACTTGCATAAAATAGACCAAATGTTGGTTATGTTATATCTGTGAAATATCCCATGTGACAGATGGCACTCCCCCCTCAGTCCATGTCTGTCAGCACAAGACAACTACAAGTGTCTATCGTTTGTTCTGTGAGACAAATCTATATGTCTTCATTGTCAACCCCTTTGCGCAAGGGTTATGTAACAGACACTCTTACAAGTCTGGAAAGAAACGTTATAGGGTATGATAACACAGGGCTGACGATTACAGAAAAAAGACTTGTGAAAAAAGTGGATTTGCTGTCTGTTTATTTCTTAGGTATCTTATAGACACGTGTTTATGTGTCTTTTGTGTACTTAGTTTCCAATGTTCATTTGAAAAACAAATGAAGTATTAGCCTAATACAATATACATACTACAAAATCAATAGTCATAAATTAGATTTTAGGCTGACCAAACACACATTGGAATTACCGTGTTGTTGACCACCGTGATGGTATCAAAGAGGCGCCCCCTGGTGTTATTTATTAGTCCGGAAATAGCCTTAATCACTGTTGATAACACGTGGATATCAGCTACACCCTGCTCTTAATTATAAACATATTTATCAGCGCAAACATTGCTGTTTACGCCTCCCATGCTCAGGAATATTGATTCAATATTTCTAATCCTCTTTGGTTGATACAAATCGCAGGATTAAACGCATATGGGGCAAGTTATTGACATTAAGCTCTTGAGATGCCATTTCTAAGCCATTTTGTCCCCCCCATTCCACCTACTCCTCAATTCCTAGAAAATATCCAACTCTCGAATGTCAAGATTCCAGGTGACAAGTATCTAATAAAGATGGCTACCCACACGAAGCGTTTATCTGGAATTGCAAAACCAGATTGCAGTGGTTTGATAGTTTGTGCAGCTCTGTTAATGTCTTCCTCATTCCAGAGGGTGGAGAGTCCCGAGAGTGGAGAGTCCAGAGAGTGGAGAGTCCAGAGAGTGGAGAGTCATGCACTATCTCCCCTCAAATTGTCCAGCGGTGTAACATAAAGATACTTTTACTGAGTATTTTCAAAGAATTATGAGAAAATGCCACATGTCTAGGTTGCTTATTGTTGTTGTTTTTTTGTCAGTTTTTTAAAAGTAATTTTCCATTTTCAGATAGGTATGGCATCACACTATAAGATTAAATCATGACTTTTACAAAGATTGTACAGTTTCCCTGGTTTCTTATTGCAAACGGAACGCATATAATATTATTACACTTTGTAATGATATACCTAATTTTGCTTTAGAATGAACTATTAGTTTAATCAGGTGTGCACTATAATATTGTTGGATGAGTTATCGCGCAATTTACTAAACTTTAAATCATTATTTATTTAATACGCTTAAACCTGTAGAATAGTATTGTTTTTTACCAGAGTTATCATTATCGTTGCTTACCTGAAGTGAAGTTGAGAGAGATGTTTTTGCGACAGACGCTCAAAAAACACCACGCTACTGATTGGCCAGCGCTGTTGTTGTCGTTGGTCTGCTAATAATCTACACTTATAAACGCAGTGCCTCAAAACATCAGAAGCCCAGCGTTTATAGCCTCCAAACGTTGAGAGAGAAAAAAAACTTCAAGCAAAAATATATTAGCTCCACTAAATGTGCGTCGGATCAGAGTGGTGGTTGTTCGGGCAAGGAGAAGGGTAGGGGGAGGTTACCATGTTGTGGTAGGTGTGTGTGGGGTTACAGAGAGGACGCACCCCTCAAAACCACAAGCTTCACTACTATCCTTGTTGACAGGTCCTTGGACTCATCCAAACTGAGGGGTGGAAGCTGTGTAGAATATCCTAATTATTGATGGCACGTTTTGAGATAGACACCACGTGGAGAAATACCACCCTCTCCATATCATCAAATATTGCTGCGGTATTATTTCCGTAAGACACTCCTGAATATATATTTTGCACTTTTTATGACCTTGTCCTTGTGTATGCATTGTCACAAAATGTTCAGCCCCTTTGAATAACATTTTGAAGGACATGTTCATGTGCAAAGGTTAACAAGAAAATAGATATTGAGATAATTATGAACTCCTATTTGAAGTTAAACGTAATTTTTTTTCAAACCACAGTGTCCCCATATCTCAACATTCTTTTTTAGACCTATAGATGGCAGAAACAATTGAATGATGTTGCTGTAGCAACCAGGGTTTTGCTTGTGTTAACGAGATATCCACCTCAAAATTCATTATCATCTATAATGGTCTTCAATCTTCACACAGGGAAATATCTACAGGTTGAGATAGGGTGCCAGACCATCGCTTCTTGGGTCAGTGCCACGGGTGGACAGAGGGAAATACCAAAGGCGTGATCAGCGTCTGGTTCCACTGAGTAACAGCACAAACGTACTCATTGGTCCACAAGATACTCAAAGTAGGGTCCTTTATTCAGAATTTATTCAGAATTTATACAGAATTTATGCTATTATACAGAATTTATGCTATTATACAGAATTTATTCTATTTTAAAAAGTGTTTGTTGGCTTACTACAATCAAAAAATTGAAAATATATTTCAAAATCCAACGGGGTCGACTGCAGCATTGATACTTCATAGACGTTAATGCTACCAAAGAAAGTAATTTTTCTCATCATTTATATTCATAAGCTTAGACTAAAAGTTTATATTATTATTTATCTATTATGTTCATAGATTTCAAAAATATCGTCTAACTGTGTTATGTTTTCAGACTCGATGGGTATAGTCTGTCTATTTTAGCCTGTTTTCCTTCACTCTGTTTTTTATATAAAATATATTTTTAGATTTTCTTCGGAATAACTAATTGCACATTAATGGTGACACGACGATAAAACTAGTACTATAAAACTTTGATTTTTAGAAATATGATATATTTGCATTTAATAAGCTTGAAAGAATCATACAAGCAGAAAGTCAGTGGTAATAATGTGATAACAAATATTGAAGATGGCAAAGAAACAAACTGCCGATAGAGGGCAGGACTGTGGTAGGATCATGGGGTGAGAGTTTGTTATTTCATCAGTCTGCTTATCTCTGATACTGTGAATGAATATATTTGTCTGTGTCTGTATATTCTACATTGCGAACAGCCTGAGAGCAGTACAAATCAAAGTGATGAATTTTTCACTATTGCTAGAGAGAAAAAGCCTATATGTGCCGTCTTCAAATAATGTGAATTGCTTCTCTCGTCTTTGAACTTTTAACTTTGTGAAATCATGGACTAAATATCTCTATTAAGTCCATGGTGAAAGCATAGAGTGATATACCTTTGTTACTCTCAAGTGAAACAAGAGTGGAGCCTAAATGCACATGTTCCTCCAGCTTTTGCTCTCGGCTGGATACTAATTGGTTTTGCCGCGCAAACGTACAGATGTAAACCAGCGTTCTTTTTGAGCGCCACTAATTAATTTCATATATCCCAGGATATAATGATATGGATCATATTTGACAAATTGTAATAGTTATTCAACAGCTGTTTATTATGAAATGCATTTAATGAATTATCTATTTTGAAGGAGCATGTGAGTACGTAAAATGAGAATAGTATTTGTCCCAACTTTGACATTGTCGCTTGGGAGCGCCAGCGTGTGGGTAAATTTCGGGTTCAGTTATTCGCCAGATGTCGCTCGTTTCAATTAGGTGCTGTCGTAGAATGTACAAGATGAAGGGAAGAAAAAGACAAATTTTCAGGTTTCTCTGATTTTCCAAGATACAAGTGTCAGCAATGTTTAGAGACATAAAAAGACACGCAAGAATTAGTAAATAGGTAACGTCCCGATGTTGAATCAAAATAAAAGAAATATTACACTGGAATGTGTCCTGACGTATATATTGACTATTGGAGTCAAGCAATTTGATTTAATATGCGTAAACATGACCGTAAGAGTTCCTTAAACAATTCTTTAATGCTAATGTGGAAATATTGGGCTAAGAGTCAGTGCCACAAATAGTTGTTACAGTAAATTTGCTGTTCATTTACAGCAAAAATGTGGGCCTGCCTATATATGGGCCTGCCTATATATGGGCCTGCCTATATGTGGGCCTGCCTATATATGGGCCTGCCTATATGTGGGCCTGCCTATATATGGGCCTACCTATATAAATGATCTGCATTGTCTGGAAAACTTGCGAGATATCTCTTTATCTTTTAAGACCATTGCAAAAGGTGAAAGTTCAAAATTCTGTTAATAGCAGGGGAACTTTTGTTATATTATTTGGATTGGATTCATATAAACTGTGGGCTCCTTGAATAAGTTTATGCATTGCTAAAGTGAAGGAAAATGTATGCACTGGAATGGTTATGATTTTGATAATATAGTAGGCAAATTTTCGCACCAAATCTTGGAGATGACCAGGATGTTGTGGTCTCCAAGATTTGGTGCGAAAATTTGTACATCACTATCATCAAACATCACACAGATCTGCTGGCAATGCCAAAAGCATATGTATCAAAATCTAAAATATTGTTAATTAATGAGACCTTCATGATTTTACAAACCAATATCTAGTTCATTGCAAGAAATACATGTTCTCATAATTATGTTAATGTTGGACTGATATTTGTCACAATGCACCCTTCCACCCTTGGAAAGTTAAGCATTACTTGGCCTATACATTCATAGCCTCAGCTTCACTCATATTGATAACCTTGACTCCATTATTATATTACTAAGTGAAAAGTCCTTCATATTTATAATCCCAACAAAGGACCACGATCGCGATATGTGTCAGAATAGACCAAAGGCCTGTCAATCTCCCAAACAGCAAATCATATTTGTTTGTTGTAAAACAAATAATATAAATCATCTGTTTTCCCATTGACGCTAATGATCATTTTACTTACACGACCTAAGTAAATATATGATTAAATTTGAAAAGGAGCTTAACGTATTTCCTGTGACTTCAATAAATGAAGAAATGAAGAAAGGCATGTTGTATCATTTAGCTTGGAGACATTATGTTTGCATTGGCGATGTGTCCTCTGGTGAAAAAATACAATACAGAAGTATTTACTTTCAATTGAATGATACCTGTGACTATATCAGTATTACAATTAATGTTAAATCCTTGCAGACACCTCATTAAATGTAAGCAACCTTGACATAATAGTTACCTTACATCTTTTATATATCTCTTTTTGAATCCAGATGTAAGAAAGGTTTTAGTTGCTAATGTCGTGGCGAGAAGAAGCAGCGCAAAGCTCAAAACTCACAAAATCTCCTTCGGGGAGGCTATTTGACCCTGATCGAAGAAGCCAGGTCGAAGAAGCCAGTTCACCTTGAAACAATAAAGACACTATTTTCAAAAAATCAAGAAATCAACAGAATTTTTTGGCAGGCACGAAGGCGAAGACGACACGAAGGACAACTGGAGGCCCACATCCACCGAGGCAAACGCCCATCAGTACTGCATCTGTCCTCTAAAAGATGAACAAATATAACTCTCCACCTCAATAATGAAAGGATTGTCTAATTTCATGTTGTTTATTTATTTTTTGTTTTGTTTTTTGTTTGTTGTATTGTCTTTATATGTTGGGGTTCTTTGTTTAATTATACAATTTTGTTTGCATTATGTCTGTTTTTATCTTTTCATGATTTGACTACTTCCTGTTCATTGGCCTGTTAATCTGACCAATGACAAGCCACTATGATCTCCCGGACCTAAACAGTATATATTCACCAAAAAGGAACTCTACCCTGGATTTCAAACTTTCGCATCTATAGTAAAATGTATCTGTGTGAGAGTCGTTTGGTGCATCCAGGGTATATATATATTCATAAACAAAGAAACTCAAAAACATGCAACTGTCTCTAATGGTTTACAGTCACTTTATATCATGATGTCTGGACATACACGGCAATAAAATATATCTTTACATATTTGTGGTCTCTTGCTTGCATTTTGATATTTTGACGAAGAGGTTCTCACCTGGGAAAGTTACATTTCATCCGGTCCGAGACATGATATATTTGTGTGAGAAGATTTTGATTCTTTTGTGAGAATAAGTGCACTCAGCTAAAACACATGATGACACTGTCGCCTTGACACTGGGACCCTTCCCCTATGGGGACTTGAATTGATTTCATTTCGTTCCTATATATGGGACCCACATCTTACATTTTCTTTGTTTCTTTTGTTCTCTCTTTTTTTAGGTAGATTTGGGATGTGCGCAACAGATTTTCACTTGTCAACACTTAATGTTACAAGGAACTCTGAGCACAAAGATGAGATAAGTTTGTTTTTTCATAGCAGATAGATATGATGTCACACATTTTCGCTTTTTGAATAACAAAACAGACTTTGCAAATATGTATATTGTATATGCCAATATGTATATTGTATATTCTTTTCTTTTTATTAAATTTATCTTTGCACCAAATCATGTTTGATCATGTATCATATATGTTTTTTAATGTATGCCACAAAGTTTAAATTATAATTTAGCATTAAAAAATAAAAAGTCTTTCTAATCATACTGTTCAAGTTATGTAAAAAAGCGATTTATCTTCAAAAGGTACCTGTCCGTGTAAGAGCATAGGAAAATTATCATTCGTAATCAAATCTTCACAGAGATTACAAGTGCTGAAGTTCAGTCTTCAGCATATATACGATACAAATCAGGGTCTTTTGTGGTAGAAGTATGAAGTTAGTTAGTTAGTTAGTTAGTTATTTAGCTAGCTAGCTAGCTAGTTAGTTAGCTAGTTAGTTAGTTAGTTAGTTAGTTAGTTAGTTAGTTAGTTAGTTAGTTAGTTAGTTAGTTAGTTAGTTAGTTAGTTAGTTAGTTAGTTAGTTAGTTAGTTAGTTAGTTAGTTAGTTAGTTAGTTAGTTAGTTAGTTAGTTAGTTAGTTAGTTAGTTAGTTAGTTAGTTAGTTAGTTAGTTAGTTAGTTAGTTAGTTAGTTAGTTAGTTAGTTAGTTAGTTAGTTAGTTAGTTAGTTAGTTAGTTAGTTAGTTAGTTAGTTAGTTGGTTAGTTAGTTAGTTAGTTAGTTAGTTAGTTAGTTGGTTAGTTGGTTAGTTGGTTAGTTGGTTAGTTAGTTAGTTAGATAGATAGATAGATAGATAGATAGATAGATAGATAGATAGATAGATAGATAGATAGATAGATAGATAGATAGATAGATAGATAGATAGATAGATAGATAGATAGATAGATAGATAGATAGATAGATAGATAGATAGATAGATAGATAGATAGATAGATAGATAGATAGATAGATAGATAGATAGATAGATAGATAGATAGATAGATAGATAGATAGATAGATAGATAGATAGATAGATAGATAGATAGATAGATAGATAGATAGATAGATGTATATATAAATATGTGTGTTTGTGTGTGTGCGTATATGTGTGTATATATGTATGTATCTGTATTTTTGACTGTTATTTTGAATTTCAAACTGATATATTGACACCATGGCTTATTTGACTTGACAGTTTGTCAGATGTGTTCTTTTTCAGTATGTATTTGTATTCAGATTATCATTGAAAGCTCCCTAAGGGGCACGTACTTTATGTCACGCTCCACGGAGCATGCAGGAAAACCAGTCTGGGTAACTTCTGGTAAACGTGAACTTCTAAGATAACATACATCACTTAATAGTAATACAAGTCCGTAAACCTGCCCCATAAAGCCTAATACAGCTTGCAGCATAGAGTGTCTTTATAACCTAATTTTTGCTCATGGTTCAAGCGTGAATTTGCATGTGAAATCGCCTGTTATGCTTGCAAGAGATTTCAATGCTTTGAAGTGGAACTGTTTCTATTAAATGATCAGAGAGCATGGAAACACCCGGAGTATTAAGCAACAAAAAAAACACAAGAGGGGAGGCAAAACGTCTAACCTAAAAAGATGTGTGTGTATGCATAGGTAGGCAAATGAATGGCTGAGGTTTGATGCGTTGCTGGCCACCAAGTTAGCACATACAAAGACTGACACAGCTCACACCCTGGGGACTGCTATGAGGTCACACATCCAATATATGGACAAAAACATGACCAGCACGTGCAGATTATGCTGCACTCACACCAACTAAGCGATGTCATTTCTGATCAGGTGCATTTAGCAATGCATGTCAGAACATTATAGATTACTGTGTCAGGTGGCATTGGTCCCATACACAGAAATCCCATGGAGTGGTGTGCTTCTTGACCAGAGGAAGGTGCACTGAAAGCTGATTTATCTTCCCAGGGAGAGAAACTGCACTAGCCTTGGGATAGGCCATGACTGACAGGTGATCAATTATAACTACACCACTAAGATGCCAAAAGACAACTACAAACCTAGGCTTGAGACTTCTAATCTCATTCTATTATACCTCTTCATCGTGTGGGCTGGCTGTGCGGCCTCTGTACAGGCTACAGCATTTCCAGGTATGCATTACCCTTTACCCTTTCATATAATGTCAAAGGATCGCTATGACACTTATTAACATCGATAAGTTGAAAGGCATCCATTGTCATTGATGAAATGGTCTTTTATTGAATAATAAATATTTTTTTAGATTCCATTTTAACTAATAGAATTATGTAACATCTTTTGAAATGCCATTTAGGGTCCAAAGTTTAAATCCTGGACCAAATTAATCTGCTATAACAAATTTATTTCACCAATGTGGTTTTTGGGCACTGAGGCTTGATTCCAGTTGAAAGCGAAAGGTTTCAGAGTATCATAAAGGCGTCATGCCTGATCAAAGGGAATTGGCTCTAATATCTCCAAATGTGCTCTGAATCCTATCTCAAGAACGCTGGGGTATCCATTCAGGGTTAAACTTATTTCCTCTTGCTATGGTGGTCCATAGTTTGAGTATCTTTTTGTAATTGTTACGATAGAGCGGAGAATTCTAAAGATATATTTGTTGTAAGAAAATAGCAACAACAATTCATAAATCATTAACCGCTGATTGAATATTACATGGTCTGTTTAATATCTGGCTCAAGATGGCTTCTGTTTAAAATTGGATTTTGATTTTAAAATGCCATTTGTCCATAGGAAGTAGTTCCTGATAAGATATGAGATTCTGGTAATAAATAGGTCCTTTTTGCATTTTGCAAAAATCAATAACTTTAGGGTTAAGCGGCCAGACGGAGATGGTTTGGTGATAATGTGAAAGTTATCACAAGTCATCAAAAGTTATCATTGGCTGATTGGTCAGCCACACCTTAAATAGTTGTCACAGTGCATTTGCTGTTAATTTACAGCAAATGTTGATGGCAGCACAGTTACCATATTATTGTTACTGGCAGTGTGTAAGGTATTATAAATGGACAGGATTCATCTAAATTATGGGTTCTTCGTGTATGACTTTGCAGTCAGAAAATAATAAATGGTGCAAAACATATTGGAAAGGTTGTATTTTTTGTTTTAATAAAAAAAATGGTCATGCAATAATGGGTTGTTACCACCAACTTTAGTTGTAGGTTTTACAATATCATAATATTATCATGCTTAACATGCAGTACAAATATCTGTAATTTGACAGCATAATATACTGTTATATTTGGTAAGAAGAAACTGCTATAAGGACACAGCAAAAGTTACTGATATTCTACAGTTACTTCAAACTGTGTATGATAGTGAAAATATATCAAGGTAAATTGTGTGTTGATAAGTCAATACTATCTCCTTTTGTCATTTTGATATAAAGCTTTAAAACACTTGGTAAGACCTGGATATGCATGGTGTGAATAGTGTAATCATGATATTAAATATATTATGCTTTAATGGCATGAAAGGCGTTTATAGGCCATAAAGTAAAATATATCTCATGCGTTTGATGTTTTCTTCTGTAAAACAGCAGAGGACCAAAAGCAGTATTTGCCCATTATGAAATGTTCTGTTTATTTCATGATGATTTCATGATGAAATGCTCTGTTAATGAGCACCTAAAAGTAAAGCTACATTCACTGATTCCTTTGTTGTGGTTAGAACTTATGACGGATGAGAGGGGTTCTTTCCAGGTGATTTTGAAGCCAGAAGTCCAAAAAAATGTTGCCCCAAAAACAGCATTGTATTTGTAGATGAATGCATCATAGTACCTGTGTAATTGACAACAATGCTCCGTGGCTGAAGGGCGATGTGTTGACAACATACAGATATTTCTGACATAATTAATTTCATAACATAATCGGCAAATTATGACATATGGTAGATATCTTTGGGTTTATATTCTGTCCAGGATTTATTCTATAGCTCATCATAACATTTTCTTGTTATACATAAATACGAAGTTCATTGAATTTTGTGGCTATCGCATAATAATCTCAAATATCTAAAAAAAATCATGAACAGAATTTGTAATGAGGTTTACCCTGTATATCTGAATACATAAAAGGTACAAAAGTGTACTTTTTTCAATAATTCCTGGCATAGTTGCCTGCAAAAAAAATGAATAAGAGTAAGCAATTCGCATCCTGTTACTGATACAGCATACGCAATTGAAAAACAAACTGATGTCAACAAGATTTCTCCTTGCTGCATCGTATATTTTAAACACTATATATATATAAAAAATAATACCATCAAATATGACAAGCTAAAGCATTACTTGTATAATATATGTTTCCTTTCTGAAGCCAACACCACTGATGTTACCTTAATATCGCAATATATCAAATGTCCCATGCAGGGTTAGTTTGAAAATTATATTAAAGGTTTGTATGACAATGTTGGAATTGGGTTAAATATGAATCTTCATTTTCTGTGTAACAGATGCTCACTGCATGCCTGGATGAGTCACGTGCAGGCATGGAGCAAATTGCATGTAGTCAAATATGTTTTTATTATTTAAAAAATGCAAACAACTACATTAAAACAGGTGCGAAGATCAATTATAAATTCCAATCACGAATTGACTGTCTGCGTCCTTTGTTCATTACATTCAAGTTTTATATAACGTCTCATAATATTTCATACATAGAAACCTGCGATCAAACACACAGAAATGTGCTCCTATAGCAAGGTGTGCAGATCTAATCCAGCAATAGGTTTAGATCTCAAATGCCCTATTGCCATAGAGTTTCATGTTAGATATGGCGGAAACAACATAATCATTATTTTCATTTAATCTTAGAGCCCTATTGTTCGTTTAAAGCTTTATTGAAATCCCGGAGATCACAGACAGTTTTACAGAACTTTGGGGTATATCTAAATGATATATGATTAAGATACTGTTATACACCTGCCAGGATCATTGTTTTGCAGAATATGCATAGTATTTACTTGTACTCATATGACCACTTTAGGTTTGTGGTCTATGACGGTGTGAGGCCTGGACTAATAGACAACTGCTAACAGACAAACAGGCCTCCATAAACCAAATCACTCAAATATCCCGGGCTGAAGGTGCCCATTGTTAGCAAACCCATACTAAGTTAGCACTAGATTACTGCTCAGCTGGCCAAGGTGTTCAAGGGATGATTTAGATTTTAGCAGAAGACTCATCTACTTTCAAATAGTACAGAAATATATAAAGGGGCGAGGGTAAAGATTTTTTATAATTTGAGGAAAAGTGCTTGGAAATCTAAAGCCATGAAAGCTTTAAGGCTTCAATAGGGAGACTGGGGCCCCTTATACCAATACTTTTTTAATGGTAATAACATCGGATTTCATGACATATATTATTACGAAGTGTTTTAATTTTTCCATCATGTTAATGTGCAACTGACATGAACTAAAATAAATCTGGACATGAAGCGAATCATATGAACCCTTATGGCACATGACCACAATAAGGATAAAATTGGAAAGAAATATATGAATGACAATGCAAATAGGTAGCAATGACAACACCAAAAGACATGTTGTTTATGGCCTTTTGTTATTGGCATATACAATTCCCTCTAGATTTTGAGGCTAACCCAATGGTTTCCATTGACTGAGTTGCAGTCCCCTCCCTCAAGATCATCACAGCATGAAAAAGGTTCATAAGGGATGGTAACAGTCAATGGTTCTGACTCACATTTCATAAATTTAACATAATAATTGATTTATTCATCATAAGTCAAATACATGTTTATGTGTATCTATTCTATGAAGTCAATGTACTTGAGCTAATGTTCGAAGAGGTGTTACAAATATTTCAGCTACAGTTTTTTAAAATGGTGGCCATGGTGATAGCATCAGAAGACATTCAGGAGACAGTAAAATGATTTAAAAGGCTGTAACAAATTGTAAATCATATATAAACTGTTCATTGCCTGAGTAAAACTTAGAAGAACAGGTGTGTACAGTGCGCTGACACAGGTATGTTCTTGTGAGAGGGTACAATTTTATATTCTTAGAATTTTGTCATTGCTCGAGTAGGCCATGCTGCCGCCTTGTCTGTTATTATCTGTCACGCCTAGTTCACAGAAATTACAAATGCGTATTGACCTTATTTTGGAAGATAAGGATTACAAAATTGATTCATTTGTGTTTGTGTGCAATTTGTCATCAAAATATTAATGTATTCACTTTACAACATTCAGAATGGGTGTCTTCAGAACAGCTGTCATTTCTAAAACAAAAACCTATCCCAGCATGCATTGTACATGACACAAGAGACACCTGGTTGATCACAAATGTTGAAACTCAAGCGATGAGAACTAACTATAACTGAGGTCACAAGCACTGCCCTTGGGCAGACAACAACCATGCATCCAACTTTGTCATTTTTGTCAGTCAGTCAGTCAGTGAAGATCACAAGATGTTGACAACCCACCTGTCAGGTTATTACTGTATAGACATACAAAAGCTTTATAAGAGGTTAATTGGTTAATCTTATCAATTTAAGTGATTGAATCACATTAGGGTATTGTGTAGTTACCGCAGACAGATTTACTAAATGACCGCAGGTCAGTGTGCAAAACGAGTAAATGATCAAGGAAAATGCTGTCAAAGATCAAAGACTATGCATTGCTGAGTGTCTCAAAGAATAAAAAAAGAAAATGAATTTTTTTTTTTTTTGGATCTGTTGAATCTTTCCAACACATGCATGGTAAAAATGCATTCCAACCAAAAGTCACGCCAATCCATAAGTTTACTGCAATGGTTTTATTGAATTTACACGAGAAGGTCAATTGATGAGGTTTATACGCCAGACAAATTTGCACCAATTTCAGTAAAGGTGCCCGGCCGATGGGTTATTTTGACAACATCTGCCGGTGAGCCGTGAGGGCATCGGGCAATTATTGGCCACAATCAGCCAATTTTAAGACTTCATACGGGCCATCGGGAACTTTAAGCTGCAACATAAAAAATGCCGGCGTTTCCAATATGTCTTCTAACCAAAAATCATTTTAAACTACTCAATGGGATCCCGGCAGTGTCCCGCAGGCATACGGCTGCCGGTGTCGTATGGTAAGAAAAAATAGGACCATATGAAGCCGGCAAATTCTTACTTCCTGGCTGGCGCTCAGCACAAATGTGTCTTGAAATGTGTCTTGAAATAGTGAAAACAATTTTTTTAGTGTAAATCATATTTGTTTACAACATAATTGCGTTTCATGCATTTTGTTTTGGTATTTACAATCACCAAAACATGACAAATAATTTATATCGATTCGGTTTTCTCAACAACAAAATAAATCTCTCGGAAGAAATATTACAATGAGAAATTATCACTTAATAAATGTAAGGAGTAATTGCCTACTGAATTGCCTACTGTCAAATGATAAGAGTAGGTTGACTTGCAAAGGTATACATATATTATTGTGATGTGCTTTACACTGGAAGCAGCCAAATAAAAACTGATCAGAACATGATCAAGATTACTTCATTCAAATGTTCATCAAAAATACAAATTAACCAATTATTACCACAACGGCTTCATTTCTTTCTTTTTTTTGAACAAAAAAACAAAACTCTTGACGCGTTTCATTGAAATGTTGACTTTATAAAAATCCCCAATATTGTTTAATAATGAGAGATCCCCTTCTCTGAAGACCTAAAATAGACCGCCGGATATCATACGTCAAACCCGTTCAACTTGTACTTACAACTCCTGAGGTTCGAGATACAACCGCCTGCAATTTCTAGTTTGCCACCCTTTTTTGTCAAGTGAAAACTAATATTGTCATATTTATATAGATATCTGCCACGATAATAATACCTAATGCATGATAATGTATAATAAAAAAAGACATTTTTTGTTAAGGTATCAAATGGTTGACGTGGTGTATTTAAAATATGACCTTGTCTACGTGATTTTTATTTTTAAATTCATGAATTTGATCAGATTCGGCATCTATTCTAAGGATGGGAACTTGAGAACCTTTTAATTCATTGGTATTGCACGTAAGAAGTATGTTTTCATTTGGCATGTTTTATCAAACTAACAAAATAAGATGGAGAAGTCTGCTGAATGCTTTACCCGTGGTTATATGGAGCAGACGGAGAAAAAATTCTGAAACCTGTTCATAGAAGTGCAGACTAGCTTTTCTGTATGCTGAGCATACACCATGAAGCAAATTGTAAGCTCAGTTGTCAAGCAAAACATGTCTTTTTTTCTGACAGAATTGTAGATGATTTTATTTTGGTCTGAATGAACACATTCAAAGTTCATGCATAATTCATTTATTTTTTGTTTTTCATGTACGCGTTGCTGATAAGACAGAAAATCAACCATGTCGGATTAGACAGAACCTAAAATTGGTTTCTTTTGGCAATCAAAGATCTAGGATCAGGTTAAAATCAATATCCCAATAAGTGATTATAACAGTGATTATAACAGTGATTATAACAGTGATTATAACAGTGATTATAACAGTGATTATAACAGTGATTATAACAGTGATTATAACAGTGATTATAACAGTGATCATAACAGTGATTATAACAGTGATCATAACAGTGATTATAACAGTGATTATAACAGTGATTATAACAGTGATTATAACAGTGATTATAACAGTGATTATAACAGTGATTATAACAGTGATTATAACTGGTTTTGAAAGACCGTGGTTCTCAGTGATTATAACAGTGATTATAACAGTGATCATAACAGTGATTATAACAGTGATCATAACAGTGATTATAACAGTGATTATAACAGTGATTATAACAGTGATCATAACAGTGATTATAACAGTGATTATAACAGTGATTATAACAGTGATTATAACAGTGATTATAACTGGTTTTGAAAGACCGTGGTTCTCATTTTGGTTGAAAATTCAAAAGAAGGATCCCAAGTCAATCTTACAAAAAGGTCCATGTTATTGTGTCCCGGTGACAGACTGTCATCTGTCACAGGATGTCACCTGAATTGAAGTGTGAGATTCTACAAATAAAGACATAAATGTTCTAATAGTTTATTAGCATGCGTATGTGATTAGTCTCATGTTCAAAGGTCCTTGATCCTTTCATAATTAATATGCTATCTCCTTAGTTTCTAGCCTTTGGTAAGATAGTCAGTCACATCTACTGCAAGGATACTATACTTCAAGTCTTAAGAGATCATTATGAAAACAGATCAAAAGTCACAATATCACTTTTAAAACTTACTTGTTTAAGGTATGAGTGTCAATTGATGAAAACTAAAGATGGGCCCAAGAAATACGACCTCGGAGTTAATTTGTCAGTGCGTGTTATTTAAGGCAATTTTGCAGAATACAAATAAAACAAAAAGTGTCATCTTTACGAGGTGGAGGTATGTTTCAGACAGTCTGAACACAATTCTTGTCGGAATATGACACTTTGTCTGGTGTTTGCGAGCAACATATAATTAGAATCGGGCATATCATGTGGTAAATGTGTGATTCTACACATCAGAAAACAGATAGATATTCATACTGTTGTCTGTCTTGTAATGTCGTGCCTTTAATTACAAAATGTGTCTGATGCTAATTATATATATATCACTCATAAACACCAGACAAAGTGATTTTTGTTGAGACATACTTCTTAGCCGCAGAGATTCTGCCCTTTGATTTGACAGATCACATCAATATTTCAACCACTACCGAGGATAAATCACGACCGTTTAATGAAAAAAACGGTTTCTTAAATTTCAGATGACACATTGTTATTATCAAGCATGTAACACAGAATTATACCTTACAAAGACAATAAACAACTCTTTTCATTTTCACGTCAGGTTTCCCCTTTGTTTAACCGTTATACTGGAAATGAATGAGAGGAAAACATCTTTTGCTCCTTTCTTATTATGTGACTTTTGTTGCTGTTGCCCTCATAAACCTTGATGTTCGCAATGCCTAATCACAGAATAATAATCTTGGCACAATGTACCATTGAACTGCATAGTGATATCGATAGATTCAACATTTTAATATTATCACCTTTAAAAGATAATAAAAAATATATCTAACTCGCAATAGAGAAGGGATCATTGATGATCTTTTACTGTTACCATCTCTTATGAACCTTTATAAGATGTGAGGAGCCTAAAACTCAAGTCAATGATGATTTATGAATCATAAAAATTCTGGCAATAAAGATAAACTTTGAATATTGTTGACAATTTAAGGAGCTCCGTCTGGGAAGCCCCCGGAGTCTATCCGTATCCAGGAGGTTAACCCCGGTCCATCTGTGGACGTGGATGGCAAGATTCCACGATCCGTCACCCTCAGGATCCCGACTCCGCAATACTCAGTGTCTCTCAATCTCACACTCAACCCTCACTTCTTCAACAATGTCCCAATTCTCATTGGGGAGAAAAACAAAGTGACAGAATTCAAACCAGACTCTAATAATGTAAGTGTTTTTATATTTTGATGCCATGAGTAAATTTTATCAAGTAAATCGAATCAGCGTAAGATATAAAACGTTGATATGAATTGATGTGAGATATCCGGGATTTGAAATGTAATACGAATTGATGTAAAATATCCGGAATACTTAAAGATGCGTTTACATTTTCTTCATAGGATTACGCAATTTATACAGATCTTCAGACCCAGGCGAATATCCTCATGAGACCTGTGGTGTCCTCTACTGGGAAAGTTATTAGAAGATTTGTAAGTTTTAGACTCCCAATATACCAAGAGATGGTCCTCATTAACAAATCTGGGTGTCTTTTAGAATGGAAACTAATCTATTTTAGTGATACATCGTATTTGTTAGAACTTGCCATGCTTCATATTTTGGTTCATATGAAAGTTATTTATACACGTTTATATCAATTCGGAATTCTCTTCTAAATCAAAGCAAAATTCTGCAATAAGAAAACAATACCTCAGAAGAAATATAACTCTCAGAATTTATATTATCATTATATTAACAGCAATGTGATTTCTGTTTTAATTTGAGATATGCACAAGTTAATGCAATGCCTAAAACATTCAGTTGTATTACTTTATCATGTTAAATGTATGAGGAATTACCCTCATTTTGGTATGTGTAAAAAAAATAAGCGTTTTACAATGTTTCCCCAAACCTGCGTTGAAGAAATATAACCATGAGAAATTCTGTAATCACTATATAAACAGCAAATTGATACTCTTTTTTATTATATATGTACTCAGTCAGGTGTTTTCAAGATATATGAAGAAGATTTTATCCTGTCGTCTGGTTGTGATGAATTTTTTGGACAAAACCCTGAAGAGTGCGAAGAACAAAAACAAAATAAAAAGAGGAGATTAAAACGAGAAGCGACTGAGGGCGAAGATAGTGACGTGGAAGAGGATGGCTTAGAGGAGGACGCAGAGCAGGACGCAGAGGAGGACGCCGAGGAGGAAGACACTGATGACTATCACGTGTATTCACCGGAAACGGATGACACATTCACGTTTGTGGGCGACGCCAGTGAGTCATTAAAAATGTCCATTAACGCATGTTTTCAAACTGATATGCTGAACACAAAGAATAACACCTTGTTGTTAATCTGTGAATCAATCCTGTTTAATACTATTTGGGATAATTTATTTTATTATAGATTAGCTTGAACTGTGCAGTCAAACGGAAAACATCATTGCATTTTTAACTGTTTTGTATAAATAGTGGTCACAATCCACGGTTCAGGTGGAAAAATCAATGCATTATATTGTACACACCTCGTTTACAGATGGTCTGGGCATAAAAATGTTAATTTAAGTTGTGGTGGTTTTAAGAATTCAATGAGGAATTAGCGATATCCACCAGACACGAGAGGGAGGTCCTGGACTACTACATGGCAAACACAACTAACAGAACAACCCAATTTGAAGTGGAATTGTTAGTGGTCACTGATTATGCTATATTTACCAGGTAAGTAGTCTACCCATCATTGCGTTATCCAAAACTTACATCAAATTAGAAAGAAGTTAAGATTTTCATGAGAGTAAATATTTTCAAATATGATATTTGATGATTAGTGTAGTAAAGTATTAATTATTTTCTTTTTTCCTTGGTGAAAATAGTCACTGATCAGTAGTTTAAATGACAAACCATTGTCACAGATCAGTAGTTTAAGTGACTAACCAGAGACACAAATCAGGACTTTAATTGACTAAACGGAATACTGGTGTCAAAGATAGATTGCTTTGCACTTGCACTTTATGTACTTACTGAGTGTAATGTGATTTATGAATGGTGAATACCTTTGTTTTCAGGATGTGGCGATACAGCTCAGAAAGGAACTCGGCAGAGGCAAAAAAAGACACTATCAATAAAATCAGATATTATTACTCACACATTATAAATGGGGTGAGAGGACATATTCTATAATGCTTTGAATACAATAAGGAGGGGTGATTAGTGAAACGATGCTGGCATAATATTGGTTTAAGCATTCATGAAACCACAACGTTCACATGCAATTTTACAGAGGTTTGGGGTATGTTTAAATGATATATTGCCACGACACAAGCAAGCTAAAATCAACCTAAAATCAACCATAATTGACCATGGTTATTGTGTTTTGTTGAAAGTGCCAAGTACTGCCTGTACTCTTTTGACCACCAAGTGGCCATATGATTGTATACCACTTTTGTGGTCTGTCAGGGTGTTAGACCTGGACCATTGGACAAACATTAATGGACAAACAGAGCTCTGTAAGCCAAATCACTCCATTGTCCCAATCTAAAGGTGCCCCACTGTTAGCAAGACTTCACTTAGCAGGTGTTTGCACAAGATCACTGGTCAGCTAAACAAAGTTTGTTGGCAAAGTGTCCAATGGATGATTTGAATTTTTTGCAGAAGACTCATCCCCTTTCAAATGGCACAGAAATCTATGTAGGGGAAATATGAAGGGTAATAACTTTTGATCACAAAGTGTGGGGTGTGAACATTTATTTTATGCAAGGAAAAAATGTTTGAAAACCTCATTTCATGAATGCTTTAAGTGACATAAATTAGTATCTAAGTAATGAAATGCCTGATCTAAATTTATTTGAAATACAACAAAGCTGATGGATAATAATTCACGTTTTAAATCAACAAAATAATGATTACATATTGTGCATATATACATCAGAAGTACAGAAACAGAATGGTGGAGGGAAATTAAGAACATTCATAAGAAGTATTAATAAGAAGTATTCATAAGAAGATTGATGTCTTGCATATATATTTGCACCACTTAATCATTTTTTTCAGGTGAATATGAGATACCAGAGTATTTGTGATAGTTCCTTTTGCATTACTATCAAACTCAGTGGTTTCTTCATAGCTACTGTAAGTAAATTCATTAGATCGTGTTACAAAAATAAACTTGTTTATAGCTTAAGTAATGTTTGTCATATCATCTGGTTTTATTTAAACCAGAACTAAATATATTTCATGGCAATATATTTTAAATATTGGATATGTTGTCAGCCTTGCAAAACGTAGTGACTCAATTGCAAAAGGGACACATTTCTTGTAGGATCCCGGAACGTCCACTTTCACATATGCATACAGGAAATTCGTTCCGGATGATCCGGTGGCATGGGTGGATGCCTATTTTGCATTGGATGCCTTCCAAGCATGGGTCAATAAATCCAAATCTTCCCTTCCTCAGCATGACCAAGCTACACTTTTATCTGGGTAAGATTTTATTTAAATATTTTATTGTAATTCAAGATTTTGTCATGTCTATCACATCATGTAGCCACGGGCCGTGGCGCAGTTGGTTAGAGTGCCAGCTTATTAGCACAAGTTCCTCTGTGGTGTCCAAAGGTTGTGGTTTCGAACCCCGGCCGTGCCGGGATTGAACTCATGATACAATTTTCCATATGAGCTGAGGCCCGTGCCTAGATGGTTCACCTATTGTCCTTGTAAATCTGTGACCGGGCGGGTTTTGAATTTGAAATAAAGCATTTTCTTCGAGATGTACAATAATGGCCTTTTGTAAACAAATAGATACAAGCTGTATGGATCGCAAAATGACGATGGGACTTTCAGAGCAATTGCAGGTTTGTCTTTTTGCGTTCCACTTTGATGAGGTTATCAGTCCGGCAAGGCATATATAGGCAGACCTATTTGGGGGACCTATTTTTTTAAAATATATTTTGCATGTTGTGATACATAAATATATGTTTCAGGTCTAGCTGATGTCAAAGGGGTTTGCACATTTTATAGTTCCTGCATATGTATGGACAGAGGTCTGTATATCACTATACAAACCGCCTCTCATGAAATAGCCCATAAGTGAGTAAACTATTATAATAGATAACTTTTAAAATGAAAAATAAATTCTATAAAAATGCCGAGACAAATTGAGATGATTTAGAAAATAAACAATGGAATCGATGCAGGAAAACAATGGCACACAGTTACATACAATTCAGGGTGAAATCCGTGGCAAACACATAGGATTTTTCAAATCTCGAAGTTGGATCCTTTATATGAATATTTGATTGCATAATTCAATACCTCAATCCATTTGAATTATCATAATATTTAACTTAGCAATTAACTTATATATTTCAGCCTTGGAGCTTTTCATGACGGTTCCCACAACTCCTGTGAGCGAGATGACCAGTACATTATGGCACCCTCTCCAGGACCTCTGGATGAAAACAATAAAAATAACACCTACAGTTTTTCCAAGTGTTCCAAACGAGAAATGGAAGACCACATGATGTTCCTCAGCATGTGAGCAACTCGACCCCCTAACTATTATGTCATATCTAATCGCAAACTTTGGCAAACTTTGTGGCACTATAAATTTGTTTTCCTTTCTCATCACAAAATTGGATCATTAGTCTGATCCGGAAATGACATTGACTGTAATGGTTCAAATTGATACCTATATATCAAATAGCACCAAAGTCTATACCTATATATCAAATAGCACCATAGCCTATATCTATATGTCAAATAGCACCATAGCCTATATCTATATGTCCAATAGCACCATAGCCTATATAGCACTATATATTTGATAGTCTATACCTATATATCAAATAGCACTATATATTTAATAGCCTATACCTATACAGTCAGACCTCGCCGGACCGTCCCCCGATAATCCGGCATATCAATTACCGACAGTGATTTGGCTGCAACCATTCTAATCTTTCTTTATTTGTATTCATTTGATGTCCGTTTCATCAAACCGTCAGACTCGTGAAACCGGCAGAATTATGTGTGACAGACCATGACGGACTGGCGGGGCTTGACTGTATATACCAAATAGCACCGCAACCTATACGTATATATTAAATAGCACTTCATTTGACAGCCCTCTATTGTTAAATTATTGAAAATTAATCCTAGAATCATGTTATATTTTCCGTTTTCATAACTGTTTTATTGAAAATTCGGGAAATTGTCTCATTTAAAAGAATGAAATGATATCATTACGATAAAAATAAAACATACGCCTGCTTTATTTTTAATCAATTTGTAATCACGATATATTCGAAGAGATAAAATAATGTTTTAAATTGTGCCATTTACAGTTTGTACACAATATCGTCAACTAAGCAAATGCAATATTTGCAAATTCAAAACTTGAATTTACTCTTTTGTATAAGTTGAGTTTACTTGAAAGGTCCAGAGCTGACTTAGTGATTATCATCTTCTTTATGGCGTAAAATAGAAAAGATCAGAGAGCTTCAGAAGTTATCCAATATTAAAAGATAATGTTGAAGGTCATTTCAATGCTAAATGCGTCCACTATATGATATGATTTAGATATTTTCAGATAGGTTCATACATGTAATGTTATGATTTAAGATGAAAGATATTACTCGTTTAAACATGGAAGATTGGACCAAATGATAGTTTTTGCCGAAAAAGTCTGAAAAAAAATCTGTTCATTATAACCTCCTGCAGTATT
Organism: Amphiduros pacificus; assembly: GCA_949316495.1. Lineage (NCBI taxonomy): Eukaryota > Metazoa > Annelida > Polychaeta > Phyllodocida > Hesionidae > Amphiduros > Amphiduros pacificus. The sequence goes on along the minus strand of OX439003.1, from coordinate 44,209,041 downwards.
GGTGAATTTCAATATATTCTTGTACTTACTTATATTTTCCTTTATTCTAACGTATTCAGTCAAAACGCGAGCTGCCTGGTGGGCAAGGGCAACAACCAGTTTGACTTTGAGAGTCACATGCGCACGCCGCCGGGGCAGACATACACCATAGAGGGCCAGTGTCAGTACAGATACGGCATCCGCTCTTATTACTGTGCGGTATGTAGAATATCAATAGAAAATAATAAAATACAAGGCATGTATTAATAAAATACAAGGCATGTATTTATGTGGTCTGCAATGTGCAATCAATGTACACTGTAATGTTTGCAATCTCATTGTTAGCGCCCATGACTCTCTCCGTAAATATAAGGAGCTTGGTGCAAAGACATACTCTGCAATAAGATTTTCAATAAGATATGGCATTAAATGTTTTCTTTTGTGTGGTAGGGTGCAGTTAACGATGCCCGGATGTGTGAAGTGTTGGAATGTTATGATCCCCTGGAGGAGAAGTGCCAGAGCCGAGTGGACCACAGGGCGGCCAATGGGACCTCATGTGGCAACAAGAAGGTACGCAGAAGTAGGCGAATAGTACGCCAAAAAGATTGCTTATTTCTCTATTATAGAACAGGTTATCAATGCATCAGCAGAATAAGTTATCAAAGATGTTAAGAAAGTGGTAATTTAACAATTAGTCCAAATAAATATGCCCTTAATTTTCATGATGTGGATATCAGTGTATAATATTTAACAGGAATATATCGGGTTTTTGTGTGATCGCCTTTCGATACCTGATTCCTTATTTTGTTTAATTGCAAATAATGTTTTTGTTAATCATTGTTTGGTATCAATTTTATCAGTGGTGTGACACGGGCAAGTGTGTTCCCAATAAAAATGCCCCAGAAGTGAGAGGTAAATATTCCTTTTTCATATACCCAATTCATGAACATCCAATTCGTGAACATTAAAACCATATACACTCAAATCATGTTCATCAAAATCAGGCACATTCAAATCATGTACATTCGACTCATGTACGCTAAAAGGTACCAAACAGTAAAATGTTGTTATTTCCGCAGATACGTGCCTCTCCGGTGATTGGCGAGGTACATTCTCGGATTCACGTCGGTGCAGAGATATGGTATCGTCACCGTGGGATTGTTACCTTGACTTCTTCGGCGACACGTGCTGCCACACCTGCAGTAGCCTCAGCAATCCCTCTAAGCCAGGTAGGATCACATTACTTCATTCCAGGTAGGATCACAATACTTCATGCCAGGTAGGATCACAATACTTCATGCCAGGTAGGATCACATTACTTCATGCCAGGTAGGATCACAATACTTCATGCCAGGTAGGATCACATTACTTCATGCCAGGTAGGATCACAATACTTCATGCCAGGTAGGATCACAATACTTCATGCCAGGTAGGATCACAATACTTCATGCCAGGTAGGATCATAATACTTCATGCCAGGTAGGATCACAATACTTCATGCCAGGTAGGATCACAATACCTCATGCCAGGTAGGATCACAATACTTCATTCCAGGTAGGATCACATTACTTCATGCCAGGTAGGATCACATTACTTCATGCCAGGTAGGATCACAATACTTCATGCCAGGTAGGATCACAATACTTCATGCCAGGTAGGATCACATTACTTCATGCCAGGTAGGATCACAATACTTCAAGCCAGGTAGGATCACATTACTTCATGCCAGGTAGGATCACATTACTTCATGCCAGATCACCCCATTCTAATTAACACAAGCCAGGTAGGATCACAATACTTCATGCCAGATCACCCCATTCTAATTAACACAAGCCAGGTCATTTTGAGTTATACATGCCAGGTATGATACCATAAATACAAGTCAGGTCAGATCATTTTGATTAATACAAGCCATGTATGATGACATTATTACAAGCCAGGTCAGTTCATTTTACTCTGTACAGGCTTGGCATAATCAATTGAATAAAAGCCAGGTCAGCTCATATCAATTCTTACAAGCCGGATATGATCACATAATTACAGGCAAGTTAGGCTGACATTAATACGTGTGAGATCAAGGCAGCTAAGTACATATTAATCCAAACCAGGAGAGAATGGAATGACATCAACCTTTGATAACATTATATTTAGATCAAATATCTGTCATAGAATCGAGGGTTATAGCGATAAATGATGAAAATAATAAAATATATAGATATACGTTTTATTAATGTTTTTCACAGAATGTCTTTATGGAGATAAATATGAATGGTGTCAAACAAAAACGAAAAAAGATTGCTACGACCGCCACGTTGAAGACACGTGTTGTAAGACATGTGAGGATTTGCACACTGGGATCCCAGGTAAATCATACAACACTAGCTTTCTAACTATGAAGTGAAACTTGGAAAATGGAGGTAAAGGTTTCTAAAATGTGTCTACAAAGAATATGCATGAGTGTCTACAAAGTTGCACTTACGCATGTAAGACAATGAGGATGGGTTATTCTATAAATATATAGCTAATAGATTAAAGCTGCTTTAACAACATGGCCATCTATCGTCTGGCCAATGATAATAATAAATGGTTTGCAAACATATGAGTAATAAAGTCTATGACGGGTTTATGTACAGTACCCTCTTTAACCATATAGTAATATTGTGACATGTAGTCTCCAATAATATACCATAGAAATATTGGTATCCATAACAAAGTGTTTGCCTTTGACAGGATGTGAGTTTGGAGACAAGGCGACCTGGTGCCCAAGTATTCCTACAGGGGAATGCTATACGAGTGAGGACCTTTGCTGTCACACCTGCAGTCGCAGAGTGATTGATTCCCATTCAGGTAACAAACTTAGTCGATCCTCAAACTACCCACCCCCACTGTCCGCCACCTGCTGCAGGTCATGAATATTCACATTTTGAAAATTTGCATTTTAGAGAGGCTTAACGGTGCTCATAAATTGCTTTTGCTTTTCATGCCTTTGGCAAAGCAAAAATTACCTAATTACAATATCAACACTGAATGAGGAATGTTTTTCTCACTTTCCTAAATTGCTTGTTCTAGTGTCGAGATGTAAGAAAACTATATATGCACTTTATATTTTCACTTGAAGAAAGATTTTATATGCATTAAATATGATGTGGATTGGAACATAGGGCTTTGGAGGCAGAAGGAGGTTGAGAATCGACTACCTCAGTTTAGAAGGGTATCTGTTACACTATTGCAGCCACTACCTGGGTCTATCGAGCGTGTGAAATAGAACCGTACTTGAATGTATTTAGAGTAAATATTCTCACTTAACTTTTAACCTAACTCTTTCTTATTTTCAGAGTGCAGATACGGAGACATGTTCGGGTGGTGTAGTACAATCACAGCTATCCAATGTTACAATGACAATACCAGGTGCTGCCAATCTTGCCGCAGATTCTACACAGGCGTACAAGGTACATTATCAAGTATATCTGTGCATCATATATTACAGGCAAATCATAGTCTCCAGAGACAGATAGGAGCGATATACTTTCTAACACATTTGACGTTTTTTTTTAGTTTGTTATATTTTTGTTTGTTTTAAATCAGAATCCGAAAAAAGGGATTATAGTTTGGCACAGTAGAAAGGACATCCACTTGACCTTTTCTTTATTAATATCTCTTTATCAAGCTAAAATAATCAAAAATCTACCCCATAAACCAACTGATCTTTTTTATAAAAGCCAACACCATTGATGATAATATAAATACACTTTTATTCCTAATTTTTATGACACAGCATAAACATTTGCAACGGTTTATGATGGCACATTGACCAAGACTTTAACAGGTATAGGGTAGCTAACACAAAATGATTGTTCTTCTATGATGTTATACTTTGAAATCAATAAAGAGATCACCTTGTTTTCACCAGGTTGTGAGTATGGGGACCGCATGCACGGGTGTGAACCTTATGACTGCCAGTTTAATCAGAGGAGTTGCTGCTCAACTTGTGGATACAGGGAGTCCACGTCCACCACGATAGCCGCCCCTGCCTCGTCCACTACCCCGGGGTCCCTGACCTCACCTACTTCCCTCTCTACATCCACCAGAGCTCCCACACCCAGCCCAGGTATCACCCTTAGTTATATTGCTTATTGCTTCATATACCCAATGTTATCCAACTGTAATGCAAATAGATAATACCGCTGTAAATTATATAGATAAAACTGATTCCATCAATTTATACAATGCCAAGTAAAAATCTTATCTTTGCATGGCTAATTGTATGTTAAAAAATAAAACTGCTGTTAAACTAGATGCTGAATGTATATATTTCTATACTATTATTATTCTGCTGTATAATTTGCAATAATTTGACATATGACAAGACAATTTGAAAGAAATGTTTTTGTTACAGTTATTTTATATTGATATGCATGAATTTACACATTGGGAGTGGTTGTTTTATCAGAGTGTACAGATAAGGCCTCGTGGTGCTCTGACCTGAGGAACAGGGCTCATGACTGTTATGTGGACTATAGGACCTGCTGTGCTACTTGCTTGCCATTCAGGACAAATACTCCAGGTTGGGAGATTTCAATGAAAGCGTGTTCTCCCAGGGGTGGTACAATATCTAAAATATATATTTAATGATATTATCTAAAGGTCAATGAAATAGGGGCAGGGAATACATGATGCTTTGATGAAGAATCTATGAAAGCATGATATTAACATTTTAATTGTAATTAATCTTTGCCATATCAACCGTATACTAAAGATATGCAATCTAGAGTAGACTATAAAAACAAGGCAAACAATGCAATTATATCATTTTGTGAATGATTTATAAATCAACATTATTATGACCCCTGGGAGAACCATAAACTAACCGGAAGCTTTCATTACAGGGTGTGATTAATATTCTTATCTTGTGACATGCTTCCCTGGGTAGCTTTTTCCACATCCTGCACAATATCCTATCTGCAATCTCCAAAACTGCAAAACTCTCGGTCAAATCTCGTTGTCTCTGGTCTCTCATTCTTTCATTTTTATTGATTATCTCTTTTACTTTGTTTTTGGGTCATCACAAACTTTTAACTGGTCAGACATTAGATAATTCTTGGTTTCTAAATTAATAAGTTTTGGAGCTATCACATAATTGTTGCAGGATACATCAGTCACAGGATAAGTATTGCAATGATCTTACCCTCTTTCTTGTTGCTATAATGCAGTGTAAATTAGCTTAAGGAACTAAAGTATTGACAAATAAACGAGATTTGAAACAACTATATTATTCTTTATGAGCCCATGACAGAGAAAATTCTAAACTTTGAAAGGAAGGCCTGTAATATGGAACCAGCGTGGGAGATTAAAATGTTGAATGGGGCATGGTCGCGAGTTCATTTGTAATCCTGGTAGTCAAGTTGTGATTGTACTGAAAACATGGTGGCCTTGAGCTGGTCAAGATATGCCTTAAATCATTTAAGGGCCAAACACGTAATGCTATTTATGAATACAATGATTGTCCTTTATAGATTCATCATTTAGAATTACCGATAGAAAGACGTTTGAGCTTTGAAATCTGAACCTCCAAATTTATCATGAAATAAAGGTCACCAGTGATATCATTTAGAATTACCGAAAGACGTTTCAGCTATGAAATCTGAACCTTCAAATTTATCATGAAATAAAGGAAGTGATATGAGAAGATTTGACTTTCAGGGTGTGAGTACGGAGATGAGTTCAGTTGGTGTAAGAATATTGCAGCCAGTGAATGTTACCAGGACACTACCAGAGATGGTTGCTGTGTCACATGCCCTCTCTTCAATATCAATATACCAGGTCTAGCATTTTGTTATTTTGATGAAAACATGTAGTTAGATAGAATATCGGATAAAGTACGACATATCTAAACTGCAAGTTATCATGCATTTATGAAACAAAGCAAGTCTCATTGTTTTATACATCTGTCCATAAGTACGCTATACAGCACAAAAGCAGTTAGATCAGTTTTCCTCAGTTGAGATGAATAAACAATATGAGGTCAAAAATAATGTGCATTGTTATCCTGTCACCTGCTTTAAGTATGCAAGGGTATAGTACTAGTCTTATCCATCGGATAATTCTTACCCAGTCACGTATTACCTTTTTTATCATATATCTAACGGCATGATATGGATGCTGCAAGAGTAGAAGGGAAAATAATAAATATTTAAGAATCACACAATATGTCTTGATTTCATATGAATATACGTATTTCAGGTTGTGAATATGGTGATAGATTTGCGACTTGTAATAGAACCAGTATGGAGGAATGTAGAGATAGTCCCACTCTCAGACGGGATTGCTGCTATACTTGCCGGAAGTACGCCTCATCTATAACTACTTCCGGTAAGTGCACATCCTTTCTTACCTTACATAACTAAGAGTCGAGTAGTCGACATATAAATGGTGATAAAAGAATTTTCTCTTCTTTACTCCAAACTGTAATTAGTTTTCATAGATAAGGTTGATTCCAAATAAAGACCTTTTATTTGACCACATTGTCTCAATCACTAATTAGATAACAACCTTCTCTCACCTTGCAGCCCCTCGTCCGTCTGTGTCACCAAGTGTACGTCCATCTACCACTACTCTGCAACCACGAGAAGGCAAGTCTTTTTAAAAAAAGAAGAAGACTATTTTGTGCTTTTATTTTCTTTTATTGGGGTTATCGAATAGTAATTACTTTTCACTTAATTCCTTGCAGTGTGTACTGGGCGAGACACGGCCTCATGGTGCCGAGAGCACAGATATCGGTCCACCTGCTATGGTAGCAACATTCATTTATGTTGTGAGACATGCAAAGCCAGATACCAGCCTGTCCCAGGTGACTATATGGTTTGCAATGAGTTACAAATTTATTGTTTTAGATATATATATATTCTGCTTTGCATATAAGAGTATCATATTGCGTAAAGTCACTCACTGATGACTGATAACTTATCCCTGTTGAGTAAGGATTCGTTTTGTGTCTGGAGTTCAAATCTTGATAGAACTTTGTTGGAATAGTTGAAGGGTGCGTCATTTATGATAAGAATATTTGACTGGTGACAGATAAAGCATGTATATGTATGTTGCAGGATGTGAGTACGGGGATCATGTATCTTGGTGTCATACTATCAGCGTTGATGACTGCAAGGATCAGTATTACTATGAGAAATGCTGCAGATCATGCGCAGCCCATGTCGCTCCCTCCACACCAGCCCCGGGTAAATCTACACTGCATCTATTTTTTACCCTCCCTATTTACTTCTATATAAAATGGTATTATGAAGGTGGCACATTCATTTGAACCCTTGTTTTGTTCGATATGCATTTAAGCTTGAATATTATATGATTTTACCAGGATCAAATGGTTTATTAAAATCAATAATGTAATTTGAGTTGTGCTACAAAGGCTAGTGAACTTGATTTGCACCTGTATGACGATCTTCCACGCGTAAATGCAAAACGATGGTGGTTTGGGATCAGTTTAGTTTTCATTTATTATTATTATATCTCTTTTTCTAAATTTATTTATATATTTGTGTTAATTCTGTTATGCACTTGTTTTCTTTTTTAATTATTTTGTTTTATTTTGTTATGTTTATATTATATCAATCAACAGGTAAATCTACTTCACCTCTTTCAACTACTCCATCAGGTTCTAAGTCAGCAATTACACATTCTGAGCAATCAACTGAAACATTTACAACCTCAGCTATTCAATCACCAACAACTACAAAATCAACATCTACAACACAATCAATTTCATCTACTCAATCACCGTCAACTACTCAGTCGTCATCAACTACACAGTCAATACCAACTACTCAATCTACTCCAACTACTCAATCAACACCAACAACTACTTGGACCCAGTCAGCATCAACTGCTCCATCAACCCCAGCTACCCAGTCAGTATCAACTACTCAGTCAACCCCTACTACTCAACCAGCATCAACTACTCAATCAACTACAGTAGAAACAACTACTCAGTCAAAACCTACAACACAATCTCTCTCCGAGTCAACTTCAACAACACCTTCCACTGAAATACAAACTACTACAGAAGCACAAAGTAAAGAGAATATAAAGCATTCTATGATCATGAGATGCTTATCATTATTATTGAGTTAACATTTATAACAAATAGTTTACTAAGAACGATAAAAAGAGAGCATGTGTTTTGATGACAATGATATCCAAAACTATAAAAAATACCCTGCTGTTGCATACATACACTGCTGTCACAGAAATTCCCTGCACCATTATTTATTATTTTTGTCTTTGCTATGGTATCCTGGTTGTCTCTGCCTAAGATTATTTAATGATCAATCCTCGAATCCTCAGATCTTTATTATTTCTAACCTGTTTGAGTTTAATTATGTAGCATTTACAGAACAATTAAGAACTTATGTAGCATTAACAGCACATAAATTAACAAATATAATCCAGGCTTTAAGATATGAATAGTTTAATTTTAAATTGTCATATATACGTCCATAATTCTTTATATCATTTTTCTTTTATAGTGTGTAGCACAGAAAACCAATTTTCGTGGTGTGAGAATCTCCAATCATATTTCTGCTATGAAAATAGCACAATTGAGAATTGCTGTCAGATGTGCAAGCTTCATCATCAGCCAGACGCGCCACCTGGTGAGAGATTCTCTACACTCTATGGGCACTACCAATAGGATGGGCAAAATCAGTTACCTTTTTGACCTTAATTAAAAGTAACTTTGACGTTTGGTGCTATCTACTAGCGACCTTGAAGTTGGGTTTTAGCCCTTTCCAATTCATTGTTCGATGTGTAAAGCACATGTTAATGTTTTCATATGATATTGATAGAGATTTTTTAACAACGTGTTCAGTACGTTATTGCAAGATTGCATAAAAGAAATGAACATCTTTAACATTTCTGATTCTTCTATTTGAGCTAATATCACGTGTTAAATATAATTGTAGTTTAACATAATATTAGTTTTGTTTTATTAGTACAGGAATTCTGACCAGTTCTTTTGTCTTAGTGTAGACCTAAGATATTTGGTATTTAGTACTTGAACTTTTATTAAAAAGACTAACCACACCATAGTGATACCCTGATTTCATCTTGTTCAGCTCACCAATAGATAATGATCTTTACACGCCAGATGTAGCCATTATGTAATCTTCTTTTGCGCATCACAATTTGTCAAACAAATGACCATCATGTATTTCTCCCAAACGTAGTGATAAAGTGCGTATCAGAGGAAGTGCAGAATAAAAATCGCCAATCATTAATTTTGTTCATTTTGGCAAAGTTTTGCCAATACTTTCTGCCAATTCCCAGGTAACAATCTGATAATCCTGAGTGGCACAACACTGATCATTGGTAATGATATTTATTATGATATAATTGATATAGCGCTGATACCTGACAGCTTCTGATCATAGCGCTTTTCAAGGTAGTGTGGGAAGAATGTCTTTATGCGTTTCTTAACGACATCAACTAAGATACTAGTCCTAATCTCATTTTGGAGATCATTCTGGGTTATGACCAAGAAGGTTCTATCCCTTACTGTCGTGGGTCGTGGAACCACATGGTCCAGTCTACTTATGGGTTTGATAGTAGGTAGATCACACATGTAAGGTGGTGCCTTACTATTTAGAACCTTCCCGGTGACAAGGGGGATTCTGACATAGATTCTTGCATGCATTGGGAGCAAATGCAGTTCATTTGATATTTCAGAAATATAATTAGATTTTCCCTTCTTCAATAAACCTGATACAGAGTTGTAAATATTGTAGTTTTTTAAAATTTCAATTGCAGGAAGGCCATTGCAATAATTTAGGGTAGATGTAACAAAGACATGTGCTTAGGTTTCAGGTGTTTTGTCATCTCGACACAGCTGATAACTGATATGGTAGTGTCCCTTTGTGCACAATTTACTAATTTGTGTCTTCGTGTTCATGTCTGAGGTAAAGTTGATACCAAGGTCTATCACACACGCATTGAGTATCACCTATTTCCAGTGTGAACACATATTAGCATGTCTGTCATTCCATCATTGAGTTTCATTTTATTTGTGATCTGGGAGATTTTGACTCAACCAATACACCTTTTTCTAACTCAAGTGTGTCTACACTTTGTTTACTGGTCTGATCCATAAAGATGTAGATGTAGATGTGGCAGCTGAGTCCATAAGATGCAATGATGATGTCAGCAAGAGGATATATGTAGATAAGATAATAAATAAGATAGGTCCCACGACTGAACCTTGTGGGACACCATACTAAATAGAGTTGGAAGAAGACCTGCATGTGCCAACTTTAACACATTGTTTCTTTCCATTAGCAATGACCCAAATTAATTCTGATAGAAGACCAATATGTGCTCCATTATTGACCCAATCTAAACTTACAAACCTTGAGGGATTACAAACCATGAGGGATTACAAACCTTGAGGGATTACAAAACTTGAGGGATTACAAACCTTGAGGGATTACAAACCCTGAGGGATTACAAACCTTGAGGAATCGCTGCCCCATCTGTAATGTACATCAAAAGTATTCATTAATTAAATTTGTCTTTAAGGGTGTATGTTTGGTGATAGATACCAAGGATGTGGGAATCTAGAGTTGAATAAGTGCTATTTTGCAAACTATCAAAAGGATTGTTGCCTCACATGTCATTCACGAGACCTTGGTGTACCAGGTATGTGTGTAACCTGACTTAACACATTTTTATCACTGATAATACTGATAAATTTCTGATTTACCAAAATAGACTTTTCAAATAAATACTTATCTGTGTGTTCCTTCTTTTACTTCTAATTCCAACACATCACAAATATGACTAACACCTTCATAGTAGCACCTAGTTGTTCCTTTTGGAGAGAATTATTAACATAATATACACTTAGGGTGTTTAACTTGCTGCTAATATAAGACCTGGATATTGTTGATATGTAGGATGTGAGTATGGAGACAGATACGATGTGTGTACTGGGGTTGACTGTTCAGATCCACATATGTCTAGGATGTGCTGCTACACCTGCCAGGGAATGACTCCTGCCATCACAACCACCACCCCAGAGCCACCATTACCAGGTATTGCATTGTATATACCCCCTTCTCAATACTTCCAAGTTGTATTAACAGATTAGCGATAATAACCTACTCAAAACACTCTTCTTTGGTAAAAATAATTTGCATAATCCATTTAATAGCATGTCAGCCTCTTTATATTTTTTGACATGGACTACCTTTCTTTTCCCACTCTTTGCTGTATCTCTTGATGAGCTAATATATAATAAAACATTTTTAAACCCTCGATCACAATGAGTATTTAATACTCATGACCCTATCGGAGTTCGCCACATGTCCCTGGATTGTGAACACATCGAAAAACACCCGGAGTGTTTCGCCATTTTGTCAGTTCAGACAGAAGGGAAATTTTGGGACCTCCCTTGTATGTTTCAGAGTGTCGAAACAAAGCATCATGGTGCCCAGACATAGCACCACGTGACTGCTATAAAGACATGGATAGGGGCACATGTTGTGCGACATGTACTACATATTATACTGGAATAGAAGGTAAGCATCAAAGAATAGATCCATATCTTGTGTAGTATATATCAATCTTCTGTCAAAAATATTAAAAAATGTTATATTAATTTGGTTTAATACTTATGTGTTTCTCTTCCTGGACCTTAATTGTTATGATACCTTAGTGTTTCTCTTCCTGAACCTTAATTGTGATGATACCTTAGTGTTTCTCTTCCTGAACCTTAATTATTATAAAATTTAAGTGTTTCTTTTCTTGAACGAACCTTAACTATTATAATACCTTAGTGTTTCTCTTCCTGGGCCTTAATGTTGACACATTTTCCTTTAAATTCTCCAATTCTCCAAAATATAGCAGAATTTTAATTCCTGCAAAATCCTTGCTTTAGTGTTATGTTTAATTGTTATTATGTTTTTGAAGTCATATTTAACATAAATATGATCATAGCAGATCATTCACTGACTTCAATAATTTTAGGCTGTGAATACCAAGACAACGTGAGCTGGTGTAACAAGCATGTATTCAGTGTCGACGATTGCCAGAGAGATTCCATCAGGCCTCACTGTTGCTTCACCTGTGCAATAATTGGATACAAATCTGATGGTAAGTTCATACTGCTGTTTGACCTGTGTAATGATTAGATACACACCAAAAACCTTGGTTCTATATTCATTACACATCTCAGTCACACACTATGATAAGGAATTGGCTTAACATTTATTCTACAGATTGGCTTAGTATCTATTTAAAGCATTCATGAAATCCTTGCATAATATAAATGTTTATACCTCAAACTTTGCAATTAAATGTTATTACTCATCATATTTTCCCTACTATCCCTACAAACACTTTTGTGCCATTTGAAAATAGATGACTCCTCTGCTAAAATCCAGATCATCCAAAACTCTCCAGTGATCTAGTGCAAACACCTGCTTAGTAAAGGTTTAATAACAATGGGGCACCTTGAGATTGGAACAATGGTATGATTTGGTTCACAGAGGCCTGTTTGTCCATTAATGTTTATCCATTGGTACAGGCCTAACACCCTGACGGACCACGGTAGAGGTCACATACATGTGACCACCTGGTGGTCAAAAGAGTACAGACAGTACTTGGCTTTTTCAGCAAAACACAATACCCATGATGGTCGGTGTATTTTGGACGATTTAGTGAGATAGCTTCCTTTTATAACTGTTTCATGGCCACATGTCATTTAAGCATACCCCAAACGTCTGTAAAATTGCCTGTACCAGGCCACGGGCTGTGGCGCAGTTGGTTAGAGCGCCAGTTTATTAGCACCAGTTCCTCTGTGGTGATCCAAAGGTCGTGGGTTCGATCCCTGGCCATGGCGAGATTGAACTCATGATACAATTTCCCATATGAGCTGAGGCCTGTGCCAAAGGCTTAACCCATTGTCCCTGTAAATCTGTGACCGGGCGGGTTGTCATGTCAAGGACCTGCGACAAGACAATTCAGTGAGGCAGCACTATATCTGCTACAAGTAGGTCTCATCACGAATTGACTGAAATAACGTTGAAAGTGATGTAAGACCCCAAACAAACAAACAAACAATTGCCTGTACCTTCTGTGATATCATGATTTGCTTTAAGAAATTGCATTCAAACATATTCCACACATTGGCTTCGTGTCTATTAAGTCCATTAGGCTCACATCTGCTCTGCACATTAACTTCACATCTATTAAACACATTGGCTTCATATTTATTCTCTAACTTTGTTTCAAATGTATTTCATAACTTGGTTACCTCCACATAGTGGGTCTATTCCACACCTGGACTACACCTTTTTGCGATATATGTACTCATCACCTCATTGGTCACATTTTGATGGAAAGTAGCCTTCAGTATTGCTTCATGATAATCACAAGTTACATAGTTGTGAATCATTCACTTACAGAGACTGTGGCTATCATAAGAGATGGTACTATCATTGGAATATCAGATGCAACAATTGAGGAAGTAATTACTACTTTTTATTTTCCTGTACAATATCACTTTTGTAATCCATTACCTTTTGAGAGTTGACATTTTTGTATAATATATCGTAATGGTTTTTCATTCAGGTGTTAAGCAAGAGCTCAGTTCTTCTTGATGTCCTGACGGAGTCAATTAACAAATATTGTTTGGTGAATATGGATGAATGCTGTCAGCTTCTTGACAAAGGGAGTGATAAGTAATGAGCACATACTTCTAATTAATTTATATCATTGATGAAAATCACTTGAAAGAATTCCCAAATTATTTGGATCAATAACATGTTTTTGAAATCATAATATCTACTGCAAATATATTCACGACAATTTATATCAATTCAATAATAACAATTTATTATGAGCCAGTATATATACATAATCTCAATTAAATATTGTTTAAAAAACAATTCATGTTCTCAGTGTTCTACTAAAATCGCTGTTCAAATCAATCACAAATCTCCTTCCCAATAGCTACACAATGGCAGCTAATTGAGGACATCCTGTTTGTGTTCAAAATAAGTTTGTGTCTTCTAAGTTGATTTTGATATGAAATTCAAGCTGACATTTCTAATTAAGAATGTTTGCCCTTAGGATGACCTTTTTGTTTGACCTTGAGCACCAAAACCAATGAAGCAACATATTTATCGACAAAATCTATTGATAGTCATAATTCTTAAGGATAACACCCTCAGAACACCACAAATGGTGAAACAACATAAATTATAACCAACTTCACAGCTGTTTGAAGATTTTGAGGTCAATATGGCCAAACTAATGACAGAATTTACAGGGACTTGTGTCCAAAATGGATAACAAAAAAAACTACTTTTTTTTTCTATAACAGACAAGCACACCAATCTGTAAAATTCTAGTAATTCTGTAAAACAAACTGCCCGGGGTCCTTCACCTAACTAAGCTAATTAACTATAAAACAGTTACCATTGAATACATTGTAAATTACTTAAATTTAAAATGTATAAAAAATAAAGATATGCAGCAGTAAAGGATGCGGCCAACGGCAAATTAATGACGTTGTTGTACTAAACTGAACTTCAGGTAACATTTCTCGATTCTTAATTATTAAAATGTTGACATTTTATGTATTTCTTTTATAGTTGTGTCTATATAGATTTACAATTTCAGGTATACAAATAAAAAGCCTTTCGCACCTGTGTCTGTGGCAAACAGGAACAACTTCTATTTCCCATCTGGCTTCCCAAAATATATTAGTAAGAGAGAAATCGTGTAAGTACTTTGTCAATATGCAGGTTACGATCACAACTTTCAGATATTATAATTCGTGAATTATAAAGTGGGACATTACTATATACGTTCTTAATTTCAGATTGAAAGTAATGTTAGCTCTGTCACAAGACACGCTGAAATCTCATTGTGAAATTGAAATGAATGATGACAAGAAAACTGAGAAATCTAGAGATAAAAGGGAGATACGTGTCAGGAGACGAACTGAAGATAAGGATGCTGAATTTGCCAAATTTGAAGCCAAACTTCTGTATAAAGTCATTTATGAGAATAAAGAACTTATAGAAAAGGTACGACATTCATATTGTGTTATAGCTGAACAAAAGAGATCATATGTATGTCTTGTATGTTGCCTCATAAGTTCGCAAATAAATTCATATTGATTATGATGCATAACATGTATGTCTTATAAATGAACCAGAAAGGTTTTTTTGATATATAAGAAATTAGTCACATAACAATTTTATATAAAAGCTACCACTCGGAAAGACTTGATTATGCCACCAGCCAGTCTGGGGAATTAACCTTTTCAACAATATTCCAATGGCGTCTGTGAACATAAGTGAATGTTCCTCTATGGATGGGAACAAGGCCGTAATGGGGGGAATTAAATATCTTCCTTTTTTAATTGTGGTAAAAGCTTCTAAAATGTGTACAACAGTGTTGATATTTTGTTAAAGGACTGTAAAGGTCTAACATACTGAGGATACAACCAAACTTTATAGGCGTTGTGGGTTTAATTAAGTTCCTTTTTCTTTCCATTCCAGAGAACAGGTCTGAAGATAACATATGTGCGCATGCCCACTGAGACGGAGCAAAATCCCGAGCAACATACGGGTTCTAAGAAGTCCGCCATTATTGCTGGAGTGGTGATGGGAATCCTTCTCGCCTTCATAATAGTTGCAGTCGTTATCATAATTAAATTCAGATTGTATATTAAGTGCAAAATTAAAAGGTAATTATGAAACTTTAATGGAAGGTACATGTATGTCATGAATTATTAATTTTGTATTTAATAGTTAATTACATTCACGGAGATGCAATTTTATCAAGTGCATCTAAGAATAAAACAAACCTACTTACTTACCACCCAGAACAACAACTTACCACTCAGAACAACAAAATGGAAACGGTGTGGTTCTCAGGCCTATATTGTCCATGATTTAATTGGGGGCGGGGATTCCAACTGGAAGAAAGTATTTACAACTAGGGGGAGGCTAGTTTCAAAATGGTAGCTGATCATCTCCCTTCCTCTATTGCCCAGATTCGAGGCCACATCCGTCCGCAGATCATGAATATTCTTACTATAAAAATATGTATTTCAGAGGTGCGTGATCAGACAGATCACATCAATTGAACTTGTTTTTCTTGACTTTGATCGGGCCAGAATGAACTAAATACAATATCAACACTACATTAGAAATTTCCCAATATTGCTTTGTCTAGTCCCACAAGTATTAAGATGGAGATACATTCCACTTGCACAAAGTGGTAGCTGTTTGTCTGATGATGTGCACATATAAATGTGCACATGATCCAGTGATCTCTTGCAAACACCCGCTTCGTAAGGTTTTGCTAACAATCGGGCAACTTCAGATTGTGATTTGAAGAGGCTTGTTCTTTCCTACTGGAAAACACCCTTACATACTTCGACAGAGTTCACTTGCTTGTAAACGTGAAAACATATTGGTCACAAGAGCAATGCACAGTACCAGGCACTTTTAGTTTTAGCAAAACACAATATGGCAGGTATATTTTGGGTGATTTCAATGAGATATCTTATTTGTGTTCCCACATATAATACCAATCTACCTTCTACTTTTTTTCTTTTCAACATAAGTTTCATTAGATTCAATTGCTTTAATAATAATAATAATAATAACGATTTATATAGCGCTATATCAGACTGGGTCTGCTCTAAGCTTTCCTTCCAGTCACGGCCCAACTAAGGGACAGACATTTTCAAATGATTTTGTAATATTACAGCAGGGGTTATTGACAATAGTGTGCTATTAAACAAATAGTACGTATAATATATATATATATATATATATATATATATATATATATATATATATATATATATATATATATATATATATATATATATATATATATATATATATATATATATTATATATATATATATATATATATTATATATATATATATATCATATATATATATTATATACAATATATATGTATATATCATAATATTTTTTATAATGAGATATTAAAAGTTATCATATTTCTTATATTTCACAAAAGCAAGCCAGTGAGACCCCCAAAACAGCGCATTCTGGACGATGATAGCAGCGACTTGGATATTGTGGTGACAAATCCAATGAGAACACCTGCCAAGAAGCTGCGTAACACCTCAGTCAACAGTGTCATAACACTTGTGTCCAACATCTACTTCAATCCCGAAGATGCCGAGAACGAGATCCAAGTGGAGGGAGCGCATGCTATCGTAGACTACAAAAACAAGGCATCCATGAGCAACTATCAGTATATTGATGACAACCGCAAGAACGCCCACCGCTTGGCTATAGAGGGCACAACATAATGGACGTCACAAACACCTGAAAGTGTGCAACTTGAGGTTTAAGCTTTAAGGGACAGCTGTGGGACATTTTCATTAAACAAAACTTGTTTCAATTTTAAATTACCTTTTAGTGTATCTATTGTTATTATTTTTTTTATTTTTTTTGGGGGGGGTGTTTTTTTTTGGGGGGGGGGATTGTTTGCATTTTATCAATGTGGTAACATTTTAAAATTTGTAGCTTGTTGTTCGTGATATGGGGAGTTTTTTTTATGTTTGATAAAGTGGAAAGTGTTTTTAAAAAATAGCTTACAGCTAGAAAACGATATTGTGATAGATATCAAAAAATAGTTTAAGGTATCGGTAAACAATGATAATGACTAATTTGCGTTGAAATAATGCACGATATTAATACTGACGATACATTTTTTTTCTATTTTTGCTAAAATGCTATATAACGTCATGGCGCAATTTAGCATTCAATCTATATAGATAGCCAACTGTGTCTGTTGAATTAATGCCAACAGCAATTACACAATTCAACATTTACCATCCACTCATTACCTTACTTTGTATTAAAGGGCAAAGGAGCATACTCAACATCATTTAGCACTCACTAAATGTCTTTCATAATCACCAACATATTATATTACAAGCCAGATGAAATATGGAGTACACGCAATTTCAAGTACACACAATTTATGTATGAATAGCGCAAGAGCATATGCCAGTATAACCTGTCCTTTATTTTGAACAAGTAAGTTTTAAGTTTTAAAACACGTTGCAATTTACAAAATTCAATGTTAATTTTGATATCAATTATTAATATATCATCCTTAAAATGATGAAATTATGATATCAAATATCTGATCTGATATTAACCTAAGTGTCCTAATGTCAATTATATTATCCGATGTCAACTAAATTAACTGATGTCAACTAAATTAAATGATGTCAACTAATTTATCTAATATTCACAATATGAATATCACTTTAGTCCAAATAGCTTTTAAATTATAGCACTATTAACCTACATATTTAAGTGACATATATCCTGAGTTTTAAGTAAATACGTAAATTATGATAAAATAAATTGACTGGAAAGTATAATTTGTCATGCTTTGATCTTGTGGTTTCCTCTTCTTGTGTTAAGCCGATTTTATTTCCCGCTGGCGGGGGTATATGATTATCATTGCTGTAAACAATAAGGTAAAATATAAATCTACCCCACTGTCTTTTACTTTAATTTGATCAAGATTAAGTCAGAAACATATGAGTTGAAAGATGATTTGTATATTCACCTTAAAGCTTTACACAAAGAATGGTATTATTAAAAGGTATATTTTAGTGGGTTTTTCTTTTTACTTTTATGCTTGAATATATAAATATATATATATACATATATGGTTGTGGTTGAATTAGAATTCTATTCAATTAAGCTTTTTATATATTTTACATGTATTCTTTATGAAAGATTAAACTTCAAAAAAATTCTCTCGTGTTATTCTTTATACACCAAAACTATCGCAACAAGAAATTGGATGGTACATCATGCATCTAAATTCAGCATACCCCATTGAAAAATCTCTCAAGTATGGACAAAAGTCATTCAAGCAAGGTCACAAGATGGCCATGTCTTTGCCACCGTATGTATGGCTTTTCACTCCCAAACAAATACAAAGCATAATGGTGATATCTGGATTCTTTATCACTGTGACTCATGCCCACTAGTCCTTCCTTTTATGGTGACTTTGCCATGGACGTTCCGATTTATCTAATGCACACTTCCTTTCAAAATTTACATCACAATTTTAAGTAAAGTAATAACCACAAAATTTCATCATTTTAAAGGACATTGTGAAATTGAATGAGTATATATATATATATAGAGTGCTTTGTATACAAATATATATGTAGAGAGATATACTATCATATTGAGGTACTTCTGGTTAAACTGCACATACAGTTTGACAGAAATATATATGAAGCGTATTTTGACAGAGACTGTATCATCAAGGTATCGTGAAAAGAAATCATCTTAAAATCATATCTATGCACAAGGGAAATAATCAAACCATAGAAAATCTGGCAAAATGAGCAAGTAATCTTACCTGGCGGTTAAGATACACATACATATGCCTTAACACTCATATTATTGAATGCTTAGAGCAATGCAGTATATCCATGTGTTTCTGAGTGTCATACTCACACATTATGGGTCTACACAGACTGATTCAGGTAGGAACCGTATACGTCTTATTCACGTCATGTATAAGATACAAGTGGAGCGGCCAACATAACATATCAAATCAAATGTATGTCAAACTGTATGATTGTTTCATACATAACGATATTGAACAGACTGATAAAATGACATAAGTCATATTATGTTGTTATTCTGTTAAAAATAAGGTGAGGCTGTTCGATATTTAATTATTCAATGATTATGTTCACAATCCAGAGACATAAGTGGCCAATATTTATCTTGTATTTTAGTGGACATCAATGTTTTTCTCTAAAATGCTAAAATGCATCATTAAAGCTTTAAGTATATATTTTATTGTTTTATTTTATTTTTACATTGTGCAGATTGCAGAGACAGTGGTTCCTACTGTTCATCCCTCAGACCAGATGAGTGTTATCGCAATGGTGTGTACTGCTGTGCGACCTGTGAAACCTATAGACTGAATATCACAGGTAAATATCACAACTATCACAAAACCACAAGCTCACATGGAACAATGGGGATCCCTGACCTTGCTAAAATACAATTAATAAGTTTGACGTCATACCACAGTGGCTTATCTATCTGGATCAATTGATCCATATATTCTAGATAGTTAATATAATCAAACAAAAAAGCTCTGTTATTCCTTGTTAATCATTGCTACCTGACATGAAATTGGGTTAATATTTTTTTTCTGAAAATGGGGATCCCTTTATTCTCGTACTTGTGTATTCATATGAGCGGGAAGACATTGTCACTTACAATACCAGCAAGAGCTTTCATTGAGTCCCAATAGAAACGTAGCATTTTTATTAAGGTCAGAGAATAGTTGCAATTTTAGATTTCTTTTGAAGGTCATAAATAAGCAACATTTGACTTAAATGAGTGAAGTTCAAGTATGAGTTCTTGACAAAATATGAAGTATATTGCTCCCAATTATGAACTTGTAGAATATATAGTGGACAAAATAATAGTGTAATGTATTTCCTAATGTTATCCCTATTCAAAATGAATAAGAACACATCTTTATAGTTATCGGAAATATATATATAGAAAAATAATATTATTTTTCTAGAAAATAATTGTTCTGCTGTCTTGTCACATCTGTTTTATTCCGAATCCAATTTATTTCAAAACATAAATGAAAACTTAATTTTGATGTTCAACAATTGGAAAGTAAGTTTTATGAAAATATTAATCACAATAAAAAAGTAAGGAGGATAATAGGTGAGGATAATAACGATAACATTACTCTAACTCATTTGCTCTGCTCTGATTTCCCCTTGCAGGATAGATTAGATTAATCAAAGCATGTATTTTAGGATGTGAATATGGAGATCGGGCCTCAGTATGTGATGATGATTTGTGCAAGTCAGAAGACAATTGGATTGTTTGCTGTTATACGTGTCTGAAGTACACTCAAACAACATTAGTCACAGCAAGACCAACCTCTGTGGATTCAACCGTCACAACAGGTGCATCAACCGCGGGTAGTCCAAGTCTGGGTTTAAGTTCAGAAAAGCCTATTGTCTCACAGCCAACAGGCCTTTCCCAGACCACAAAACTGCGGTCAACAACAGAGGAGCAAATGACATCACAGACCACTTCATTTACAACAGCCATAACATCACAGATTACTTCATCTACAAAACAATACTCATCAACAGAAGGACCCATAACATCACGGACCTCTTCATCTACAGAACAATACTCAACAACAGAAGGACCCATAACATCACGGACCTCTTCATCTACAGAACAATACTCAACAACAAAAGTACCTATAACATCACGGACCACATCATCTACAGAACAATACTCAACAACAGAAGGACCCATAACATCACGGACCTCTTCATCTACAGAACAATACTCAACAACAAAAGTACCTATAACATCACGGACCACATCATCTACAGAACAATACTCAACAACAGAAGGACCCATAACATCACGGACCTCTTCATCTACAGAACAATACTCAACAACAGAAGGACCCATAACATCACGGACCTCTTCATCTACAGAACAATACTCAACAACAGAAGGGCCCATAACTTCACGGACCTCTTCATCTACAGAACAATACTCAACAACAGAAGTACCCATAACATCACAGACCTCTTCATTTACAAATCTATTAACAACAGAAGGGTCCACAAAATCACAGACCACAGCATCTACAGAACTATTATCAACAACAGAAGGGCCAATAACATCACAGACAGCTTCATCTCCAAAACTACTATCAATAACAGAAGGGCCCATAACATCACAGACCACATCATCTACTGAACAATACTCAACAACAGAAGGGTCCATAACACCACAGACCACATCATCTACTGAACAACACTCAACAACAGAAGGGCCCATAACACCACAGACCACATCATCTACAGAACAATACTCAACAACAGAAGGGCCCATAACACCACAGACCACATCATCTACTGAACAACACTCAACAACAGATAAGTCCAAAACATCACAAACCACTTCATCCAAAGAGCAATACTCAAACACAGAAGGGCCAATCACCTTACAGACCACTTCACCAACCAAATCAGAACTCACAACAGAAGATGCAAGTATATCACGGACTACTTTACCACAATCAAGAACAAAAAATCCTCCCACAGTAGAAGTCTCCCCAAAGCCATTATCAACCACAACGGAGTCTATAACAAAGCAGGCACATGAGACAACAGCAGATGCTTCATCCTCAACGCTTCAAACTACAACAGTTTCCCCAGAAATAAGTATCAAAGTATCCACAAATCCGACAACAGAGGGTGGTACATGCCAAGATGTTCTGATAGGGTCTGAACTTTGTGACTCTTATATTGCGAGACGAGGCAAACACTTATGCTATGAGGTAGAGGACCGGTGCTGTGCAACATGCAGGACGTTGAGAAATAACAAAAAACAAGGTACACTTATAATTCATACTTTTATTTAATGGTTTTTATCTACATATTTACGGGCTAATTATCATTTTCTCAAGACCGTTGGTAAACAACACTGAAATTAAAAATAAAGCATTAATGCTCAGATTGCAAATACGGATGGAACCTTTTAAATATTACCTTAGAGTTTGAACCTTTGTTATTACATTTATCATCATTATTACAAGTAACCACCCAATAGTATTGTATACAAATTTCCATTTTAGAATACATGGTTCTGGACATTAAGTATACAATCACCAGGCAGATTAATCGATGGCTGACAAAGCATATCATACACTGTTGCAACATATCAACTAGCAATTACATTTCTCATACTTTTTGACAAAGATGATCATTAAAAGCTTATGAATATACTTTTGGGATATTTTCAGATTGTCTGTATGGTGATTATATACCACAATGCTATTACAGTATTACACATCATAAATGCAATTATAATGAAGAGGAGTGTTGTGAGACTTGCCCTAAACAAATAACTACTACAGCTGGTAAGTATAATTTGGTTACTTCTAAAGACAAGCAGAAATGATTACCAACCCACGAACGTATTCTTCCAAGAAACTACCCCCTAAAACACCTGTACATCTGGTAACATTTCATTGTCAGAAAGCCGTATACAAAATATTTCATAGGTACATCTAGTATCTACGGCCGGTACCAGCAGAACAAACGCGCTGAACATATCAGGCCAATCAAGAAAGTGTCTCATTAACCAGAAACCAATAATTGTCACATCAACTTTAACATATTAACATATATAAAAGTTACTTGTCCCTGCCTTCTGCTACCTGGCCATTCTATATATCAATATAAATGCCACAACATCAACAAAACCATAATATGTATAGTATAATGATGGAAAATAGATGATGCCGCATAAGACGATTTAACAACGATCGCAGTATAATATATTATTTAAATTTAAATTATCAAAGAATATATATTTCTATTCCAGTCACAGTCAGTGCAAGTGATTCCTGGATTCTAAGATTTGGATTTCAAAGCGTCCTCCTGTATCTTTCTTCTTTCCTCTGGCTACTCTGCTTTCATGTCGGAATATTTCACACAGAATGGGATATATGGGGATAATAACACATATACAAAACATGGTTCTGTGCTGGGTGAGCCTCTCTTTCAAATAAAGCAACATGGGATCAGCAAATAAATTAACTAAATTTAAATATTTTAATCTAAACATTTGCAAATAATGCCATTTTGGCCTTTGACTTTATAACATTATAATATATGTATTACAGTATTACACATCATAAATGCAATATAATCAACAATATAAGTGTACAAATAAAATCGTTTTCATCAGCTCACTGTAATTTCGTTTTTAACTTTCTTGTTATACAGAGACCAAATATTTCTCTCAATGACCTCTTAGATTTAAGATCCGAGAGAAATGTTTGCGGTATTGCTTGTTTTTGTATACATATATCAGAGGGTTGCAAAAATTATTACAGTACCAAAGAAGGCGAAATATTTGACGGAAACACATGAGAACGAAAGAGTCATACTGAGCGCTGGTGAAAGAAATAACCACGTAGGGTGTCAGCAGACAATAATAGATACCCACAGTGATGCCCATCATGCATGTGATGTTGTTTTGTTGTATTTTCCTGTTTTTTTCATACGTATTTTCTTCATGTGGGACGTTTTGGTTGTCACGGATCTGTGGAACGACAGCGCGGGACCTGTAATAAAGTTTGCAGACGACCACCGCAGAGAGGACGAAAGTAAGAAAGGAGAGGATAATAGCCTGGGTTATAAAGATCTTCAGCGTCAAACGTCCCGGTACAAAGTACATGTACAGGCAATTAGAATTGGCTCTGAATGCAAACCGAGTAATATAAAGTACAATAGTTACAAGATATATCCAAAATATGGCCACAACAGCTTTCATAACTCTTTTTGTTTGAAAAGTGTTGCGATACCAAAAAGGAAAGATGACAGAAATGAAGCGATCGCATGCGATAAGAAATATGCTGACAATATTAGCAAAAGATGAAATGATGTTTAAGGTGGATTTGATAAAGCACAGGACGAGCCACCACATGGCAGGATCTACAGAGCTATGATACTCCAGAATAAAAGCGATCGGCGAGGTCGCACAACTCAACAGGTCTGCTAAAGCCAGGGAACATACGGCTGTATTCACTGAGGTCTTCATCAAATTAAATTTCCAAACACAAATCAAAACTAGAGAGTTTCCGGTGAAACCAACGACAGATTGGATATGTCTGATAGTGAAATAAATGTAGGTTACGATCCAGTAATTTGAAGTTTTACTTGAGTGTATTTCCATATCCGTGCCATTTCCAGGGGTGTAAACAAATGTGTGTTCTTCTGTAAAAACGTCTGAAGCTGCAAATGTTGATAGCTGGGCAGTGGTCATATTGTTGCTACCAGTGGGCAAGTTTGCTCTGATAACCTGTTAAAACAATAGTATGCAAAAATATAACATATCTTTCTTATATTTTTCTTATTTTCACATTGATATATATTATACACTTCTCTGGGATTATTTAAATACTTAAATTCCACAATGTTAACTTAAATTCACCTGTATATGATAATCAATGAGAGTCATTTTTAGCGCATTGTTCATAATTAATTGTTTCCATTATATTCAGGTGTATTCTTCTTCTATAATGAGTAATAGCATTTGGCCAAGTTTCGGGTATAAACATTTGCATTATATAAGGAAAATGTCCCAGAAAATCTGATTTTCTGGGTTTATATCTTCCCCTTTGTAATAATTGTAATTATTCCATACATACATGTACAAGTGTGTTTTCATCTGGCGCGCGCTGCAAAACAGGATTTTGTAGAAAAAAAGGTGGGAAGACACATCCAAAATGGTATTATCTGCCGTAGAACTGCGACGAAATAATAAAGACAACGCTACTTATATAGTTCAAAAGTCAATTAATTATCCAACATATTAAAATGTGCGCGTGTTGATATTTAACTGTACAACACGACGTCATCATTTGTGATCGTGAATTGTCTCACCATAAATGGCTCGTGATATTATTACCAATGGCTGATATTAGAACAGTTTGTGTACACTGATAATGACGTTATTAAGTTGCATACTTTACCCTCTGTCCAACTGAAATGAATTCAGAATGATAAAGTATGATTAATTTCTCCATTGAAATATAAATTGGTGCTAAAATTGATCTGAAGAACTACTTTCTCTTGTGGAGTAATCAGGCAGAGCCATAACTAATAGTTTGGTTCGTTTGAGGTGCCCAGTACCCGACTTGGTTTTTGTTTGTTTGTTTGTTTTTTAGGGGTTTTACATCACTTTCAACAGTATTTCAGTCATTTCGTGATGAGACCTACTTGTAGCAGATATAGTGCTGCCTCACTGAATTGTCATGTCGCAGGTCCTTGACATGACAACCCACCCGGTCACAGATTTACAAGGACAATGGGTTAACCCTTTGGCACGGGCCTCAGCTCATGTGGGAAATTGTATCATGAGTTCAATCTCGGCACGGTCGGGGTTCGAACCCACGACCTTTGGATCACCACAGAGGAACTGGTGCTAATAAGCTGGCGCTTTAACCAACTGCGCCACGGCCTGTGGCCCACCCGACTTGGTAAATCTGTATCAAATATATCTTTGAATGGAGTTTATCTTAAGCATCAAATTAAGCGTCTAAAATAGTTCATCAAATATGAGTTGGATTTTGAATGATTCATACAATATATACCTGCAGATATCAGCCACCTGACACGAAACGAATTTCAGCCAAGAATGCAGTCTTATGCTGAAATGGTTGTGCATATATGATTGTGCAATGTATGATGAATGATTGTGCCTTGTATGATGAATGATTGTGCAATGTATGATGAATGATTGTGCCATGTATGATGAATGATTGTGCAATGTATTATGAATGATTTCATTCTTGCAATTAGAACCATTGTAAATATAACAATGGCAGTCATCATGAGTATTATCATCATAATTTAAATCTATGATATCAGCTCTTAAACTATATCACCCCATTACTTAAATGTATATAAGAAACTATTTTGGCGGAATATCCTTCACACGGACATTTATCAACATAGATATCTCATGATCGATTAACTAACCTGATACCAGAGAAGTAAATACAAATATAAATGTGTTTACTGGCACTGTCGGTGATGCAATTAACAATTAGCACCATATCAAAATATCAGCACCAATATAAGTGTCCCTTTAGCAGTTTGATTGTTAAGGTTAAAGGGAGTTAGATGGGAGACACATCTTGAACAACTCAACCCCTATGCGTCACGTGACGAAACTGACACCCATGTACCACGTGTGGGGAAAGTCACATGTTATTGGCGCCTGTCGCCTTCCCGCAAATCTCAACTATTTGGCATCCAGTCTCAGGCAGTCGGACAGTGAACACATAGTTTCATATAGCCCTGATTATCACTGAAGTTATCACAAAGGTTAAATGTCTGTACATGTCATTTACACCTCATACCATTCATTTATGTTATATATGTATTTTTATAATTTTTTAATAAACATCAGCTGTGTGCAAAACCTATACATTTGTTTCAATTGTCTCCAACTGTATTAAATGCGTTCCGCACACTAATTTGTCAGGTTTTTACATCACTTTAAATATTACAGTCATTTCGTGATGAGACCTACATGTAGCTGATTTTGTGCTGCCTCACTGAATTGCCATGTCGCAGGTCTTTGACATGACAATCCACCCAGTCACAGATTTACAAGGACAACGGGTCCATTTAGGCACGGCCCTCAGCTCATATGAAAATTGTATCATGAATTCAATCTCGGCATGGCCGGGGATCAAATCCACGACCTTTTGATCACCAGAGGAAGTGTTGTCAATCAGTGTGCGCTCTGACCAACTGCGCCACACCTGTGGCCTTCCACACACTGAAGGTAATTAGTGAAATGTGATATTCGTACTGAGATGAACAAGTAAACGGAAACAAGTCAGATATAACATAAAATCACAATTTTGTGGTGTCACTTGCAATTAAGTTCAATGGTTGGGCAGGTGGCAACATATTTTGCACATGATTATGTTTTATATATTATGTCTAAATATATGGCTAGACACACAGTGATTATCTGTAAATATGGTGCTAAATATGGTGCTAAATGGAGATGTTCTGGAGTGGTATAAAAATGTCACCCATCTCAGTCACAATTTCAGTTGTTGTCTAAGTTTTAGCAAAGATATTAATGTTAGAAAAGCTTGTTTTATTACATGTGTGAATGAGATCAGTACAGAATTTGGCTTTGCCCACCCAAAGTGCAGGGCCAAACTTCTCCAGATATATGGTAGTAGTTACTATGGGTCCAATCTATGGGACTTTTATAGCAAAGAGTTTTTATCATTGTGTAAAACTTGGAATGTCGCAATACGTAAACTGTTTAATCTGCCATGGCAGACACACTGTCGATTTCTGCCACATATTTGTAACTCTTACCATGTAAGCCACATTCTGAAATGTAGATTTTTCAATTTTATGGCAAGTAATTTAGTCTCCAAGAATTGTCATATTGCTTATGTTGCTAAGATGTGCCATATGAATGCCTTGACTTGCTCAGGGAGAAATATAAATGAAATTATTTCTGAATATTCCCTGCTGTATAGTGAAAGAGACTGTTTGAGATCTCTGAGGCTCAAAATGGAGCAAGTGTATTGTGATAAAATCGCTAAGGAAATCGAAGATGAAGAATGGAAGATTAACATGATCTTAGAAATAATTGACTGTATGTATGACAATGTGGAGAATGATATGACACAGGAAGAGAATTTGTATATTTTAAATGATATATGTGTTTCATAAACTTTTAATCTAGTCTGCATTTATTGTAATTGTATTTATATGTTGTGTACACTGACTATACCATTGTTTTTAACTTTGAGTATGAATAAATGATGATAATAATAATATCATTCAGACCATGTAGCACATAAATAAAATCTGATCTAAACACTGACCATCTCAATGTGTAATGAGCTTCAAGACTTCAGCCAGAACCTCCTCTACATTTTGTGACGTATACTTATTGTTTGGTTGACTCCTATCATTCCCAAGGAACCTTGTCTCATGCTATGAGGTCGATCTATATACATGGACCATAATACCGTACCATTTTTACACACTTCCCAATCCTAAAATCCCATCCATTGACTATCCAAGTCAGTAATGCAAGCTGTTTAGCAAATGAACCTGCCGGAACAGATATTGAAGCTGTCTGCTGTCTCACAATTTGTATACAACACTCGGTACACACGATGTGTGGCTCTTATCAATGCTTTCATGAAGGAGGGGGATTGAACAATAATATAAATGTTTTTTAGCCAATTTTGTATTTGATTGTCAACAATATCTTAGCTACTTTTGAATGTGCTAAGAATGTTGCATGAATAGTGTTGCATCGTATATTATATTATAAAAATTATAAATCAACCTATTTTTGTTCTCAATTTTCAATAAATAATTGAGATGAAACAAAATACTGTGTTTAAAGTTCTGTACCAAAAATGAAACATAATGTGTTTAACTGTAATATTGTGCTTATTCAAAACATTTTACACTTTCAACAAACGAGTAAGGCCTTCTATATGATAAACTTGCTGATATTCTTGGTATTCATTTGACACAAACTGATTTTGATGTATTGATATATTTTCACATTATACAAACATGCTTACAATTTTAAATTGTCAAACCACGGTCTTAAATGCAATGTCTCTGGTATTTATAACCTCTCGTGCCATTTTGGTCCTGAGTTTTAGTCTTCTGTTCAGTTTGTTCCTTTCCTTTCGTGAATATATTGTCTTTGGATTATTTTACTCAGTATAGATACCTGGGATACCTTATCATGCATGGGCTTTGGCACAGCTGATTAGACCATAAACGTAGAAACTCCACTAGAGGGCGATGTGGTGAACTTGTCACTGTTTGCGTGTCCCTCTGGTGGACAGTGTGCCAGTTCCTCTGTGGTGGTTCATAGCATGAGCTGTCTGCAAACCTAATGATAAAAATAGGTTTGATCTCAGCCATGTGTCTATATATAGTTGTATATGAGTAGTATAAGAGAGAGTTGACATTGCGTTAATCACATCACACAATTTCGACACTATCTTAGCTTTTCAGATTCCCTATGGTTCATAGAATGTGGGTTTGATTTCATGTCAGCATTCAATTCATGATACATTTTCTGATATGAGCTGAGGCCAGGACAGGTTGTTTGTAGATGACTACCGAGTGGTATGTGCAGTTTTGATTATGGGATCGGTCCAATGTTGGTTCAATAATGGCAAATAGTTGTCAGTATTTCTAAACAGAGGGCCCTCTGGCGGTAAATGGCAAATTGGCAAATTACCTTAGTTATTAAATGTTTATTTGTTATTGTATTGACTTAAATGTGCTGCACTGAAGGTGTCCACTTCACTTCAAAAGATGTGAAAGGGGGGAAATGCAGTCTGCACTGGTAAGATAATATTTTGCTTTAATAATTAACATATTTAATTGTTTTAATTTAAACAACTTGGTGGAAAGTCTGGGTGGGAGAGCAAATCTGTTGAAAAAAGAAGCCCTTCTGCAATAAATGTCATGTCAAGGTCATCATGATATTATGTTACATACTTTAGTAACACTGCAGGGATATTGTTTGGGGCTAGACATGAGATAATGGCTCATTAAAATCACAGATGTCACATTCTAAGCCATGCCTAAGGATGCAATGGACCCATCTAGGTTTTTAACGTAATTTGTTGTGTTCTTCAAGGTTACTTCACACTCACCATTTTGACAGCATTTTTTGTATTTGATATCCTACTTTTTGTGCCACTGGTTAATACACATCGTCCTTCAAGTATTCTCATTCGACTTAATCACTATATTTCAGGAGACAAAGTTACATAAGCTTTTTCTTCTACCAGTACCACTGCACTGAGAATACAATACATTACGTTATATTGGGTTAAGCTAGCAGTTTGTCCCCAGTCCCAGTGCTCATATTGGTATGAGCATACTATACTTATAATATTTTTTTTTACATTTGCATGTTTGTTTTACAACGGCCATTATGGAAAATTCTTTTTTTTTAGGAAAAGTCAATGAAAGTTTGATCGAGAACGAGATAAGCACTGGTCTGGCATTGGAGACAGAGCAGGAGGATGAAGAAAAGGCAGGTTGAGAAGGAAAAAACATCAACAGGCAACTGAAAAGGCCCAAGAATGTGCACAGATTTACGGCAACGATGAAATGAATTTGTGAATAAAGCTTGAATTTTGTTATCATAGAGCAGGTACTAGCCCAATATATAATGTGGCATTAATGTGACAGCTGCTGAAGGACAGTATGCTACATTAAAGATATTACTGCATCCAACCTATGCACGGCCAGCATCATGGTCCCAGTGTCAATGCTAGTATTGAACCTGTATTGGTTTATTAAAGGAATGCTATATGAAAACTTTACCACTGGTCCATTAAAGTTACCAGCATTGGGTTGATATCAAA
Source organism: Amphiduros pacificus (assembly GCA_949316495.1). Lineage (NCBI taxonomy): Eukaryota > Metazoa > Annelida > Polychaeta > Phyllodocida > Hesionidae > Amphiduros > Amphiduros pacificus. Next base: position 44,177,977 of record OX439003.1, on the reverse strand, counting down.
TAAGTTAAAAACCAGCATTTGACTGATATTACAACAGTTTATCGCTAGCAATGGACCAATAATAAACTCATAAAAAGGCCATAACCAGACCATTATGAACAGACAGTATTTGGACCAACATCAAACCAATGTGCAAATGTTCAAAAGAAAACGAGAATTGCATCATGAATGCAATCCTAGCATGGTCTGGAATCAAACCCATGACCCTTGGATCATCACAGAGGAACTAGCACTAATAAGTTGGTGTTTTGACCAACTGTTCCACAGCCTCCCATGCTAATGACTTTTCTCATTAGAAAATGGGAAAGAGATGAGCCACATCTTGCCTTAATTATATATCCCAGATAATGCTGTGGTGTTAATGTACAATGGTTTAATAGTGGAGCAAACCATATCATTGAATGTATTATCCATGTATGTTTTCCATGTCTCTAGGAGATAATGAGACAAGTTTAAAACCTTGTTTCAGCAATCTTGATTTCCGTTCTTTCACAATGCGTCTTTCACAATCATAATTCATGTTGGCCCCAACATAATACCTGTGAATGCACTCCTGATACTACACGATGCATTCTTTCATAACCCAAAATGGATTTTGGTCCAGTGTTGCCTTTCTCAGGTCAGAAGTAAACTCTTAAAGCTTTCATGAAATGACAAAGGTCACAAGCACTTTTTGGGGTATGTTTAAATGATATATGGTCACCAAACTGTGATACAAAAATTTGAAATCTCCCAGAAATCAAACAAAACCTGCCACGATTGTTGTTTTGCTGTGTGTCATGTACTATGCAGTACTCTTGTGACCACTTTTGTGGTCTGTATGGGTTTTAGGCCTGTACCAATAGATCTACACAAATGGACAAAGTCAAATCACCCATGTACCAATCTGAAGGTGCCCAGTTGTTAGCAAACCTTAACTGAGCAGGTGTTTGCACTAGATCACTGGTAAGCTCAGTGAGGTTTGTAGACAAAGTGTTCAATGGATGATTTGGATTTCAGCAGAAGAGTTATCTACTTTCAAATGGCACAGAATTTTATGTAAATGAACTATGATGGGTAATAACATTTGATCATAGAATTTGGATTTATATCATGTGTGGAAAAAGTGCTTGAAAACAAACCTGTGGTGGGCAAATTAGTCAACTTATAATATTTCTATAGCAGCAAATTCTGTTGGAAGAAATCCAACAATCATTTCATTTTAATAGACTATTTGTCAAGGATAACCAAAACCTGATATAGCCTGTTAACCATGCATTTCATAGACATACTACATTTTATGTTTATTAGATTTATTATTTAAATTAAATAAAGCATGTTCAGACATATTATCCTTTGAAATTCTCTTTGTTCCTGCTATAAATTCACATGTTCCCTAATTCATTTGAAGAGGAACTCTTTCACAGATATTTGAAGAGATGAGAGTTAAATATGGCAAGAATTTGATTAATCAAAAAGATATCTGAAAAACATGTCTGGCTGGAGGTTTTATCTTATATTCATTTGCTTACACAAATTCTTAAGAATCACGAAAGTATCAACGATGTATATTCTCGTATTTGGTGGAGATATTGGGTAAGTGCCAGTAGCATATTGAATGGTCAAACCACGTATTACAATATCAATGCCATTTTTGACAGCGTTCAAATCATTTCTTTGAAATGAAAATTGAAGCCATTTGCTGGACATTTTTGTTTTTTTTGTTGAGAAAATAATGAGTCATTACATGAATTATCTCTCATTACACTTGGTTATAACTCTGGCATCATATTTCGAGTGATTCTTTTGAAAATGTGTTTTGTTAAAATGATGTGCATGTTGTGCCTATTTGGGAAAATATGTAATATATCAATGTTCATACAATAAATAAAAGAGTTGTGTTGTTTGACTAAGAGCTTTTATTAAATTGACTAGTATTGTACATTATACCCATACTTGATGAGTAATCAAATAAAGAAACATATGAACAAAATGATACAAGGATTAAAAATTTTCAAACTCATTTTATCAGTGATCAGAATTTTTTTTTAAACGGAATTAAAAAGGATATGTACAAGGTAAGAAGATACCAAATAATCATATAATGAAACTTGAGTTTAAAATCTGCACAGTTTCTCACAACTTATACATGCAGCAAGCTTGTTAATAAATACATTAATTAAAACCTGTTTGATGTATACAGTAGGTGACCATATCAGTGTTCACAGTAGAAATTCCATAATCTGTCTTCAGAATGTGAATGTTTAACCAGAAGCATGCATCTAAAGCTTTCCCATAATATTAATTTTCTCTTATCTTTTTTGCTTGAATTTCAAAATTAATAGGATAATTTTAAATAATTTATGATCTCCATCAATTTATTTAATTTCCACATCAAATTAGACTTTTTTTATTGCTCTTTATGACAATACAAAAACAGAGTAGTAACTGGTACTGAAAAATAACTGGTTAAGTCTTAAGGTTTTAGATCCTACCATTATATTAAACCTTCCTTTTGGAACATCAGTACAGTCAGACTACGTTACAGACACTCTCATATTTATGTGACAGTTTTCAACATGTTGCAATATATTACTAATAAATTACAGAAATACATCATATACACAAAGGGTATGAATTTTCAAATAACAATGAGCCACTCCAAATCTATAATTAAAGAAATACCTTATTTCCCAACCTATACATGCACACACCAGTTGACTTTTGTTCTAAAAATGATTTATGGTAAAAATCAGATCTACTTTTAAAAAAACTGACTAGACATATATACAGTCATATCAAAACATTTTAAATTATCTCTTGGGTTCTATTTTACAATCTGTGTCTTATTTATCTACATTTTGACCAAAATACCTATATCTTTAGAAATAAAATATATCTTCTATTTGCTACACTCTACATACTTGTCCCTTTTTTCTCCTAACTAGATTTAATCAAGTTATTTGCCTGCTGGGCAAGGGCTGGAAATGTTTAAAGTGGAGGCCTGAAACCTTGAGGCAAGGAATCAGATATTTACCACAAATTTTGTGTAATTAACTTAGAAAGTCAATCCAATTGCAAATTTTCAAATCAGTTAAATAATATAAAACAGTGAAGAAAAAGACTAAAAAAATTACTGACCCTGGTCAAATGTTGTTTGCTTTGGGTTTTAGCTTTAAGTTTAAATTTCAATCAATGTTTATCCAAGTCAATGTAATTATAAAAGAAATGGCCAGCTGACATGTGCATTACTATTTTACTGTTTAACATGGTTGATCACATCTAACCAATTTTAGTTGTTACTGCTTTACATTATTGTGTAGTAACTATTAAACATTATTCTCTAAGCAAGGTAAGTAGTTATGGTAAGTTGGTTGATATAAAACTTCCAACTTTTCCTGGCCTTACTTGACAATGTAATAATATGCAAGCACATAACTTTCACACATATGATTTAAGGATATGTCCCTTTCCAAGATAGATGTTACCTCTGTACTTTTTTGTGCTTTTTGTTTCCAAGGTAAACGTTTACTGAACTGAATCTTTGTAACTATTTGTGCAGATTGATAGTTCCTAAACAATATAAGCGAACTTGAACAAAATGCTTTCATTCACTCCAAGAAAACACTAAATCTATCTTGAAACAGTCTTGATTGATATTAAAGTATATAAGCATTACTGCAATCCATACTTGTATCACCTTGTATCATACATGACATTTGTGTTTATCTATGCTCTTATATATCACCAAAACTACATGCTACTGCAGTTCCAGGTCTGGACATTATTAGCCACATAGAAGATAAGTATTTTGTTAGGCAATTCAACAAATAAAATGACAAATTTTCGAATAGAATACCCATACAATCAAATAATAATTTGTGAGTTTCATACAGTAATTTGAAAGCACATAATTATGAAAAGTAAAGAATTAACTTGCTGATGAAACTTGAAGATGGAAATGAAAGTGACTGACATGAGTAGAGTTTGGTCCATGACACACTATGTTATCTTACACATGAGTTTATCTATGGGTGTGGACTGGGCAGAGTCGGTTCAGATGACTTCATGAAGAATACTGATGTATAGAAGACAAGCATCGCCCCAACCATCAGCATGATGATCAGCAGACCCTTCCACAAGCCTGACCCGCCCCACAGGCACACCGCCGGGAACTGACGCTCAAATCCCTTCTGCAAAACATCAGAAATCACACCTTGATTTAATTTTCCAAATCATTTTCTGCAAATATTTCATAGGCCACCAGTACCCATTGGTTTCAACTGATTTTAATTTAGTTGTGCACTACCTTTGTGTAGGTTAGCAAATTGTGGCAACTGGCACTCAATTTATGGAAGATAAATTTTATTATCATTATTATTATTTTTAGCATCATTAATATATTTTAAACAGCACATTATGTCATGATCTTAAAACATTATGACAAAACATATTTTCAAAATATAATAAATGTTAAATTGCAAGAAAGGTAAATAATCATATTAATCACAAGATCAATCTTATGGATGAAAGACTTTTTTTGAGATCTGAAATAACTTCAAAGATGGTTTTCTAATATGTTGTCCTTCTCAGCAGATTATTACTTCATATTTCAAATCTTACCCATCCTCCATGCGTGACTATCCACAGCCCGAGTCGGTTGATGACGAAGTCTGCCAGAATATTGCCTATATCATCAGCACAGTCTGGTATGTATTGGTGCTCACAATACCTTGCCAAGAGCCCACAGAAGGCATGTAAACTCACTATCCGCCCCCAGTTCACTTGTTCGTCATCAAACATTTGATCGGCGATGTTTCTAATGAGGTTGAGTTGTTCTCTATTTTGGACATTAAGAGTGCGGACGAGCTGGCGGAACATGTCCGGTTTATCCTTCAGAGTGTCGTCCACCAGACTCCTCATGATGGTGCAAGGTGTGCTGGGTGGCGGACCGTGATCCTCTCCACGGCTGATGAACCGACACACATCTTTGGCTATCTCGTACGACTGAGTACGGAACATGGCAGGCAGAAAGTCTCCATCCAAAACAATGTTCTTGGGTTTGTCCATGTTGGCATTTTTCTGATTATTTTCTGGCATGGGTGGGGCAGGGTATGATCCCCGTGCCCCCATCTGGCCTCCACGGTACCCAGCCGCTGAGCCTGGAGGAGGGCGTCGGTCACCCCCATATCCATATTCCTGTCCTCCAGATACGTCCCCCATGCTTGGAGGGTGTCTGGCTTCTTATTACGGTTGTTCTACACTACAAAATAATTATACTGCGGGTGAGAAATATCACTGTGAAAACATTTATTAACGAAAATCTGAATGGACATGTATTTATTGGTATTCTGTGGAAAATGTAATCACAATCTCTCCATCTCCATATATGTAGATTGAGCTAAGTGTGAGATCTGTGTTATGTCTTGTTAATCTAAATGGGTGAGCAGCTGACAGAAGGGGTATTCAGAAAGTGTCAGAATATAACTCCCCAAACAAAATCATTTGATCCTAAAGATTTTGACAGACCCTTTACACTAAATTGAATTCCTAATCAGGTACTTGATTAATTACCTATATCTGTTAATGTGGATGGAGTAGATACATTTTAAGTGTCTGTAAGCTCCATCCACACAAAATTCACATGGACAGAGAGTCTCATTTCCCTTGTGAAAATATGGAGAAAATATGGTGCTGAATATATATACCGGAATGTGCAATGTACACCATATACAATACATAGTCAGCATGCATCCAGTGCTTTCATTGTGTTGCTGACAATGGAGAAAAATATACTCAATGTGCTGTCCAAGAATGTTTTGCCAACTTTGGAAACCAAATATCAGTAAATAAAGCCCCAACCTTGGACCTATTTCTAAGGATGGAGTGCTGTTGTGTTGGTTACAATGGAGACCTTTAATAATTTGAATCTCAGCAGACATGAATCATTCTCACAGTAAAAATGTCATGATACTGCCTGGGAAAGTTTCTTTTAGTGACATGATCTTTCCATGTGCATTGATTACTAGCACTGATCTGAGACAGTGAGAGCAATAATATTCAGCCATTGCCTGGAACCGTGTCAACAAATGCAATATGTGGTGTACCCTTGAAGAGAGAATTCTTTACTGGTTGTGAGCCACTGTCTCCTGGAATGTTGGGTGTCACAGGTACGTCACTCGCAAGTTCATCCATGAAGTCTATTTATGCACTACCGGTCGCACTAACGACTGTGCTAAAGGACTTAATCTCAGTGTTGCCAGTGCCACTGTTGACAGTGTTGTGTAAAATGGATTCGAGAAGATACTCGTACTGTATGGACCGTTATTTATCTCATCAATTCACATTTAGTTTGATTAAATTTATCATTCTCTTGTTTTCAGATGTAAGGTTCCTTTAGGCCTAAAAGGTTTATCTATTGCGTTCATTAAACAACACGATTTACCTGTTTTTCGTGAGATATTCATCTTGAAATCCCAAACAAAATCCAACAAAAGCCTGGGGAACCCCTGATGACGTCATTCTGGGAATTCCCAAATTTCTAAAACAAATTTCAGCCACCAGGGTGAGCCAGTTTTTGTCTCAACCAAAATAAAAATTATTTATCCAAATATCAAATTTTGGTTTTTGGCCCTTATTGCCCCAAACCCCCTTGACCCAAACAAGGGAAAGGCAAAAAAATGGCAAATTGTGAATTCATAATAATCAAGGCTTTTTTTTTCGGGGATGGATACCTGATCTTAGAGCAAGAATAAGTCATATTGCTCTCAGACCAGATAAATATCAGATTTCCATACTCTTTACATGTAAAAAAGTATTTTCAAATTATGTAATGTTGGCAAACCATGAAATTATGCTAACAAAATTCAGTTTTTGCATTTTACAGATTCCAAGATATATTCTTTATAACAATTGTTTTGTTTTGAATTACTTTTCAACAAATATTTAAAAAAAACCTTTTTAATTTTAATCCTGAATATGACCTTGGTCAGCTGGTTATTTCTTTATTTTTTATTCATTTTTTTATTCATTTTTAATCTACCTGGAGAAAGCAAACTGTTTGCAATAAAACCATGTTTGCAAAGAAAACACATGGGTATCATATGTCTTGGTTTTGGGGGAAAGAAGTGGTTGGTTTCTTTGAGGGAAAGAATTGTTTTCATTAATCTTTATCAGTCAGATAGCCTACAAGATGGCAGGAAGTATTATTTATGTTTATTATATTCCCAATTGTGATATTTAGAACCCAACAAAAACACAATCACCAATGTTTTCCTATAAACTTAAATCTTGAAAGATATTTTATTGGTATACTTTCCTCTTGAAATGTACACAGTTTTGCAGATTGTTAACTTTAAATAATTCATCTACGGACCTGAATGAAATGAAACCCTTTGATAATACAAGTACATACTATGTGAAATATGAAATTGAAAAACAAAAGCAACAATAAACTTGGCAACCTAGAGTATACCTTGTAAAACTGATGGCATTTTAAATAAATAAAAGGCCATCAGCTACAAACATATGAAGAACATGTAACCATTGTTCTCCTCACATTTTGCAATAACCACACACAAATAAGTTACATTTATACCAAAAACAATCTTTAACTGATTATAAAATATGTGATGTTGCACCACAGTGACAATATATTTTGACCAGTCTTGAGATTTCCATTTGAAGCAATGCTTTCTTGTTTTCATGTAAAAAGAATTATCACATACCTTGTGAATGGAAGATGACACAACACCAAAAATGATTGTTTCTTTACTCTCCATGGTAATATTACACCATAAAACATAACAAGACTACCAGTAAGTCTTTTCTGTTTTAAAGAGATTTGATTTTAATGCATATGTTTACTTAATCATATTTTGGACATCCAGCCAAATACACAAAATTTATCTTCAAATCATTTCCCCTGCTTTATATCAGCAAAATACAAAACTCATAAACTGCATTCAATAAATCTCCAGATCGACATGAAATATATTGTGTATTTTTGGTGTTTGATTATCTCTAACATATTCTGGCAGACACAAAATTAGATATTCTACAAAACAAAAGATTTTCAATAATCCTCGTAATAACCCATTTCTCAAAGGGAAACAACCTTGTGTTGATATAATGTTTTGAAGTAACATTTTTTCATGTTTACATATTTTATAAAGCATGTTTTCCTTACCAATACAATTATCATCTGACAAGCTATTACAAAATACAAATACATATTTGACTTCATGATTTCATTAATATACCATTTTGCATATATGTGAAATTTTTCATGTTTTTATTGTTTTTTAATCTTTACACAAACAGCTTATCGCCAAGACCATTTTTTATTTTAAAAGAAATTCACTTTATTCATTCAAAGTTCAATAGATTAACGGTACACATTTTCTTGACTAGCGCCAACTTCATACAATCACATAAATATATATTATATATATGTTTAAATGTATATCATTTCTTTATTGATAAAGGAATCATTTTACTTTCAAAGTGCCACTGTATAAGAATTCTAAGATTATTTCATTATTAAACACTTTGTTAAACACAATAATTTATATATACCATGTGTAAGTATGAGTCTTCAAAATCACTGGTTCAGGTTACTCACACGTGAGCAAGTACATGCTTATACACATTCCATAAAAGAAAAAAAACAAGACTGACAAACAAACAAGCAATCAAATGCTAACTTTAAATATTTTCTTGTAAGAAAATAAAAGCAAAAATTTCCACTTTGGCGTAAACTTATTAACAAATGATCCACTATTATAGTAGATTACAAGTCAGTGCAAGACAAGCTAAGCTTATCTGATATACAAATTTCATGTAACAAGTAGCAGCATGCATAAATAACACAAGCAAAAATGAAAGCCCTCAATATACTTGAGACAACCTACCGAGTGGTCAAACACAAGCAGTAATTAACCTAATCATTAACATGCCAGGATTATATGCATGTCCGGACAAAGGGGGCAGTTAACACAGTGTATCATTATAGATTTGTGTCAAATTTGTCTCCATCTTTATTGAGATAATCAGCAGAGCTATTGCTCTTTACATTGTTTGTTCAATTTTTCTTTCGATGTTTTGCTTGGCATAATGATAATAAAAAATAGTTTGTAAGGGAACGTGGCATGAACTTAATTTGCCATTAAATGAATCTGGATTGTGGATGTGATACTTTTTGCTATCATTGTAGAGCTTTGTTTAGAACAAAGAGAAAAAAGTGGCTGAGCCAAAATAATGATGATCTTGAAATAAACATTATCACAATTTATTTGATTGAGAAACCATTTAAAACATGTGCAATTCTTTGGTTATCATAGTTCATTTTTTTAAAGAAATGACAAATGTAATGATTGAATGTTGCACATTCTTTGTCACTGTGTGGTGAAAATATAAGGAAAAATATCATCTCAATCATGTACATTGGCAATCTTACATTTTATTTTAAATGATAATTATTTCCAATCTCCTAGATCTTAAATTGTGCCTGATATTTTTTTATCAATTAACTAATTAGTGTACTTGACATATTGCGCACATCATAATTTTATTTACTTTACTGTAATATTTTTTTGTATTTTAAATCCATTTGAGTAATAGAATTTTAGCCATGTGCTTATCAAATCTAATGTGCCTAATAACATACACATATATTTCTATTTAATTTCAGCTCATATGGAGGTTGAAAATTTAAATCTAAATATATGTTCACCTATCTCTCCTTTTTTAAAGATGAACCTTACAAATTATTTGATAAAATATGCTTCTTTTGACATACATTTAGTGTATAAACCAACCTAGTTGAGTTTTAAATGCAGTTGCTATGGCAACTAAATAATGACAGACAAGTGTTGATTTGATACAGATATAAATTGTGACAACATTTAAATATTTTCTCTATGAACATCACTGACATGTAAAGGCACTATCTTTTTACTTCTCACCATTTGACCAGGATAAAGTCTGGTCAAAGCAAAATAAAAAAGGCCTAGCAGACTGGTACATCTCCAGTTTGTGACCTCAAATCTGAACAATCTTAAAGTAAAAAGATCATCAATCTTTTCTCCTTACACTATTTCTTTCATTAAATGTAAACATGAGTACCTGCCTCCCAACCATTGCCAAGACATTATTAACATCCTTTTCTTAAATATACTTTGTTTAGATCTAGAATATAGGCACAACAGCAAACTTGAGCTATGAGACAAACAAATCACCATGTCACCAAAAACATCCTTATAAATATCATTAAGCCTTAATGAGAACATGGTGACCTGTTTTTTCCCAATTTCTTTTTTATGAGCAGACTACCAACAGCAAAGACCAGCTAGAATCTGGAGGGTGTGCCACCTGGTGGCTAGTTTGTGCGTTAGGCTGATCATATCAAGGCCTAGAAGTACATTACCTAGTAAAATATATTTAATTGCTGATGTTCACACAATATTCCTAAAATCTAGATGTGATGATTATTTATGTTTTGCTGATAATAACAATTCTCAGATACAATTTATTAGAGAGTGTCAGAGTATTTCACCTCCTTTCTGTTTTTCCCTGATCATGATTCTCAACATTCTGTGTGGAGTTAAAAAGCAGTTCACTTTTACCAATGTGTGAAAAAAATGTGATTCTTAAAATTAACTTCCAAGAAAATATTGCTTTTTATTATATAATGAAGCTATTCTTTTTAAAAGTTAACATTTTATATAAATCCATGCAGTTTTATATGTTTGATTTTAAAAATAATTAGCACTGCCTTTTTGAACACAATTTTGCAGCTTTATGTAATATATTGAAGTATAAATATACATATCAGAAGTGAGTGATTGTATGGCCAGTGTGTCAGCGAAAAGACTGCACACGGGTTAATACTTTCAGATACACCATTCTCAAGATTATTAATATCCGATCATAGATATCACGTTAACTTTATGAAAACATCATTCTTCCATGTTACATGGCACAACCATACCTCAATAATCGTTTGAAAAGAATTAAAGCCATTTCTGAGGTCCATGTTAAAGTTGCCATGGTACCCGATTGTTCATGTGATCGTTGCCATGGTATCTATTACAAAGTACGGACAACACTTCTTTCTAGTTTACTTTCAACCATCCCTGTTGTTATCATACGTCTAGTTGTCTTTCTTAAGCTCCCCGTTAGTGACTCCATTCTGCACGTGTCCATTGGTGACGCTGCCATTGCTTGCTGCTTTCCTTGCTTTCCTTTCCTGAAAAATTAAATCAAGCGAAATATTGTCACTATTCATCAATAAATACTCCAATAGGTCAGGACAAAAACTATTCTTTGTTTTTAATACTAGTGAAGTCTATACTAACATATTTTATTTGCTTTTGAAAAATGAAAAAAAAAACAATAATATAAATTTATAACTTTCCTGAAATAAAAAAAATGGTTTGGTCTCCAAAGTTCACTTTGAATCAATATAACCCTCTGATGGTTTCAGTGTAGCATTTACATTATTAAGCTCACCTTTTGGGCCTTGATGTAGGAGTGGTAGTAGAAGTTGAGGAAGAGGGAGAGGATGGACATGCCGTACACGATGAGAGCATACTGCATCCACAGTGGGAACTGGCACCCTAAGTACAGAGACTGGGCTGCATGCACCATGCCAGCCACAAACTGAACCTGCAGCATAACACAAAAAACACTCAGGTCTTGTTGAAAAAAGAAATAAGAAAAAAAAATGAGTACCAATTTTCACTTTGATTACAATTATTTATGAATGCTCATTTGCGCCACCTGGTGGCTGGTTTGTGCAATATATATATTTTTTTTTTGTGGATACCTTTTTTTCTCGAGAGAGGACATTTTAGATTAATCTGTTCAGTTTTATAAAGTGATCTTCTGAACAATTATATAGTACAAATATTTTTTTAAAATAAATATTTTAAAATATATATCAAAATAGTCTAAAAAGATGTTAGGCTTACCAGCTGGAGCCTTGTGAGGTATTTCTTCCACCAGAGGTATTTCTGGTACTGGGGTCCAAGGGCAGCCACACCATAGTAGGTATACATGATCACGTGGATGAAAGAGTTCATCATGGCGCCAAAGAAAGCTGAAAATGTTCATATAAATAAATATCAAATATCATATGCGTGAAAGATACAAGCTAAATATTATATTTACGAGATGATATTTTATCACAATAAAATATATTTTGTGTTAAGCTTATTTTTAAAGATTTTCCAACACCTTTGGGACTGTTTGCAGTCAAAGTCAAGTTTCTAAATTGGCTACTCTTAAGGTTGGTATCATTCAAATATATCTTTACCTAACAGAAAATACCATGTGAAAAACAGATTAATTATATATTTATCAAAATTATTAGATTTTGCTATACACAATGTTTTGGATAAAGAGAAAAGCAAAGCATTTGATTGGATAAAGTTGGAGCCTTACATTGACCGCCGGGGACCCACTTGACTCCGATCCACCAGATGGGGAACATAGTAGAATGGTGATACACATGCAGGAACGACACCTGGTTGTTCTTCTTGCGCAGAATGAAGAAGAACGTGTCCATAAACTCTATACACTTAGAGAAGTAGTACCACCATAAAGCCTTGGCAATCTAAAAAATATATACATGAAATATATATTTAATCTGGTCGACACTCAAAAGGTCATTTTCTCTATATATATATATGCTTATGTGATTACTTGACTATTACTATCCTTTATGAACTTTGTTATGCTGTGAGGGTCCATACACGACCTGAGGAGCCTGTCAAGTGACTGCAAGTATATACCTATTTTATAGGTACAATATCAAAGTACATTACTGAAAAGCATAATTCTTTAAAATTTTAGTAAATTAAGTATATAAGATGAGTGAAGTGAATATATACATTCATGTACTTACCCTCATTTCATAAGGATCTTTGAGATCACCTACAAGTTGGCAACTGTAGCTGTACCTTAGTACTGTACTGCAAACTAATAACTGAAAACAAAAATCAGATAAATCTATGAAATTAACTGGTAAGGTCTAGATCAGTTTCTTTAAAATACATATTTTATTGTCTTGTACTTTTATAGGAATTATCTTTATCACATATGTGAACACTGGACTATAAATCACAAATAAAAGTATTTATGAATCTGTTCATTTTCATTGTATGGTATGTATTTAATATACAGATTCAATTTCATGAATATGTAAATATGAAAAAATATTTGGAAAGCTGGATTGTTGATCTCACAAGACAAACTTTTGAGAACTATTTTTTTGTTAGGAAATTACTTACCTCATAAAATATATGAAAGTTGATGACTACGAGTATGGCATTGTATATAGATACTGGATATCGAAGCTGGAAGGCTGGACGGTTGGCCATTAATTTGGGACCTATCCATACTATTATTAAGTATGCTAATGAAATGAGTAATGTCGGATGGTACGCATGCATCAAAAACCAGTTTTCCACTCTTGGATCTGAGAGCAAAAAAAAAAAGAAGAATATATTTAGTTTAAACATTTAGTGATTGATTAATACCCTTAAACATGATATTATCAAAACATTTTATTAATTTTCTTTCAAGCTTTTTATGACAAGAAACATGCAAAATGGTTCACTTTGAACATTAAATATTCTCATAAGAATTACCTTTCAAATTCTGTTAGTCCTTGACTTTGATTAATAAATTTGCAAAATAATGAACTGATATGAAAATATTGGTCAAGGTATAAAACCGTAGTAATTGATATCAATGGCAATTACAAAACTACTCCATGGCAATATACAGAGTTAAAATTTGAGTTTGCCTTGCTGCATTAAGAAAGCAACTTTTGGCTGGGGCACTTCTTTTCTGCTATTTTCCAGCATTTTAAATCATACCTCAGACATTTGTAATATAACAGAGCCTGACCTACCTGCAAATTTATAGAATCCATTGTATTTTTCCCACAAATGGGACACTCCATCGCTCACCAGATCCATCCTTGCCACCTGCCAGAAGAAAAATAATGCAATGTGTTCATAACTCGACACCAGTCCCTTTATATATCATTTTTTTGCACAAACGACAGTTTGAATAATATGATTAGCACTAAAACATGTTCGTTTAATCCCACTTTCCAAACCAGCTTCAGAATGAGGTCTTGTCTGATCATGACCTGGGGGGAGCCAGTTTGGAATCCAGCTTTTCACGGCTTTGGCCCATTGTATTAGCTACTGAGGTAAGGTGATGTTACTATTGTGCTGAGGTGCTGCCCGAGACAATGCAATTGCTTTCCTGTCTGGACAAGATTTCAGCTTTTAGTTCCTCTGGTTTCCTTCTAAGCAGGCAATATTTCTATGCCTAATTCAGATCTCACGTTAATAATGTCATGTTATAAAGAGAGTATGTATATATACTAAGGCTTGTAACATTCTCATGTCATCACTGAACAAAAAAATTATCAATACAAATAACTGTTCATTATTGCAATATACTATCATCCTGATTAAATATTTATATCTAAATATTTTGCACAGAAGTAATAAAATAGCCTTCCAGTCTTGAGTTTTCATAACTAATAGTTTACAGCTGATGAAAAGTCATCATGGAAACAAAAATCAGTCAACCAAATGTGTACAATTATTTATACATTCAATGGAATAATACAATCTAGATTCAATATTTAATATACAACAAGTTGGAAAAAGAAAAGTATTTGACTGAAAAATAATTACATCTTTTCAGTAGGCTAACAATGTTTGGATTTGTTTTCAGAAGAACATAACTGCACTCAGTTACTGTGTATCATTCTTACTGTAACCAGTCATTCTTCATATCAATCTAAATTGGAAAGTGTCCAAATCGGACATGCGCCACCGACAGTAAAGCCAACGGCATTAATGGCAGCAAGAAAACGTCAATTTACTTATTTCAACAAACTAACCAACACTTACTTTTTTTCCAGTATCTGTCTCAACCTGAGGTTTATATATATTCCACTAAGTGAACTGTGTGGGCTCTACTGGCTATATGCATCGGTATATTTCTTGTTCACAATATTTGTGCCGTTACTATGAGGGGCATGGCAAGTTGCTACGTGCCTTATACACATCCCTGACTGGCACCAATCCGTGTATTCATCCACCATCAAAGCCCAATATCTATATAAGTTGATCCCATGAAAAGGATGTACATTTACTGGATATCACAACCAACAAAATAGCAGCATAATGTGACATGTGATACTTGTAAAACACTCTTTCAATCAGGGATTGAATTCAAGCTGGAGTGGCCAGCATTAATGCCAAACTGAGGATAATTAATCAGAGAGGGAAGGAAGCACTTCTTAAGACAATCAATATTGTGACTAACAGGGTTCCCTTCAACAAAGCCTGCCTATGCTAACATAAATATACAAAAAAAATACTTTATTGCAGTGCAATCATATTAAACGTATCTATGTCTAAATATAAAATGAACACTTCATTATTATATTACAATCAAAGCAATAAATTTTTAGTCCAATGTGCAAATAACCGAAACATATTTGTTTGGGCATAGCATGCAACTGGATTAATCCAAGCCAGGTCAAGTCAAAATGTTGAAATGGTCACAATGTTGCAACACTGAACTGAAGACTTCCATTTGGATAAACTTATCCTGTATAGACATGTCAAGTATCAGCTGATTTTGGGTAGTTTAAACAAAGAGGCTTAGCAAATTCATTGGCCGGAAGCCGACGTGTTTACTAAGCCTCATGTGAGTAAACATATTTGATATGCTACTTATTCAAATATTTTTTTGGTATTCTTATTAGGAAGCAGTATTATTTCATGTGAAAAAAATGATATAAAAATTAATTTTATAAAACCATATTGCAAGTGTTTCTCTTTATTTAAATATCTGGTTTGTTGTCCACTTCTTGCCAATTATTGGGAAGCTGTGCAAGGAAAATTTACCATTCCTGTCCAACACGTACATATCTTTATGTGTAATGAATTTTTTATCAATTTTTTTAAAAATCAAATTAAGTGGATATATTTACTTATTTAGGCCTTGGCATTAAGGATTTTGGTCACTGGCCAAAATCTATAATATAAAATGTGAAATTATATAACAATTTACTTGAACCTGGAGCAGTTAAATAAGTCTGAATTATATTAGCCCAGATGCTCCTAAAAACCCCTCCAGGACAACTGGGCCATTTCTTAATGACAAGCCCTGCTATTAATATTTTCCTTGTTCCTTTTTCTCCTGTAGTAAGAAACAAAACTTTTCATTCCAGTGGCCTTAGGAGCACATAGTGTTGTACATCATTTGCAAAAAGATTGATTTACTATTCTATTGAAGTCAATACCATTGATGTGTTAACATTGTTGTGTGAATAAAGTGATCTTAAACAAAAAAAAACAAAAAAAAGGAAAAAGAAAAGAAACAAGACTTTTCATTCAAGTGGCCTTAGTGTTCTATTCATCTGTGACCATGATGCCCTTCCCTTCTGTGTCAGCATCTGTCTGCAGTAGATGATCAGCAAACACTCCCATTATCTGCCGAGCCACGTCATCACATAAGTGGCATGAGAGTATGGATGTTCAGAGATGTGACAACAATGCTCACTCTGAGAGTAAATGCAACGCACAAGCCACTACCGGACATGACGTAACAATTTCCTTGTTTCACTGACACAATAGTGAAAGCCAATACATCAAACTTTCCATTCAAATTTGGTAGCCTGAAATAATATGGTCTAATTGAGGTGCCCAACACCCATATAATTGAAAACCTAAACAATTATAATACTGTGACGGAACTTAATGTATGAAATTGTACATATATAAATGTACACAATGTTCATATATAACATTAGGAATACAAAACATATACGAAGGCATATTACCCCAGTATTGGACATAAATTGGATATTTCTGCCTCTTTTCTGAGATAACAATCCTCTCCCCAGAGAGAAGCAACATGGGAATGGGAATTGAGATATGAAAACTATCTGACATCAAACAATGCAGATGATATATTCATTCTGCCAGTTCTTTTAGTATGAAAAAAGATTCTCTTTGGACTTTTTGCTTAATATTAGTCCAGATATGAAGTTAAATACATGTGCAGATGCTATAGAGTAGAACTCAGAATTTATTTCAAAGAAAACATTTGACTTTTATCTGTCATTATTCCACTGAATAGGTATATGTGTATATATAAGATATAGGTTGCCATGGTAACAATTCTTAATATTCACAATGATGACAGAAACTTGGCATCGCCACGGTGACAAAGTCATATTGTTCAATCAGACACATCTATATTGTGAAGACTAATTGTGCAGTATATGCATATCAGGTCTGATCAAAGTAAACTCAAATCTTAGCTTTAATAGAACCCGGTTGATGTGCTAGTACTAATATTCATACATCACCAAATAAATGTTTCCTTAAATAGAGAGGAACAAGACTGCTTTTAATGTTATCAGTGTGAGACATTCCGCCAGCATTTATCTAACACAACGCTGGGACCATCATGCAACGTGATCACTGCAGCCTCATATTGGATCAAGGTGGGGCAAAGACTCACATGATTATCTTGGCCTCAGTGACGAGCTCATCAATGGTAAAATAAGGGTGACATCATTTCTGAATCAAATCCACTCCATCCCTTCCACCATTCTTACCTTGTCTGGTTTGCTAAATCTAGATATCTTTATCCACAGCATTGTGATGGATGTGGAAAAAAATCACAGCAACAGATAGTAGCTATTTTAAAGATTTATGTCAAAAGAATATTATCAAATAAAAATTGGTATAAATTTTCTTGCAGACAAAAAAATAAACACCTCAATGGGGGCCAAAAACAGCCATTGTTTGGGAAGTGTAATGAAACCCTATTTTTATGCTGTGAGAAACCAAAAATTTCATCACTAAAAATATCAAGGCATCCCTGACAGAAAATCAGGTGAAGTGGCATGTTGAGCAAAGTAGCAAACGAGCGTGACTGGTGAAGTTAGAGGCTGCGGTTTGCTTGATGTGGCGGTGCAGCCCACCCAGGCTTTATCAGCAGGATCCAGAGAAGCAGAGTTCCCCTGACGTCCCTTGTCTTGTCTCCACTCCCTTCTCAACCTCAATGCTGTCAAACTGCCGCAAAGAAACAACCAGCCTTCTTCTCTACTTGTTTTCATATACACACAACCTTAGACTATTTTTTTTATTTTGACTTTATATCATTTAAGTCTTGTTGTGTATTGTAGTATAGACTGCTTGAATTGAATTGAATCAAGTTGAATAAAAAAATTCAATATCGTTCTTTTGGTAAAATCTGAGGTTAAGCAAACCTTTCCAGATTTGCTTTCTGCAAATCTTTCAATTCAATCAAATTCTGTTTCACATTCCATTGATCTCAAACAAAATATGAATGGAATGATATTTTTCAATTGAAAAAAAAAAGATCTATAAAATGAGAACTTTGTATTGGAAAGGAGGATATATTGGGATTGTAGGGACTGGCTCAGAAGGCGGGGAAGATACCGAGCCACTGAGCCACCCTGCATCCCTCACTCTCTAATGGCTCTATTCAATATTCAACGCCCCTGAGGAGCTGCACCTCACATTTTCTGAGATAATGCCTTTAAAAAACCTCAAATATCATTTGATGAAAAGTCATGTCAAATTTAACTTACCGGTAACTTATTTCTCCCCTATATATATATATACTTGATTTACAACCACAATCTAATGTATAATTTAAGCTTATGTCATAACATTGCAGATGTTAATGACAGAATGTACCATATTCAATGAATGACCTGAAGTATCAAATGAGATGAACTTTATTTACTAACTACGCAAAATATACCCTTTGATAAAAGCATCTCACTCACATGTTCCACTTTGAACAAACAGGATTGCAAAAAAAAAATTAAAAATATAACTAAATAACTTAAATAACTGAATTTATCATTGTCCATCATAAACCATCTGTATTGCTATTAGAAGGAAAATTATGTGTAATGCAGAGCAATGTGTTAATTAGCAGTTGCAGTATCAAAGCTGATGTGTGTTGCAGCACCACACGGACATTGCATTACCATCAGCATTGACGTCTGGCTATCAATCCTTCATAATATGCAGACCTCACACACCTACAAACCTCCTTATCTAGACACACACTGAAAAAACATCTCCTGGCACTCACATTCTACTGTCTCTGTCTACTTTGTGTTTACTTTTCCCCAATGAGGACTATCACCCCCTTCCCTCATCAAACATGTCTTTATAACATAAATTGTTTCACCTGCCATGACCCCACAAACTTTGCAATGATACAAGTCTCACGCACCTTGACCCCCACAATGATACAAGTCTCACCCACTTTGACCCCCACAATGATACAAGTCTCACGCACCTTGACCCCCACAATGATACAAGCCTCACCCACCTTGACCCCCACAATGATACAAGTTTCACCCACCTTGACCCCCACAATGATACAAGTCTCACCCACCTTGACCCCCACAATGATACAAGTTTCACCCACCTTGACCCCCACAATGATACAAGTCTCACCCACCTTGACCCCCACAATGATACAAGTCTCACCCACCTTGACCCCCACAATGATACAAGTATCACCCACCTTGACCCCCACAATGATACAAGTCTCACCCACCTTGACCCCCACAATGATACAAGTTTCACCCACCTTGACCCCCACAATGATACAAGTTTCACCCACCTTGACCCCCACAATGATACAAGTTTCACCCACCTTGACCCCCACAATGATACAAGTCTCACCCACCTTGACCCCCACAATGATACAAGTCTCACCCACCTTGACCCCCACAATGATACAAGTCTCACCCACCTTGACCCCCACAATGATACAAGTCTCACTCACCTTGACCCCCACAATGATACAAGTTTCACCCACCTTGACCCCCATAATGATACAAGTTTCACCCACCTTGACCCCCACAATGATACAAGTCTCACCCACCTTGACCCCCACAATGATACAAGTCTCACCCACCTTGACCCCCACAATGATACAAGTCTCACCCACCTTGACCCCCACAATGATACAAGTTTCACCCACCTTGACCCCCACAATGATACAAGTCTCACCCACCTTGACCCCCACAATGATACAAGTTTCACCCACCTTGACCCCCACAATGATACAAGTCTCACCCACCTTGACCCCCACAATGATACAAGTTTCACCCACCTTGACCCCCATAATCCTCAAAATGATTCAGGTTTCACCCACCTTGACCCCCATAATCCTCAAAATGATTCAGGTTTCACCCACCTTGACCCCATAATCCTTACAATGACACAATTCTCACCCACCTTGACCCCCACAATGATACAAGTCTCACCCACCTTGACCCCCACAATGATACAAGTTTCACCCACCTTGACCCCCATAATCCTCAAAATGATTCAGGTTTCACCCACCTTGACCCCCATAATCCTCAAAATGATTCAGGTTTCACCCACCTTGACCCCCATAATCCTCAAAATGATTCAGGTTTCACCCACCTTGACCCCATAATCCTTACAATGACACAATTCTCACCCACCTTGACCCCCACAATGATACAAGTTTCACCCACCTTGACCCCCATAATCCTCAAAATGATACAAGTTTCACCCACCTTGACCCCCATAATCCTCAAAATGATTCAGGTTTCACCCACCTTGACCCCATAATCCTTACAATGACACAATTCTCACCCACCTTGACCCCCACAATGATACAAGTTTCACCCACCTTGACCCACCTAGTGCAATAATGAATTTGGATCCAGGTTTGTCTTTCCTACTGATATTGTGTTCAAATATTTTTCAAATGCAACATATTGGACTTCATATAAATATTAGGAGAGCTTTAATTAAATATTTTGTTGACATATGCATGTATCAATCTATTTTTATTTTGTTCCTGCAGCATTTTGTGTCAAAATTTTGACAATCTTTACTCAATTGGGCACATTTATAATCTGTGTGAAAAAAATGGTCAATGTCCTTAGAGCTATGTTCATCATTGCTTTTTTGTTATGTTTGGAAATATTTTCTAGAAATACCTGCAAATCCAAATATTTAAATCCATTTCAATATCTTACCTACGGTACAAACAGAATTCCGAATTTCGGACATGTAGTTTCAGGGGAGATGATCATAGTTGACGGACAGAATGGCAAATGTCTCCCCATCACTGCAGAAGTTATGCTATGCAAAGCTAAAAACTTGACATCAGCAATAATTCAGTAAAATGTGGAAAATATAGCCTCCATTTAATGTTAAGACGAGGAAGGATTTGCATTTCAAACAGCAATCATCTTTATCACCAATAGTATTGGTAACTATATTCATTAATAAACCAACGACCAGAACAAATATTTCTCGGAATGAATCATACCAATCCTCATATTATAAGTTTCTCAGTCAAACATTTCAAATCTTGAGAAAGCAATGAGACATTAGCTTTTTGCTGGCATAGAATTGTTTTATTTTTGCATGATGTTGTTCATAATAAAGAAAAAAATCAAGAAGGTGTAAATCACCAATACAATACAAATTGTTCTGCCCTCAATGGTTACTTTACTGATTGTTTATACCAGTAATCTGTACATGTATTTGTTCTTCTTATTTACCAGATAAGCAAATGATAAGTGTGGAAACAAGCCAATCATAAACTGGTCACTACATTCAAATGTTGACAGTATGCTCACATTCCCGAAAACTTGCTGATAATGCAGACTAAAAAAGGGCAATATCACAAATTTCCTTTTTTTGGGGTCAAATATCACAAATTTCCTTTTTTTTGTAAAATAATGTCTCACCTAGACCAGTATAAATAATGTAGACCATTATAAATAATGTCTTTCAGATATACTTATATGTGCATATATACACCATTAATTCTAATATATAATTTTAAAAAGTCTGCTATAAAGGGTTTACATCTCCCAAACTACTTGCACAACTTGTATTTTTTTCAACCTGATTAAGGAAATCTGCAAAACAATTATTGATCTAATTCTCAACTTAAATGAGTAATTGATGTTGATCCTAAAATGTATCTATGAACATTCCAAAAGTAAAGCTGTCCTTTACATATTTTACAGTTTTCAAAAGAAAACATGTACCGGTACCTTAATTAGTAAGATTTTCCGTATATTTTATTTTCAAGCTAATGTTCTACCACTGTGATTATGTTCAAAATGTAAGGAAATGCAGGAATGTGCTGAAACCATTAAAATATAATTAAATGAAGATTTCTCTCATCTTCTTTTGCAATATCCATTTTGCTCATCAGTTATCATTCTCTTTTGCATCTATAATTTACTTACAGAATACACCCACACATTTGATATTCTCTATCTGACAGATAGAATATTATTGTTTAATAATAATGTTCACTTACTGAAACAATAAAATTGAGAGAAATGCTAACAGAGCTCATCAAACTGTCCTCAGGTAATGATATATTTTAGGTTCAGTTGGGTTTGTGATTGTGATGAAGAAAACTTCTGTCAAGCTTCATCAATTGCTAAGCAGTACTTGCATCAACTATTAAGAATATAGTAATTTTTTTAATCCTTTAACACTAAAATATTTTCAAGGACATTCTTTTACATTTTCTAATAAAATGTTTAAGTCATGATCAAATTAGATTGTTCAAGATCCAATGTTTAAAGAAAGTGTTTATAAGGTGATTATATTAAAAAAATGCAAACTCGCACAAAAGTTGAATGTATTCAAAATAATTATGTGCTCAGAAATTTTCAAACAATGAACACAAATAGTGTTCTTCTTGCTAAAAACCCAAATTTCCTTGTGGAATCATTTCATGTCATGCAAAGTAAAAACAGACTCTTTTCAATCTGAAAAGTTTCATGAACTTTCACTTTCAGTCTAACAGGCTGAACAAGCACGAGCAGAAAATGTATTAGTTAATTAGATACTGTCATGCTGCTACACAAACTCAGGTCACCAGATTTTTTTAATGAACGATAAACTATCATTACTGACTTTTGCCATGGACATATGTCACAGCCTGTGCCCAAGGCTACATATCAATGGCACCACACTGTCTACTGGCAATTGTAGTATTAGTTTTTATAATAAGGTGATTATATTCAACATGCATGCATGAAAACAATTGTTTATGAATGCTCAGTATCATATATATCCTCTTTTTTATCCCGCATTTTATCCACATTGGTATAGCCTATCATAGCCTCCTCAGTACTAAACATAATATAGGCTATGCTAAATAAGGCCCAGAATAAGGAGTGATTGGATGTCTGGCAACATGACATTTTGACAGCCACCCTTACCACTTCATGCTAAGTTAACTTGACAAAACCTAGTGAAATTTGGGCAATGCCAAAGATAATTTATACTCACCACTGAACCTTGCTTGGCTGGACAGGTATATAATAATATCTGGACTCTTACAGGGTGAGTATCATTCCTGTCTTGTTGCCACCAACAAACTTAAATCACAAACCATTCAAACAGGAGCTGTCTTTCCGAGCCAAGCCGGCTAAGTAGGTCAGTCCTCTCCACCAATCACAGAATCTTTTACAGTTTGGTCCAGACGACGCCATATATTACAATAATTTTGATTGGTCTACTCGAGAATGAAAAGAGTGCAATAATGAATTTGGATCAAATTTTTGCCCGTTTACACACTATCTAAATTTCACCAGAGGGCACTTCATACTTTACTCATCAGATGTCACTGTTAATGCAGCAGGTATCCTTCCTAATCAAAAATTTATGTAAATGATAGAAATCCCTTTACCACTGCTCTTAATTAAGTTTAGGGGAATAATAATCTCATTCATGAGAATATATGCTTGATGTTGATAAACTGGGTTCACAGCGCTAATAAGGAGGCGTAAGGTGGTTCTTTTGAATTTTATCTCGTCTCACAAAAAGGCCCCCTGCCTGTTTCCATAATCAAGGATACATTTTTTAATTGTACAATTTTCATTCAAGCTTAGTTTTACAAAGATTGCAATTGGGGGAAAAAATCATGGAGATCAGCATAAGGTCTATGTATTTAGAGTATGTAAGGCATTTTTTTGGGGAAGACAAATATTTCCAAGACAATTCATGGTAAAATGAGCAAACATCTTTTGCTTGTGCCAGTTTTGCTTTTGGGGTTGGAATAAGCCGTTAGTCAACAGGGTTACTCAGTATTATCTCCGAATGTATTAGCGCTGTAGCCATCTTAAGACTTTTCTTCCAATTGCAGGTACCTGAGGAGGGGCAAATATCTGGAAATCTCAGACTATATTATGTTTTCTCGGCGGGATGCCAATTGGTTTTGCCGAGTAAACATATAGATGTAGATGTAGATGTTGGTTCACTAAATTTTATATATATTGTGAAATTGCATAACTTAGCTTTTAATTTTGTTTCGATTTCTAAATATGTCAATTTGTACATCCTGCCATAGTTTAATTTTTTAAATCACCATTTGTCAAACAATTACATAGGGTTTGTATTAATTGTAAATATGTTTTGTGATACAAGAGTTAGTTCACTTAATTGTGTTTTAAAAAAATTGAAGAACACATCATTACAAATTAAATTTTATTAATTTTACATATGAAAATATTTCACTGATCTTATGTTTTGCATGTGACTGAACTTGCATGTGACTGATTTTAATTTGCCATACATTAATTTTACTCAAAAACATTTAAATATTGCATAGTTATGTAAACTTTCAAAATATCTTGAGATTTATTTCAAGTTCAGTGTCAAATTCAGGCTGTTTTAACTTATTTTCAATACAGTTTTGTATTCACATCTCATAGTTATGAGTTAAATAACATATTTTACATTATAATAGTCATTACAAAAATGATAAATGCATATAGACTGTGTCTTTTATATCAATGAAGGGATGAAATCTGTTTGAGATAAAATGATATCTGCTGATGATGAAGATGTTGATGAATGGATCCTGAACATAGATGATGGAGTTGATGATGTTGAGATCATTTTTCCAGTGGCGCGTAGTTAAGTAACTTCTCAATAAGGTCGACATGAGCAAGCAGCATACGTCTACAACAGTATCGCTTCAGTCCCAGGGCATCTAAGGCATCTCTGAAAAGGCATTATTACATGAAAAAGACATCTAAGGCATCTCTGAAGACATTCTTACATGAAAAAATATCTTTCATTTCAAAGACTTAAAATGTAATATTAAAAATTACGTAACTAGATATTGCCTAATTCATACAATCCATAATGACTCTAGTTGGAACCACACCTACTGTCAACTAGTATAAACTTTAATTATTCAACAACATTCCATTTATCACACACAGATTAAGATTACAGCCTTTTCAAGTAATCTGTTTTGAAATGCATCATTTATCACTTAAAGCTTAACAAAGTACAAATGTCACACATGAAATATCAAATTGGACTTAGTGCAAAAAAATAACTAAATATGTGTTGTATAAAAAATTATATTGTTTCATTTCTCTGGTATCAATTGTATTACTTACCCTTCTGTATACTCTGCTTGGAGAAGACCAAGGTAGGCCTCCCACTTATTTCCAATCACCTTACCACACGTAAAACATCGAATTGGGATGATCATTTTGGCTGTTTGAATCCTGAAAGAAACAGAGTAATTAAAGAAACAACAAAACCACATACCAAGCATCAGTTGTTTCATCCTTATTAGTACTTAGACCTTTTCAACTCATGTAATTTTCACTGCTCAAGAGGGCCCTGCTGCCACCTGGTGTGTTCAAATGTTATGCATGGATGAGCTTTATAGACATGCAATCTTTGCTCATTGTGGAATAAATGTTGACTGACATGTCATTTTATTACAATCAGTTTATTACACTCATAACATTCTTTCTGTTCTTCAAGATACCAAAACTGATTAGCCTTTTTTCCACATACAGAATGGTGGTCATTATATCAGTTGTCATGTCTAGAAACTTATATCAACATGTATTATAACTGACACATGAGACATGTGTGGTCAAGCACCAAAGTTGACCAAACTCATGTGGAACGCATCAGGCTCATGCAATTTGCTATAATGTTCATAATTATGGCAGTCATTTCCACAGCCAAAACGTAGTAAAATCTAATACATAAATTTATAAAGTTCTGTTTTCCTCTTGAAATTCTCATGATTTCATACATTTATAAATCATCAATACAGTTGTGAATACTGTAGTTTGCATAACAAATCCATGCAAAGTGTAAAGTCACGTGCATTTGCGTGCACACTCCCATGCATGTGGGAAGCGAAAAGGAACTACCAAGTGCTGTAAGCATCGAAAGCCTCAAAGCCAACTTCTTGCCACTGCCAGTTTCCAATCCACTTCATCACCACTGCATGCTTCAGAAAAAAGAATGTCAAACAAAGGCTTGTTTCATTCTCAATGTGATGCCAATTGGTTTTGCCGAGAAAACTTGTAGATGTAGAGTGGAGTTTAAGACAAATTGAAAAGATCCAAAATTCATGTCAATCATGACATGAGAGAAAAAATAAAATTTCATTGTTGTAATTGACTTTGAAGTAAGTACGTTACACAGCTGTGTGAACAGGGCTTTCGCGCAATACTTGCATGCATTGTAGTGGGTGAATTTAAAAATTCAAACTATATCTTGGAATGGTCATACCACGCATGTGTTTTAGTCACAATTTTCGATTTTTCTTCTCGGACGAGCAAGACAGACAAAATACCCAGTTATCGCTCATCTATGTCTCGAATTTACGTCTTTGTAAAATTATACTTTTATAGCATAACTAACGCAAAATAGTTACGTTTAACGATGGAACCTCAATCCTTATATTATAATACAGTTTAATAAATATATTTTACTTCCAAAATATACCCATAAATCATGATATTCTTACCAAGCTTGACCCGGCGTGTCTGTGTTTTTCCAGTAATGTTGCGTGTCTCCACCAGATGGAGTAATTTATAAAACTGACCCTTGACCTACTTTTCCTGGAAATGGGTCACTGAAATGTTGATATCGGAAGCTGAACTCCACGCGAAGCAACATTCATTGGAATACACATCTTTTTCTCCAATTAAAGAGGTATGTTGTTATTTTAACCTCAAATAAACTGATAACTTCCAAAAGTATATGTAAATGAGAAAGTTTATTTTGGTTTGAACTGTTCTTTGGCTCTTGATGTTGTGGAAACTTCACGTTTTCAAACTTGAGTCATCACTGAAGTCGGTCGTGGCCATTAATACACTTGAATTTGGATGGCAGAGTGTCAGAAGTACTTGGAAACTCTACATTTTGAAGAAAAAAAATCTGGAATTTTTATTGAATATCATTGTTAATTGAATCAGAAACTGATGAACACTAAATGATTATTGTAATTCATGTCATTTACTAATATTCTTTTTAAACTAGCTCTTTCAAATTAATGTATTTCTGCCATCTTTTATTTATTTTTTTATGCTCTTCACGAAAAGGGACACATTCACCGATTCAGTCACATGAGCCACTTTTTTTGCCAAAAGTTACCCAAAATTACCCAAAAAGGAAAGGAAAGTTGACAAATTGTCCATCTCTTGATTAATTGAAATGTAAATCAATTCCAAATTTTCTATAACTTGTCAGCAGAAATATTGATGATCCTTATCTTGTTACCATTGCAGCCATTAAATATCAACTTTAGTAATGCAAAAAGAATGATTCAACATGAGCTGTGTCATGCACATGCAACACTTAGTAATTTATTTTGAGTTAGGAACATGTCTTTTGGGTATTTCTGTGACACCCTTAATTATTAATAACCATTAATTAAGTTTATTAAGCTTAAAAAATTATATAATTTGAAAGTAATTTATTTTCTCAACATTCTATAATGTTTATCTCTGCATAAAAAAATCTGCATGGGTGAATATGTGATATACAGACCCAGACTTGATTGATGATGAAACCCTGGTAAAACAGCCTGCTGAGCTGCCATGTCCAAAGTCTGCATGCCACATCACACCCACCCAACAAAAACACCACTCAAACCCATCACATACATTTTGTAGCTCAATGAAATAAAGAACAGGAAAACAACTGACATAAAAAACCATTTATCTTCTTTTCCATATTTATATGTTTTGAATGTATCCATTTGCATTTATGTTATTAGGTGAGAATATTGTCAGAATAGTAATTTGATATTTAACACATTTCTAAGTATGATTCATAACATATATATATTGATTATTATATGGTTATCATGTTCTGTATTATCACAGATATGTTGCTTTCAAATTTCTTGTTGAGATATAAAAAAATATGTAGTTCATGTGTGGAAACTATTACTTTTTTTAGAATGTACTTTATATTTCTTTCGTCTTGTAAAGTTCTCATGATGAAGCCTGGTATCTAGTAGTTTGTTGTGATATCTGTCAGGTCCTAAACCAGCACCACCTGGTGTGTGACAATCAACTCTCACTTATAGCTGCTATCCTAGCACTCTGGAAGCAAACTGTACAAATAAAAACCTGAAGTCTGAAGCAAACTAGCCCAGATATCAAGTACTCTGTTGGGTAACTGATTAGCCTCATTAAGATAAATTATGTACAAAATTTTATGTTTTAATTTTTATGACATCAATAGATCTGTTGATCATTATTTCAATCTTTTGTGCTCATATATTTCTCATCAAGCAGAGCACATTTACAATTTTGAAGATAGAAATAAGCAACCGATCTGAATTTTGATATTTGAATGACTGTTAATGGGGTATCGCATTTTGTTTGATGATTTTAGTTTTGAATAGATAATACTAAAAGTGCACTTGTACACAGTTGCACTATGTATATTGTCAATACCTCATAATGAGGTATTGATATTGTGCATCAATTATGCCAATAAGGCTCTCCTGGCCTGCACCCCACTCCCAACAAATTAGAACAATGACCAATGATTATGTAGAGTAGAAACTTCTTTTTGCTCCAATGATTAGGTTCTAACTTGCTAAATATCCAATCAATGTCATAGAAGGTTTCAGGAAAGTTGGCTCACACACATATGAGCATACAATATAGGATATGTGGAGAACGCTTGCAATGTGGCAAAAAGATAATGTTGGATTGCAATCATACTGCTTGGCCAGCATGAAAAAGGGCAGTTATTCCTGGCAAACAATATGATGATGGATTTATTTGTGTTGCCGTCCATCACAATAATGTTATCAGCACTTGGCCTGGAAGAGGAGCCATTATTGAACCCTGGCAACAACAGCAGCAACCCAAGAGAAAACCCATTCACATTTCTTAGTTAAACCTCCCAAATTGCTTCTTTTGTAACTCCAAACCATTTCCTACTGAAATCATTATCACTATCATCAAAAGATGTTCCCATGAATAAATCATCGAGGAAGTGATGATGGCTATTTTTGTATTGTTGTGTATTCATTTTACTATAAAATGCATCCGGCATCAAAGGAGGGATATGTATATATATATTGGATATAGATATGTGTGGAAATGCTTATCATGCTCATCAGGGAAACAGTATGGCTAGTTGTCAGTCTGAATATGGTCTCTTAGGGACCGGTATAGGACTTTAGCAGAACCTTAGGGTAAGATAACTCGTGAGTATGAATCTCACAGTATTAGGACATTCTGATACTGTACTTTTTTTACCTCACCTTGACTATTGAATGACAGTTTCTATACGAGCATAGCCAGGCCTTGATATTTAGCCTTATTCTTATATTAGTGTCTTGTCAAAATATTCTAGCCTTGACCTTTACTGATCTCACCTGCTGCAGCTATTAATAATTTTCCCTTTGAGTTTTTAAGCCATACTTTTTGCTATGGATTTGGAGACAAGGTTATTGTCATGTAAGATAGAAAAAAAACCTTCATTACAGAATATTTTGCAACTCTTGCATATTGTTAAGAGGCATGAGTTGTCTAACCTTAAAGCACAGGTTTATCAATTTCTGGTTATGAAACATGCATAGTGACCCTTTTACTTGGCTTTAACTCACAATCAAAATTTCAACCAACTCACAATTATAGATGTGAGTGTTTTAGTTGGTCAAGAAATGGATATTGTTTTTGTTGTTGTTAATTTGCGATTAGATTATTAGTTATTTGGTGTGAGCAATTAAAATGAGTTAGTCTAATTGGGTCTAACATTAAACAGGCACCCCTGTGTTGCCAGGAAGAGTTTTTTTCAATCCACTACAACCAATAACAGTAGCATTTTAAGATTCTTACAATTATTTTTCCAGCTCACAGTCATTCTAAGTTCAGATCTTTTATATTGGGTCCTTAATCATCTCTTTCACAAACTCAGTTGAGGTATTTATTACCAAAATGATGTGAAACCGATATTGATAAAACTGATGTGATTAGCACCTGATCAAAAGGTTGCCATGGAAACTTGCATGCAGTCTTTGGATTATGAGGGATCAACAAGGGGAAAGTGTAGCAAATGTTTATTTTCAGAGTTACCATGGCAACCATACAGTGGGAGAAGTTTGATCTGATGAATAATGTACCAGGACTTGGCAGCATTTTTTTTCTGCAGACATTTAGGTCATCAGAATTTTCCATTTGCCTCAAGCTTTGTCCACATTATCAATTTGAATCACGACCCTGACAGATCTTGGGAACAGAAAAAAATTACACACAAGACCTGGAGACCAAAAAAACAGGAGTGAAAAATGTTCAAGAACATCAGTGAATGTTGCCATATCAAACTCTAATTTAGATTTAAATTCAAAATATATTGTATCATGTATTTTGAATATAGATATAAGAGCCCACAAAATCAATTCTTTTGGGATGGGATTGATCTGTGAGTGTAGTTCACAATAGGGGCAATCAGTTAGTAATGAGAGCTTGCATGAGAATGCCACAAGTGAGTTATACCACATGGCCCCTAACATCAAGTGTTGCAGTGCTCCAGATGTGCTGCATCTGATAAGTAGGCAAACTAACTCTAACCAAAGACTGATCAGCATGGAATACAAGTTTTACAATGTACTGGCTGGGCTGGATGTAAGCTTAGAGTCATACAGTATTTTACTCTGAGGTATAAGTAGTTAGATATACAAACTATCCTGAGGCACAAAGCAAAGATTTAGCTGTGCTGCATCTTTAAAATTGTTGAACAAACATCACCCAAATTTCAAACATCACCCAAAGTCCAATGTCATTTTAACTAGCAGTTGGAATCTACCCTCAAAGCCTCAATGTAGACATCCGAAATAACCAGCCACAGATAATGATCTATTGCTGTTTGGACTGTACTTAGTGGTCAGACAAGGTATGTTCTTGGTATTAACCCACCCATGTGACATCACACTAACAATTGATTATTTTTTGTGACTCTAATTAATAGGTTACCATCTTGGTTTTTTTTTTTTTTAATGGTTGGATTTTTGAGAGCTTTTTGTGTGTTTCCGATTTTTTTTAAAGATTGTCATCTGCAAGGGGCTTATGGTTTTTTATGTTTTTTTTTTTGCTCAGCATCATGGGGGCATTGACTGACATGGAGAATAACCTGTTTAGTTCTCTTTGATGCCAAGCATTCTGTCTGTGTGGGTTCCATATTTGAGTCACATGTACCTAATGAGGGAGAAAGAAGGGAAACGGAAAGCAGCAAATCACATTATAGATCAATGACAGACTTGATGAGATAACAACTAGGTAGGTTCATAAATCCATCTGCTTGGTCTTTGTTTGTGTCAACTCTCATAATGATATCTGTGGCTTTCAAATGAAGATATTAGTCAAATGTGAGATATCATTTTATGACCAAAGGCAAGATCAATTAATACATCAGACAGGCATATGTATCACATTATATTGTCTCAGAGTTGTCTGAAACTTGAGATTGAACTAATTAGCAAATGCACTGTTAGTATAAACTTGATTATGCTTGGGAAACTACTGCTTTAAAGCTTTTGTGAAATTGCAAATGTCACCAGATATTTTTCAAAGATCTGGGGTATATTTAAATGATATGTGGTCGGAAGAGGTTGTTATATTTGTTTCATTAGATTTGTTTCATTTTATAATGTTCAGTTGTAAGTGTTGAGTTGATGTGTTTATGCCTGTAGAGGGCGCTGTGAGAGGTATAGCCTTTCCCTTGCCCCACCACTGACCAGGGACTAATTGAGGCCAGGTGTGTACACCCGACAGTCTAGACTCAGGTGTGGTCTAATCACCCCAGGGCTCAGGTGAACTACCATTATCCTGTCCTGAAGATGCCACACACCAGAATATCTTGTTTGTCAGCAAATTCTGGTTGTTTTCAGCTCTTGTGGCTCCATTATAGATGAAACAATGTTTTGGACATAAAAGTGTCTTGTAGCAGGATGCAAGAGTTTTGGCTACTAAATTATTATAAATAACAAAACATCATCTCAGTGCAGAAATTATTGACTACAATAACAGTGCTTTTAATAGCATTTAACTCAGAATTTAATCCAGTATTAGAGAACCAGGGTGCAAAAGGTTATCTGTTTTATTGGTGCACTTCAAACTGTTAAATATCACAGATTAAAGGGAGTATTTTCAAACACATAGAATATGGTTGCCATATTTTGGTGCAGAGGAATTCCATAAGGTATCTCCTGTGTATTCATTACAGAACTTGAGACCACCTCAGGTCAGAGGTGTTGAGATGGTTGTCTGGAACAAACTCATTACATGGGACTCTGTCACCATCTCCATTGTTCTTCTGCTCTTAAAGGTCAGACATTTTAGCAAGCATCAAGTCACCAAATTTAGCGGGCTCTATTCTCTGAATGGAATGGCAAATTTTGCATTGTTTGTTTAGGATTATTGAGAGGAATAATTTGTTCATACTCAGTTCCACAGAAACTCACCTCAATTAAATTGTAAATATTATTGTACAAATCAGATTTTCCTTATTCTTATTCTGCACACAATGTTTACAGGCTTGATTAAGGGATGATTTTCAGTATTCATTTTTAGAAATTCCCAAAACAAAGGTTAAGCACATCATCATATCAAGGAATAAAGATATTTTCAAGTATTTTTGATTGTTTGAAATATTCTATGGTAATTACTTAAATGAATTAATCATGAGATATGAATAGGGAATCAAGTATGGGTTACAAGAGTTTAGAGATATTTATTTTGGCTATATGTATTATTTATAAGCAAGAATAAGGATTTAAGATGCGACACTTTGCCATCCCAAAGCTTTCAGTACTCTCACATATCAAAGATTTTCAAGGAATTTTACTGTTTATATATATTGTATTAATATACATGTGAGATAGGAATGATATGTTTGGTATAGATAGAACAGAGGAAATATTGGTACTTCAAAGGTGAAAGCCATGAACATAAAGCCCTTTTGATATTAGAACATTCATACAACATGTGCATATACATACATGTGTACCATGTGACTCTGTTTGGTTCATCATGCCAGACTCTTATTTGAATATTTGTTTATTCCCAGCTGTCTTTTGGAGGAAAATATCAAGAAATAAGATAATCATACAGA
The DNA here is from genome assembly GCA_949316495.1 of Amphiduros pacificus. NCBI lineage: Eukaryota > Metazoa > Annelida > Polychaeta > Phyllodocida > Hesionidae > Amphiduros > Amphiduros pacificus. Next base: position 44,144,477 of record OX439003.1, on the reverse strand, counting down.
AGTGGAATGGTGTAGGTTACTGATTGGTCGCAGGTATAGTCAATGCCAGGTTGTAACTGGGATCTATTTTACCCACTCACTGTCTATAGATCTGAATTATTCATGCAAACTCTGCAGAAACGAGGATGAGTGGTCTTGTCCTTTAATCAGAATACTAGAATAGCATCAGGTTCAGGGCAAACACAACTACAAATTTGTATTTCTCTACAAAGATTCACGAGCAGTAGAAAAATCACCATAGAAACAAGAGACAAGTTTCCATGCCAATAGTCTCTGAAACATAATTTAGCAAATTATTGAAATATGAAACTTGTTTCATGAATATATTATACTAGATCAATCATCAGTTTATTTTGCAAGTAAAAATCAAATCTAAATTTTTATATTTCTTGAGTTTTGTGATGTTAAAATGTGGACAGACTTATGATAATGTCCATCTCCTGCTTTTGTATCTATGGAGATCTCCTGTAACCATTTGTTAGCTGGTCTCTGATTGGTAGAATAAAAGCACCTTCAACCTTCAGTATCACTAATTAAAAGATGAGTAAAAAGTAAACACAACTACAAATTTGTATCTCTTGACAAAATTGTTATGGGAATATAATATCTTCCTCAAGAAAAACATCTGACAATTCATGAAAAGATCAAATCAAAAATGTTCTATTAACATAATCTTTTTATCATTTAAGCAATCAAATATTAATGTTTTATAAGAAAAAACGTTCTGTTTTTTCAGCACCGTGACAGATGATGACGGGATGAGAGTTGCAGTTGGTGTTGCTTTGAGAGCATAAAGGTAACATTATCATCTGGATTAACATGATTAGTTGACAATGTACAGAGAACAGCCCTTCAAAATCACATTAAGAAATGATCCTCCACAGTCTATTTTACATTATTTAGAATGGGAATTGAGATCTGTGTCAGTGTGCCTGCATTCCTTTATCAAATTTTAATTCTCAATGTTTCTGGTTTTATCCATAATTTCAAAATTCTTTGAATTACTGCTGAATAAGGAGAAGAGATCTTAGAAGAAAGAAGTCATTTTTGATTTAGAAGGATTACAACTCACTGATGATTTGTTTTATGCTTGAATTCTATGTCAGTATTTTGGGTCAGGTCGCTCATGTTTTCAGCTTAGACTTTAGATTTACTGGTTTATAAAAGTTGGGCATTTTTGTTGCCTGCTGAAGTGTGAAGGGCTGTGATTTTTATGTGCAAAAAGAACAATTTAGGGTGGCCATGTTATTTTTGTTGGCGCTCTCAGTCTCCCCCTTGGGATATTACATGGTATGTGCATGCAGTGTTAGATTTATTAGCCAACGTTGGCATGATTAGAGACCAACCCAAACCTGTGTCCTTTCACACATACTGTGATAGCTTGTTCATCTCTATCTTCACTGTGTCAGCAACCTATTATATAAAAGATTCATTCACAGATTTCCCCACATGTGGTGTTGTAATTTTATAAGTGTCTTATATCAGTAAGTGTTTGGCAGTATAATAGCGTAGCCAGGACTAACTCATTTTGAAGGCAGCTATAGCCCATGCAGCAGTGTCCAGATGATTTGATGTGAGCTGGGTATGATCAGTCTGTGTTTGAGTTAAAGATAAACTGGTTCTCAATCTAAGAGCTTTACAGTCATGAAAAGACTGATGCGGTTAAGTTATAGATTGTTTTAACTTTTTACATTTGTTGTGCTTGGTATTCATTTAAAATAGCAATAGACCATAATTTTACTCCACAACACATCAATGATAGTAATATTGTGATGGTATTGTTGATGTCTTTAAGTTGAGCACCAGAAAAGAAAATCACAGTAGAGAAAAACCTTTCACATCTTTTTTTCTTTGTCTGTAAATAAACATTAAGGACTCTCATATCATTAGCATTAGCAATGTCTAGACAAATATCACAGGCTACTTGGGATAGTGGGATAGATTTGCTCAGCAGTATCTTAGGGGTAGTAACACAGGTCTGCTCAGAGGTATCACAGGAGTGGTAATACTGATCTACTCAGCAGTATCACAGGGGTAATAAAACAAATCTGCTCAGCCCAGATCTGCTTAGCAGTATCACTGGGATAGTGTGATGTATCTACTCAGCAGTATCACAGGAGCCATGGGACAGATCTGCTCAGCAGTATCACAGGGGTAGTGTGATAGATCTGCTCAGCAGTATCACAGGAGTAGTGAGGGAGATCTACTCAGCAGTATCACAGGGTAGTGGGATAGATCTGCTCAGCAGTATCACAAGGGGTAGTGTGATAGATCTGCTCAGCAGTATCACAGGAGTAGTGAGGGAGATCTGCTCAGCAGTATCACAAGGGGTTGTGTGATAGATCTGCTCAGCAGTATCACAGGAGTAGTGAGGGAGATCTACTCAGCAGTATCACAGGGTAGTGGGAGAGATCTGCTCAGCAGTATCACAGGAGTAGTGAGGGAGATCTACTCAGCAGTATCACAGGGTAGTGGGAATGATCTGCTCAGCAGTATCACAGGGTAGTGGGAATGATCTACTCAGCAGTATCACAGGGGTAGTGACAGAGATCTGCTCAGCAGTATCACAGGAGTAGTGGGAATGATCTGCTCAGCAGTATCACAGGAGTAGTGAGGGAGATCTGCTCAGCAGTATCACAGGAGTAGTGGGAGAGATCTGCTCAGCAGTATCACAGGAGTAGTGAGGGAGATCTGCTCAGCAGTATCACAAGGGGTAGTGTGATAGATCTGCTCAGCAGTATCACAGGAGTAGTGAGGGAGATCTACTCAGCAGTATCACAGGGTAGTGGGATAGATCTGCTCAGCAGTATCACAAGGGGTAGTGTGATAGATCTGCTCAGCAGTATCACAGGAGTAGTGAGGGAGATCTGCTCAGCAGTATCACAAGGGGTTGTGTGATAGATCTGCTCAGCAGTATCACAGGAGTAGTGAGGGAGATCTACTCAGCAGTATCACAGGGTAGTGGGAATGATCTGCTCAGCAGTATCACAGGAGTAGTGGGAATGATCTGCTCAGCAGTATCACAGGAGTAGTGGGAGAGATCTGCTCAGCAGTATCACAGGGGTAGTGTGATAGATCTGCTCAGCAGTATCACAGGAGTAGTGAGGGAGATCTACTCAGCAGTATCACAGGGTAGTGGGATAGATCTGCTCAGCAGTATCACAAGGAGTAGTGGGAGAGATCTGCTCAGCAGTATCACAAGGAGTAGTGGGAATGATCTGCTCAGCAGTATCACAGGAGTAGTGAGGGAGATCTACTCAGCAGTATCACAAGGGGTTTTGTGATAGATCTGCTCAGCAGTATCACAGGAGTAGTGAGGGAGATCTACTCAGCAGTATCACAGGGTAGTGGGATAGATCTGCTCAGCAGTATCACAAGGAGTAGTGGGAGAGATCTGCTCAGCAGTATCACAAGGAGTAGTGGGAATGATCTGCTCAGCAGTATCACAGGGGTAGTGGGATAATAAAACAAAAACTAAGTAGCTCTTTTCCAGTGTTGGAACATTTACCTTCAGGGCATATAGTATGCAGTTGTGCTTTGCATTTTTGGTGTTAGAAAACACAAACCCGGTTACAATGTTGTAGACTACTATTGTGTGAGGCAAATAGCACCTAATTGTTGTCAATTTAGTGGCTGGCTGGCAGGCAGAGTGGCAGCAAGGAGGGAAGGGTGTGAGTGGTCAAATGATGGACATTGTAGAGAATTGGAGGCTGGCAATATCATTACATTGGCCACTCTGCCGGTCACCTCCACATCTCTGAGTGTGGTATATTATGTGTGCATGAAGGAGGTGTCCAGTGCCCCCTGGAGACTGTGCCAAAGTAGACACTCAAAATGACAGTGATTCCACAGACATAACATAGAAGAAATGAAAAATGTTTGAAATACTTAGGAAATATTGGTTCTTTGCTCTTTTGGCAGCAGTGGTCATATGCAGTTTAAGAGAAAAGAATGTGATTTCACAAAAAATGATATAATCTAAAAGTGTTTCATCAAAATTATTGACATCATTCAGTTGTGAGTCTTTAAAATTGATATAATGTGTGTTTTCCCATCTCATTCAAACAATCTAATATCAAAAGAGCATTCTGTGTTTCAGGACATGAAAAATGTTTTTCACAGCTCAAAGTCCTTCCATTTGCTAAGTGTTTTCACTGGGTGTAACTTCTTTGAAACAATGGCCAAGGGGAGACAAACAGATGAATATTGTCATATAACAATGTATGGTTTGAGGGCTAGCTGGATGTCAAGAAAGGCCACTGACTTATGGACCATCTCTCTGCTTTTAATATCTTTTTCGCAGTCAAATGAAACATGGATGACAAATTGTTGCACTGACACTAGAAATATTCTTCACTCATCTTTCAAATACACAAAATATGTTATTTCTGAAGAGACAAACAATAAAAGATTTATATCATGGTTTAAGGACATTATTCCTACAAATTATACACTCAAAACAAACTTTTTGGGAAAATACAAGTTTCGCAACTTATTTATGATGAAGGAAGTAAAATTAAAGTGAGTGTAAATTACAGTAATTGGTTGATTTGACTTTTTGGAGGTTGTGCCTCTCGGAGGGTTAAGTGAATCATGCCAGAGCAAATGAGTCCCGTCAGATCCCATGTTCACCACTTTGACTCTGGCACTAATTAAATTTCAGTTCAGGAAGAAATATTATCAGTGGTATCATAACGTGGTGTCACACTGCATTATATCGCACCCAACTATTTGGCTAAAAAAAATTGTAAAGAAATACTTTTAATTCTTTAAGCTTTATTTCTGAATCAGGTTTGGGAATTGTTTTGGTCGTGATTTATCAAAGATTTGATCATCGGGGTGAAAAAGTAAAGTGAGTTATTGGGATTGTCATGTGAGAAAGAAAAGAGTTAATTTGTTCAGTGCACATGGGTGCATCATACATGTACTTGATGAGAAGAGACATGGATTATGACCAAATCAACAGTGCAGGCTTGTTTTATGGGAGCTCATTGGTAATTTAGGGAGTCTTGAGCCATTTATTACTTTAACTGTCCCACGAAAGGGTTTATTAACATATTTTATGGTTTTCGGCATTAGCAATATTGCACCTACCAATATAATTAATATTTTCTCTCTTTCGCATAAAAAAAAATAAAACCAGCAATTAATTTCCACATCATGATTAAAACGAGCGTCTAACAAGTTGCTGAGCAGATTCTGAATGAGATTTTACATTTAACGAATAGAGAGGGAACATAAAGGGACATGTGTTCATATTTTGGATATTATCAGTACTGGCCTATTCGTGTGTATATAATGGGATGAAATAAGATAGAGTAAGGCTTTGAGCTGATTCTGTAGATACAATAAAGAAAAATTATATCCACTCAAAACTCCTATACAGGCAACAAACAGAAGGATTAGTCATAGAAATCTCCCGCCCAGATTCCAGTTTGGCCTATCTGTTTGGCGAGCATTAATCCCCGCTGTCAGCACATAATGTGTGCCTGTAACATAGAGGGAAGCTGTCCTATCTGCTAATGCTTTCCCCTACATTGACCACAAATCACAAAAGATGCCACAACTGCAGAAGTGAGCTGGGCTACCCTCTCTGTCTGGTCCCCTCTCTCTGTCTGAAAGCAGGACCACCCTGCAGAAAGTAGGGGAGTCTGGGACATTGAGTGTTATCTCCAGGAACCCTTCTTCTGTGGCAGACATGTTGCACATGTCGATGTTTAAAGTACCTGATCTTTAGTGCCATTTATCTTTTCCCTGATCTGGGCTCTTGAACTCTCCCAGGCTTTCAAGCAGAACTAAGTGCAAACCTCAAAATAAGAGTCTCTTAGATTATTTTGTCATTTTTTTCTTCTGGTTATTAATTTTTGCCAGTTTACCCACCAGGTGGCGAGGTAGGTTACAGTCTTACTCAGAAGAAACTTGAGCCTTCTATGTTAAGAAACCAATCACGATCAGAAAAAGACATCAACCATCAATGAAGCAATAATAGTTTAACAGAATCTAAGGCTCATGACGGTCAGTCTCTGAGTGAGCAAACATAGGATCTTAGACATTATCAATTCTTGTCATCAGTGGAGCAGGAAGGTGGGCGCATACGAGGGACATCGGCGTGTGAGCTTGCCTACTGATGGCCATTTTCATTACTCTGTATTGTGGCCAATGCAAGGACTCAGCTGGCATTCAGTCCAGTCCCTGTTAGGATATAGTCACATTTTTTTTATAAACTCCTAAGTTTGTCCCTGTTGACCCTATCAGATTGCACAACTTGAATTTTTATTTTGCATTTTCTTGATCTTTTAACAGATCTTTGCTATGATAGACATAAGATTTATTGCATCAGTTATGAGTTTGAATTTGAGAATTATGCAAAGAAATTAGGGTCACCATCACATTTATATCTCTGCAAGCAAAAAAATGCTTCAATATGGACGTAAGTGTAACCTTGGAGTGTTACTCAACTGAGTAACTGATAAGCTTTGCCTCCAAAAGATATACAAGAAAAACGATCTGACACCATGTTAATTAATTATAAGCCATTGCATGAATACAAGTATATATACAAATGACCAATACTGCATATGCATATAATAGTATTGAAATGATATTCTGGAAAGATATAGAATACATACTGACTGCACATAACAGGCAGCCTTGGGCATGTCTCGCCCTTCTTTTATTGTCTTACTTTTTAACATAGATTCCAACTATTCCTCCATCCATTAGTCTCCTGATGTTAATTTTGTCAATTTGAAATGCAACGTTGAAAGTTTGATACACAAAAATACAATTTCAACAAAAGAATAGATTTCTCTGCAATGAACCTTGCTATTACTTTTGGGAACTGTGTAATGCATTCAAATGAATGTATTATAGATATAATCTTTGATGTGTTCAGCAGAATATTTGAGGAATTCAGATTTTGATTCATGATTAGAGAACCTAGGTATAGCTCAGTCACTTAACTACAAGACTTTATAGAAACACAGAGTGCATGATGCAGCGTGTCAGTGTGTAGATGAGACTAAAATCAGACAGAATCTCAGGCCATCACAGCTCATCTTGTTTGGCCACCACAAAGTCCCTATATTGAGCATTGACTGGGCACGATTTCATACACATTCAGCGGGCGTGATGTTTGACCAGTCTCATGGGATTGCTGGTAGAGATGCTCAATGAAGAACATCTTGTGAAGCATGCGACCATCGAGAGTTGCTGGTGAGGGAGCCACGTCTCAAAGAGACAAGGACATTCTACTCAGCGCCCTCTAGGTACCGCGCCCAGATTGGCCGCTCACCTCTGAGGACTTAATTACTCAGCTACTTTGCGTAGGTGCCAATGTCTCCGGCACGGCTCCCCTAACCCGTCAAGTCAGTGACAATTAGTCTTGACAAATGCAATTAGTTGTCGTCCATATATGATCAGCTGAACAGAGAGCGCTGACCAAAGAAGCCATAGAAGGTTATGTTTGTTGCTAGGCGTTAGTGCTTTCCAGACAGTTATGCTTTCAACTTTCTCTCATAAAAATTGTTATTTGCAATTTTACTGACTAGAGGCTTGCTTCTTGTCCACAACAAATTGGTCACATGACTCCTTTTGTCATGCCAAGCTGTTGCATGACTATATTTGGTCACAATATATTTGCCACAAACTTATTCCACATGAACCAGCCCCTTTCATAAATATGAGAACAAACCTTATTATTTTTTTTAGCTTTTCAATTGGTTATATCTTTTCAATTAGTTATTTTTAGCTTTTCAATTGATTATAGCTTTTCAATTGGTTATAGATTTTCAATTGATTATACCTTTTCAGTTGTTTTTTTAGCTTTTCAATTGGTTATTCTCTCAAAGAAGAACTAAGAAATAAAAAGGGATCTTGATGATTTCATCAATTTACTGAATGGACTTGCCATGAATATATTTATTGTTAATACACTTATCAGCAATAACAGGAAATCCTATTGCCTCCCACATGAAATACAGACCTAAGAATTTCAAATAAACTTGGAGAATTTCCTTAAATACTTTTAGATTGATCCTGGTGCCATTTCTTATTTCACTATCCTCACAAACATTTGGAGAAACACAATTTGTAAAATACAAAAAACTCAGACATGTTATTGAAATGTTGCAGATTGTTATGCACTTACAATGTGTATTTTGGAAATTTGTTTTCTGTTTAATAAAGCTGAGACAGGAAATTTCCTGAAATGAAAAATAAGACGGCTTTAGAGTGAACAAAACTATGTATTGATGAGTAGAGAAGCTACATGGCCGAGTTTAGTCTGGTAAGTCAACTGAGTTTGAACAATTGAGTGTGCAATCACTTGTCAGGGGATGAAATCTGGGTGATTGTCAGCTAATTTGTGTTGTGTAAACCCACTTGACAGGAAAACGCCATCCATTGAGAAAAGCAGGGGTAGAAATATTTGGGGAAGGCTGTACCAAAGCGGTGCTTTAGGGTTGCCTTCATGGCAGTAGAGGTAACAACCAGGGAGTTTATGTGCCAAGACAGGCAAATAAGGCAGAAAAGTCAAGTCTGTTGTAATTCTGTGGAAAAGTAGATTGAACCAGAGCAGTCTACTTCGCTTGTAGGGTGGAAAGGAAACAGGAGACAGAACCAGAGCAGTTTACTCAGTATGTAGGGTGGAAAGGAAAAAGGAGATAGAACCAGAGCAGTCTACTCAGTATGTAGGGTGGAAAGGAAACAGGAGATAGAACCAGAGCAGTCTACTCAGTCTGTAGGGTGGAAAGGAAACAGGAGACAGAACCAGAGCAGTCTACTCAGTATGTAGGGTACAAAGGAACCAGGAAACAGAACCAGAGCAGTCTACTTGGGTTCAGGAAGCAGAAGGGACAGTATTTTAGTGTACTTTCACAATAGAGGGCAGCACCAAACAATTTTATCAATTTTAGTCTACCTTTATTTTCATTGAACATAATAAAGGATTCCATTAAAACAGAGAGATTGTATCATTTAAAAACAATCTACATAGTTCCATCTATATACCTTGAAGAAGTTTATCTGATTCAGCTTACTCATGGAAACAATATAGGTCGATATCTCTTGCTAAACCTGAGCCTACAGACCTGACACTGAACACACAACCTTGGCCTGCCACACTACCACATTATACATCTCCATAGTCAATAAACCACCAATCTCTTGCAAAACAGATGGCAATTTCATCAGAAACATTATCAGATTTAGATTGTCATTATATGCAGTCTTCATGGTTTGGCTAATTCCTTCTATGAGATTGTCTATGTCATTATTATAACAGAAAGTTTTTTTGCAGGATTTTGAATTATTTATTTATATTTACCATTTCTTTAAGCACAAGTATATATTTCACCAAATATGTCTCGTAGAATTCAGGGGTTAATATCTGATATTTTTCAAGTCTTTTTGTTGGCATTTGTACAACCTTGGTTTCCTTAAAGCTAGAATTTTATGTAAAAGATATCTCTGACACCGAGTTGAAATAAAAAACTTCAGCATTTCACTGAGCTCTTCAATCTTTCCACATTGCCAAAGACAAAAAAAGAATCCAGCAGAAAACTGTTTTCTCTGAAATTGTGAAAAAACACTATTCTGTTTCTGGTTCAGCACTGTTTTTTTGCCTGGAGCATGGTTACCTGAGAATGGTTTGATTTGAGTAGCATGGACCTAAATTTTGACATATTAATTGAAATAATACACATTTATGATGATTTTCATGCTAAAGGTGCTAAAATCTCTACAGATGAAATTTGAGTAACCACACATTGATGATTTCAATACGTTTCTATATGTATATGTATATGTATATGTATATGTATATGTATATGTATATGTATATGTATATGTATATGTATATGTATATGTATATGTATATGTATATGTATATGTATATGTATATGTATATATGTATATGTATATGTATATTTATGAATGACAATTAAATATTTGCAGAATATTAAGATTCTAGGAAAATAGCTCACGAGACAAGTGACAGACAGGAAAGATATAAACAACCATAGACATTCCATGCCTAGTTTTCATGTAATCTTTGTACCAATGTCTGTCATATCTTTGACACATGATAATGGGCCAGGCATTGCATGAGAGTGCAGACTGTTTTGAGTAGTTTCTCATACTGCTGAGACAAGTCCCTGTCTGAGATATAGAACACCGCTTACATATGTTAGACAAGATGGCTGTTATGTGTGCACAATACAAGCTGCACAGACTCTGATATATATGGAACCAGCATCACAAGATAAATCTTGATTCAGGGCTATCAACAGTGGTGAAGTCAAAAAAGATACTGGTTATATGCTGTCATGATCAAGTCATATATAAAACTTGAGAAAAAATGTTGATAAGGTCATAGGCTATATCACAGATGTACCAGAGAGATGATATTAATGAAGTTATAGTGGATACCAAAGAGATAATTTTGATGAGGTCATAGTAGATACCATAGAGAAGATGATGATGAGGTCATAGTAGATACCAAAGAGAAGATGTTGATGAGGTCATAGTGGATATCAAAGAGAAATTGTTTATGAGGTCATAGTAGATACCAGAAAGTATTAGTGTATTAGGACATATTGAATAGCAGAGAAAGACAATTGCGATGAGTTCATTGAGGTTAAAATGACTATGAGGTCATTGTCATGTGGGTATAAAGTCAAAGTAGATTCCTCATAAAGACAATTATTAGAGGGTCATAGTAGATGCATCATTAGACCAATGGCTATGAATTAGCTTTTTTTGTTTTTCAATGTTATTCAATATAATTTTCAATATTATCTTAGTTATTTCATGAGGAGACCAACTTGTAGCAAATATAGTGCTGCTTCACTGTATCATTATGTCACTGGTCTTTGACATATCAACCTATTTGTTCCTTAGCAAGGACAATGAGTTAACCCTACAGCCATGGGCCTCAGCTCATATGTAAAATTGTATCATGAATACAAACTCAGCATGACCGGTTATCAAACCCAAAAAATCACAGAGGGACTGGTGCTAATGAGCCAAGACACTCTAACCAACTGCTCTATGGCCTGCCCATGGCCAATGGCTATTACTATGAGGTTATAGTGGATACCTTAAAATACAATGGCCATGAGTTCATGCAATAACAGTGATGGATACCTTGGAAAGATAACAGCAGTGAGGTCATAATGCATGACTGAGAATTGGATCAATTGACAGTGAGATCACAGTGAATAAAGACGGAAGGATTGACTTTTAGGTATACATCAATACCCAAGAAAGACATTGGCAATTAGCAGCATATCACGGAGGAGATGTCAATCTTTCGAAATCTTAAGAAGAACAATGGTAGCAAGATTATATTAAGATTAGTGGGGTGATTTTTTTCTGGATAATCAAATGTCACAGCACTATTTGCTGCCCATTTTAAGGTCATTAGAAGGTCATTTTTGTGGACCTCTTTGAATATACACTGGAGGGTAAATCAAGCTAAAAACCTGAGAGTGACAATGATAGATACATCCTGCCAGAATGACCGAAAAGGCAGCTTTGACTATGATGATTTTGTTGGACCTTAGGTTTTCCAGTGCACACAATAGAAGAAAGGCAGTGGCATGGCATTAATATGCTGACTTCAGAGGTCACGCGCGTCACATGATGCAGCTTAGCATCCACATAGCTGTGTATTATTCGTGTTAAAGTAATCAATCCAAGATGTAATTTGATTGATGCTGGCATAAATTGCAACATGTCTATCTATTATTCTCTTTCCACTTATATCCTCCCCGAAGCTTCCTTTAATGCGGGGTTAGAGACTTGTGAATTATAGTCTGATGAATAATCAGTCAACTCTATCCACTGTAATCCTTTAATTTGCTCTGAGACTGGAGTTGGGTTGACAGCTGGGATGTCGTGGTTGCTTTTTAGAGCTTATTCAGAGGAGTGAAAAACCAGATACATTCACGCCACTCTGCCGTTTATTGTATGTGATAATATTGATGAACTGAACATTTCACAGTTCTGAAAAGTCAGTTGCATAAGGCAAACAGTTGTATGCAAATAAATAATCTATGAGTTGAATGACAGCAAGTCAATAGCTGTCTACCTGTATTATAATACTATTCATAAATTCACAAGTAATAAAGGAGGTATTTATTGATATTTGTCTCCCATTCTTAAACAAGCAGCAGAGAAAAGATCTGCTCTGCATAACATTGGTGGTAATGCATGTTGTTCAATCCTTTCACTACCTCTGCTGTTATTGCCCCATATTGATGTTGTTTAAAATTTGGAACTCCATGTCCACCAAAATATGATAATTGACCAGAATTGACCAGCTTCAGGTCATGACCTTCGATCACTTGGCTGAGAGAGACACTAGTTGTTAGCCTATCAATAAAAAGCAGAACCTGCATGAATAGTCATTTATGCATTCTCCGATCAGTTCACAGCCAGATTTGTATGAATAATCATGACTTGATCCCGTAAGCACCTTTTTATATATATCATTGATGGCATGTAAGAAAGAAGTCTTGCCTTGGAGGGTAAGAATGAACAAACATTATTACACAAAATTCACAGCCTACAAGTCTAGGTCATGGGGTTCATGTGATATTTGAATTTAATCTAGTTTGAGCATGATGAGAACAAAATCTCAATTTCCGAAATGCAAAAAGGTCCTGGAAGGACTAATTGAGGTCCTGAGCATATTTCATGAGACTGTATGCCAGTCTGGACTGAACTCTTCACCAGAATGATTGGCAGCTGAACGATACTTTATCACACTTGAATATTTCTCCAGGGAAATTCCAATAATTTTGTTCCTGGCTTCAAAAAGATTTGCACTGCAAATCAAGAGTAGTAAGACAGAATGATCTTTGCAAAGTCGGGATAGTTTTTTTCTTTATATTGTGTTATATACATTACTTACAGGAATAAGACCCTAACTACTAATTAAGAATCCCATCAGAGTGCTTAAAAGCTTCTTAAAATGGATAGGGTGGAATTGGTATCACATTCAAAGATATTTGATCTTCAACTGTTGGCAAATGTATTTATAAGGTTATATTTAGCTTTTAATCAAGAAATTTGAAAAATTAGATATTTTAGCAGAATATAGGATTGGAGCAAATTATTATATTTCCAGACATTAATTATAAGACATATTCTATTCAGAAAATCATGTTTCAGATTTCATTGTTGCTCAGGTTCCATTCAAATAGTTTAAATGGCCTCAGGGAATACCATATAAATCAGATTTCAGCTCATCCAATTCTATTATCATGCTGTACTTTTTCATTAAACTGATTTCAATGGTGCAGTGGAAAATCTCAGTCACATTTTATACTTAAAGTTTGCTCAAAGTTGTTGATGTAAATGTTGTTTCTGCAAGTCATTTGATTCTGACTCCAGTAGCATTTTAGTTAGTAGATTGGATATCCTCTTCTGGTGGCACCATGTCAGAATAATGATCCTCTTCTGGTGGCACCAAGTCAGAATAATGATCCTCTTCTGGTGGCACCGAGTCGGAATAGGGATCCTCTTCTGGTGGCACTGAGACAGAATAGTGATCCTCTTCTGGTGATCAATATTTGGCTCTAATATCATGAGTAAGGAGAATAGTGATCCTCATCTGGTGTAACCATCTCTTGTGTCGGTAGGACAGTGATCCTCCTCAGGTGTCGGTAGGACAGTGATCCTCCGCAGCTGTCAGTAGGATAATGATCCTCCTCAGGTGTCAGTAGGATAGTGATCCTCCTCTGGTGTCAGTAGGATAGTGATCCTCCTCAGGTGTCAGTAGGACAGTGATCCTCCTCAGGTGTCAGTAGGACAGTGATCCTCCTTAGGTGTCAGTAGGACAGTGATCCTTCTCAGGTGTCAGTAGGATAGTTATCCTCCTTAGGTGTCAGTAGGACAGTGATCCTCCTCAGCTGTCAGTAGGATAATGATCCTCCTCAGGTGTCAGTAGAATAGTGATCCTCCTCTTGTTTCAGTAGGACAGTGATCCTACTCAGGTGTCATTAGGATAGTGATCCTCCTCAGGTGTCAGTAGGACAGTGATCCTTCTCAGGTGTCAGTAGGATAGTGATCCTCATCTGGTGTCAGTAGGATAATGATCTTCCTCAGGTGTCAGTAGGACAGTGATCCTCCTCAGGTGCCAGTAGGATAATGATCTTCCTCAGGTGTCAGTAGGATAATGATCCTCCTCAGGTGTCAGTAGGACAGTGATCCTCCTCAGGTGTCAGTAGGACAATGATCCTCCTCAGGTGTCAGTAGGATAGGGATCCTCTGTTGTCAGTAGGATAGTGATCCTCCTCTGGTGTCAGTAGGATAGTGATCCTTCTCTTGTGTCAGTAGGATAGTGATCCTCCTCTGGTGTCGGTAGGATAGTGATCCTCCTCTGGTGTCAGTAGGATAGTGAGCCTCCTCTGGTGTCAGTAGGACAGTGATCCTCCTCAGGTGTCGGTAGGACAGTGATCCTCCTCAGGTGTCAGTAGGACAGTGATCCTCCTCAGGTGTCGGTAGGACAGTGATCCTCCTCAGGTGATCCACATCTTGTGCCATGGAGGTGGTAGAATATTGATCCTCTTATTGAGTAGAATGCATTCTTGCGCAGCACAGTTTTTACCAAATGGATTGATAAAGTGTTATGAATTGATATCAGTCATATAAGTATTCACCAAGACTTAATCTCAAAATTGAATAAGTGTCATAATGTTTCACAATGTTGTCAACATGCTTTTATGTACACATCAATATATGTTTTATGATAGTATTTTATCATTAAAACCATCTTTGAATCTTATACTTGTAAGTAATATTTTGATTATTTATTCCTTCTATTCACCAGATGAGTTGATTTTAATTGTTGAAGTGCAAAACAGCTGTGTTTTAAAATGAATTATCAAATGTTTGAAAAGTATTTGTGGAGATACATGAAATCAGGGAAATGAGAAGGATTTTAACAAGACAAGTTTTAAAATGCACGGAAAGAGCTGTGTGAATTGCAACATTCAGAGTATTCCCAGGCCATTTGAAGATTTTCAAACCCGACAAAAACTTTGTTGTGAAGCAATTCTTCTTCGTCTCAGCAGTGTTAACATTTCTCAAGTCACATAAATCATTTTAATCTCTTCTTGCACTCTTTTTTTTTGCACAGTTAGCAGAGGTGTAGAGAAATTCTTCCTTTGAACTTTAAATTGTTGGGTCCACAGTTTTTCTTCTCTAGGTGTCATGGAGGGAAGCACCGATAATGGATATTTTGCATTTCATAAAAAATAAAAGCAAAATGCTTTCAGCTTCATTATTTCAGTTAATGATTTTAGAGACTTTTTGGTTGCATGGTTCTCTTATGAGAAAAAGATTGTGAGTTGTTGAAAAAGCTTGTAAATTTAATGAAAGTCAGGCTTCAATAGAATTTGTGGGAGCAAAAAGAGAAATGTAAATTTATCATGAATGGAATAGTTTTACAGTGAGAGAGTCTAAAAATAAAGTGTTAAAGATTGCTTTAGTGCACCATATACTCTGCTTTGAGTTTCAATGCTCAGACCTAATAAAATAATTCAAGTGGTAGTTGTGATAGTCAGACCAACAACCCTAAATAATGAATATCAGAATGTTAAGATCTGAAATGTTGAAAGTACATCTCGTAAAAGTAAAAATATATTGAACTAAGATTGGAATGTCTCTACTTAAAATGAAACTATCACAAATTATTGGAATATTAGCAAAAAAAGTCAATTTGAAAACATAAACAAGCTTTTCATTTCCAGTGCTTCAGATTTTTCTCAATAATTATAAAGTCCATAATGGAGGGCATACCTATTTCTGGTCACTTGTAGTGCAGCAATCAAGAGTGATCATATCGAGTCACGTGTTATTATTCAGTCATCTTTATTCAACCCAACTTTTCAATTGTTGGATCCGAATAAAGTATTTCTGTTCTTCGGTTTGAAAGAAATTGGACAAATGGCAAAACGATGGCTGTCTGTGTCAGGGACGTGACCTTGAGTGGAAGTTGCCGTTATCGATCGGAGGTCTTGTCCCATATTACGCTGACCACTCCACTTCAAAAGGCTATTGACCTAACTGCCCTCTTGCAATGAGAAAAAACAAATCTCACATTACTGGAGATTATCTTGTGAAGGTTCCAGTCCAGTGTTTTCAGTTGTTAACCCAATCTATCATTGCTATCCTATCGCAAGGAAAAATCATCTCATTTTTCATTTTGAAGATAGTATCTGATCCATCAATCAATATTATATTTGACAACTTATCATTAATGCAATTTTCACTGAGAATGAGTTCAGGTAAATTTACTTGCATTTTAAAAGTGAATGAAGGTTTGAATACTTTGTGCTACATTATCAGACAAAGCATTCAATTTTTAAAAGAAAAACTTGTTTGGAATGTCGTTGTTAACATATAATAAAAGTGGGCAATAATTGATACGTTTTTATGGCCATATTATTGTCTGGCTTGTAAATAAACAATGGTGTATGACTATGAATGGTCTGATGCCTTGGGTGAAAAGCATTGATGATTGGTCCGGAGGCTGGTAATGATTTCACCAAGCCAAATGTCACCACATCTGAAAAAAAAATATTGAGAAAATTGATTCAAAGTTGCAAATGACTTTTTTTTGTAAATGATAGAAAGATAAGGGTAACACTGAATACAACTGATTATCGTGAACAAGTTATACAATTGAATTATTTATCTCTTTAGAGATAAACACTTTAATCATTTATCTAGAACTGGCTGTAATTTTATATATAAATGGGTATGGAGAATTCCCTGGGAATATTACTGGTAAATCCTCCCCAGGACACAGGCAGATATTACTATTAACTTTATGACCAATACGACAGAAATGGGTTCAATACCCTGACAATGTAAAACATCGGGGACAAAAGGCCGGGAGCCCTAGAGGACTCAGGCACATCAAAGACCAGCCCAGCAGGGCAGTCAAACCAACCCACAAAAACAGCAGACAAGGAATAAAATCATTCTTTTATTTTATGTGGGATATTGACAATTTTTTTGATAATGATATCCTTCAGGGTGAA
Organism: Amphiduros pacificus; assembly: GCA_949316495.1. Classification (NCBI taxonomy): domain Eukaryota; kingdom Metazoa; phylum Annelida; class Polychaeta; order Phyllodocida; family Hesionidae; genus Amphiduros; species Amphiduros pacificus. The sequence goes on along the minus strand of OX439003.1, from coordinate 44,127,423 downwards.
TTACATGTTTGTTTTTAAACAGTTTTACTTATTTATTTTTTAAATATCCCTTCCAGAGCTGATATGTTAGTTGCCTAAATTTCTAAATTTGTTAGTGTCATGTTCTGTACCTATTTGCCGGTTTTTGATTTACACAGCAAAAGGTTTGATTGCAAAGAAGGGACAGGATTTCAAGAGGTGCAGTATTTCTGCCTGGTTCGTGGTCATGCAAATCAAACATCCCCAGAACAGGTGTCTATCATCAACCACTGCTTATATCAGAACAGCATCAATCAATTCGCATTAATGGAATATTTAATCAATAGCCTCATTTCATCACTGAATCTGTTCTATTATTAAACATTCATGATTTCTTCATAATTTAGTTGGATGAAATATTTACAGTAACAAGAAAATGAGAGTGAAAGTGATTATTTTCAAACAATATTTGTACTGACCTAATTTTAACTTGAAATTAAATCTAACCAATATCGTTGAGTATCTAGGTTTTATATACAACATGATAGGTAGTTTTATTTTGTAGCTTCCCGCTGATGATGAATTTGTTAATTTTATTTGTTTTATCTGGAGGCATGAAGTGGATCTGTAGATCCAGTGCATAGGTTATATTATACAGGCACCTGTTATACCAGATGTGGTACTCAACTTAACACGGGCACCTGCATGCATCACCTGAAAAATTGATTAAAGATAGCAACATTGTTCATTGAGTATTGCAACACTATTGATTAGACCATTAAACAGACACTTGTTACAAGAGGTAGCCAGAATGGCTTTCATATTTCAAAAGGCATTTTTCACATTTGAAAAACAGAAGAAAAAAAATATGATGTGATCAGGAATTTATTTATTTTAAACCTAAATTGACTTTATTGAAATTAAGAAAATTATGGCTGAAATTTTGATACCAAGGTGTAGACTAGTTCCAGTTCAGAATGGTTGTGTTGAATGAAATATGATATGAGCATATCTGAGAATCAGGTTGATGTGGGAAATGTGAGATTTTCAAATAATTACGACTTTTATTTTGGCAACATGATAGATGATAAGCCCAGAGGCAACATGACAGCTGGTTCTCATCCTGTGGATTCCTGACACAGTATATGATACCTGCACTTCCATACATTTATATGGGTTGACATTTGCATTTATTTTTAAAATTTTCAACCACCAAGAGAACATTTACATATTTTGCTTAAAATTTGACTTTAAACAAAACTTTTTAATAAAAAAAATGAGGAAATAAAAATATTAGTCCAATTATGTCAGAGCAAATTGGATAGTGCAGCTGAACTTGGGAAAATAATCAGATTACTTTTACCCCTGACTGAACAACCAATGATTCAGAACCTAAAGTTATTCTCAGTTAATTGACTCGGACAAGCCAGATCAGTCTTGATCAGGTCAAAACTTTGCTCCAAGTTATTGCATTACGATATCATTGAATGCATTCACATAGTTGTAACATGAGTGTAACCTGGCCAATCAGGCTAATAATCAAGTTTAAGTGTTGCACCAATCTTATACATGTGATATGGTATGATTTGCTTTGACAGAGGAGACCTCACCTGAGGTCAGACTTGCTAGTGTTTCCATTTCAAGCCCCAGTGATTTGTTAAAGTCTTTTACAGTTAATTGAAATCACTCCATATATATATTTCAACAAATTGACATCAGTAGATGTACATACAATTTATGACTGGAGGCTGCAGACTTTGAAGAATGCATGAACACACACCTTGTGTTGGTAGAGATAATGCACACACACACACATACATGTACATATGCCACACCATACCACACACACACTATGTATTATCAGTGTAAAGTAAAATATCATATCATATGGAAGCTGTGGATTTAAATCTGTGCTCGGATTCTTGTCAGTATTTCTTGCATATTGCAGCGTTATGAAAGATCCATGCCTCTTGGATGCCGATACATGCTTGCAGGTTCTAATGACAGGTTAAGGTGAGCAAATCAGGAGATTTACAATTCATTTTTAATATCAATCATGGACGGCATATTGATCTTGTGTCAAATTGAATTATAAATAACATGAAGTTATGAAGACTCTTATCATATTGACATTAATCACAGGGTTATAAGATTTATATGTTGTCCAAACTTGATTGTGATGTGGGGATTAATTTATCCTAACGTGATATATTATTCAATATGAGATGTCTTTTATCTTTATTCAAAAGCGATCTTTATTATTAATTAATATAATCGTATATATATATATATATATATATATATATATATATATATATATATATATATATATATATATATATATATATATATATATATATATATATATATATCAATAGTGTTGTATGTTTAACACACAAAAACTGATACATGCATATTTTATGTGTCAATTTAGTGATTATGTTGGTGGATTGTCATATTACCCATATATTAGTCATTTAGCATGTGCCAAATTTATATATATATCAACATGAAATATGAATATCGTAATATATTGTGACAGTAATGGACGAAAGAAGGATATACATTGTGAGATGATAACATTGCCATATTTCCAATTATCACAATGATTCAAGTTTTATGTAAGTGTGGGTGTATGTGTGTGTGGGTGTGTGTTTGCGTTTGTTTGAAGAAAATTAAATTTCAACAGAAATACATTTTTTAATACTATTATAAATATATATAAGATCAAGTTTGTCACAAGACCTCTCTGATGATGTCAAGTTATTCCAGACCACTCTGCTTCCGGAAAGAACTGCTATTAATAAACCAGCACAGACTAAATATTTTTTTCCTGTTATGAATTCTTGAGGAGGGGTCACATTTGTTCTTGAATATGTGGATTTGATAAAGAGAAGCAGGTCCTTTTTCATGCTGTAAAAGATATCCTAACAGACTATGTACAACTATTCATATTCTATAACTGTGAGGAATTTTTAGGCATTTATATTCAAGGAGAAGTTTAAAACCTTTCAAAATGTTTATACATCACAATCATCAAGTAAAATACAAGACGTTTGTTATTTATCCTAAGCCAACCTTGAATGAGAAGTGTTGTCAAAAATTCAGGACATTTCACTTTTTTGACATTCACCTTTGTAGCTTTCTTTTAATCCTTCAACACTGCTTTGAATTATATTTGATCTGTCAGTTTGTTTTATATTCATAAGGCAGTTTAGAAAATGTTTGTAATTGTTTAACAACCTTTGGTGATTTTCAACTTCCCCATGGAGAGGAATGTTAGCATTTCACCAGAGCAAAAGAACCCCCCACATATATAACATGGGATATTATATTGATAAGTAGAATTCTCCACATCTCCATGGTTACAGAGAGCCAGGGTGAGCATTCAGTTGCCATGGGTGACTGGCACATGATACCAGATCCATCTCACTGGTATCTCTACCATCTCAGTCTGGTTTATAGGGCAGTGTTTGAGATATTATTATCAATCTTTCTACAACAGTACCCAGTGTGAACAAGTGCAATTGTCTCATTTTAAATAATTGTGATATAGGAATGGCATATACAGAACTGACAGCAACTTCTTAATCAGTTTGTGCCAAAATTATATTTGGTCACAAAATGACGAAAAAATAACCAAATGGTTATTGTTTTGGACACATTTTGAAATCCGAGAAGTATATATGACCAAATTATGTCACATATTAGCCAAGAATATGACCAATTTGAGTCATGCAATAACTTTGCATGACCAAATAGATGTGTGGCCCCAGGCTTTATACAGCATCATCTGTTCTGTGCCCGTTTCCATTAGCAACAGTGCCAAAATGGCAAGATTTTTAAAAGAAATAAACTGCTAATTGAAATATTGTGATGGATTGTGTAACATCATGAAAAAATGTGATGTACATTCACATAAAACACTACATAAAAGGCGGCTGAGCGAGGAGGACTCGTCTTCTCTGGTTCACTTCTTTTGCTCTGCCACAGAATGGTGGGAAACTTGCCAGTATTTGTATGAATTAAAGGTATTCTGGTATCCGTGGCAGGCCATTGATTTCTGTATAGACACAAGCAATTAACATTGCTAGTTCTTATCTGTCTGGGTCTCAGGTTTGATAGCCTTCAGGAAAGAGGTCTTTTTTCCAAGATGGCAATTAACAGAGGGAAAAAGATCCAGTTAAAACTCAGGTTTGGGTTGAAGACCCAAATTATTGTCCACCCCAACCTAAAATCACATCTCAGTTATGCATTAAGACCTTTAAAGGGGAACAGAAAAGCAAAGTTACAAAAGTAAAGTTACTTGCAACAATTGACCTCTCTCAAAAGCTTTAAGATGATAAATTATTGTTTTTGAGACCGTAAGGGCTGGCATGCCTAAATCCTGCATACTGGAGTCACCTAATCACGTATGGCTAGGATACTTTGTTGTATATTGTACTTTAAGTGTTTCGAGTCTGAGATGCAGGCAGACTGGATGTGCAGGCAGGTTTGAGTGCTGTGTGCACCAGCTGACAGATCTGAACACACCCAGCAGGCAGGCAAGGCGGGCAGGCAGGCAAGGCGGGTAGGCAGGCTTCAGATGGTCGCTGGCTGGGGCCATGTGCTGAGCTGTCGCGGAGAGAGAACACAGCTGCCTCATACAACCCATACAAAACAACACTGCTACAATCCCTACAGTAGTCAAGTGGATTTACCAAGGATTTGCTCTGTGCATTGCAAAGAATATAAGTGGCCCACCTGGGTTATTTTAACCTTCTTTTTTTTTGGCCAAGTCACCCTTGAGACATTTAGGAGAAGATAAGAGGCGTGGACTGGGCATGGTATGAGCATTGCTTCCCTGTGGCCGGAGCAGTCACCATCCCATCTGTCATCAGAACCGTGTTGTGTACATGATAACTAATCACAACAGAGGAATCCATCTCATACCTAACACCAGGGCCACTGAGGGCCACGACCGGAGGGGCAAGTGCCCGATTTTGCTCGCCGTCTCTCTGCACACAGATACAACTTTCGGTAGGATTAAAAAGCATTGAGACAACTTGACAGAATAAAGGTTGGACCAAACTTTGGGCTAAATTTGAGGTAGGGCTTTCTGTATGAATGTGCTTCTTGTTTTGTGTTCAGATTAGAATTGTAATGCTTTGGAATGGCTTTGTATATTGACAGGACAGTTGTGTTTTTTACACACAATTAATAGAATATTGTGCAATTTACATATTTTATCATCAGAAGATCCTGTTATTAGGTAATTTATTTCCAACAAGATCTTTGATATAGCCTTGAGTGAATCTGACCTGCAAAAAAAAGAAAAATGATAGATACCAGTTGAATGTCATTGAAAAGAAAAAAAAAGATAATTATGCCTATCTTCTTACCTCTTAAGTAGCCTTGTTTCCTTTACGGAAACATCAATTTATTTTCATTTTAGGAATTGAAATTGATGTAGAAGTGCAAAGATTAAAGACACCAGGGCTCTGACAAAAGAGCAATTGTCCAATTACAGTTGATGTTTCCCTCCCGTAAAATGTCTGTACTTCACGTTCACACAATCATTCATTTTGCTTTTCGTGCTGTTGAAGTTTGCAGAGGGCCATTCATGGGGCCATTATGTCGATTTTGTCCCTCAGGTTTTGCTTTCTCCTCATCAGCAGTAGGCCGGTTGTTGCATCACAGATAATTACCTAAATCAAGAGGATCAAACACTCCCGTTGAAGCAGTCAATTAAAATTTAATTACTTCTGGACATATTGAGAGAATTTACGAGGACGCAGTAATACCCTCAATGGCTGTTTCCCCCTCAAGGCTGGATTTGGATTATAAAGCCAGGGTTTTAAAAGCTTGCCTACAGAAATTTCCCCATTGATTCTCATCCACACTTATATCGAGTTCTAACCTATTCATTAATGTAAGTCTCGTACTATTCTAATAAGTCCTCTCTGATCCCACAAATAAATACTCAAGCCTAAAGCTAGGCACAAAAAAAAAGAATCATGGTCGCACTAATCTCAACTTCAGTTGTGACTGTACACTGAGGAAAGACATATAATTTATGACAATAAGCAAATGATAATTTTATGGCAAGAAAATCTAATTTTTTGCATGAAGAATAACTAGGTTACATTTAATGGGTTTATATCTTCTTTGATGTGTTTATAACGACATAAAATGTGATCACAAAGATGATTTTTTGACATGCTCTGAAAAGGAAAGTGAGAAAGATAAAAATCGACAGCTCAGATTGTTTTGTTCCAGGCTGCGAATGAGATATCTCCCAGTGTGCTTAATGGAGGTGCATGTGAACTTGTATGAATATTTTAGGTGGAAGCATTGTGCCTTGTTGAATGAGCTGATTGGCAATATTGTGTTATTATCATAGCATGAAGCTCTCCAGCAATTTGCTTTACGTAATAGCAAAGAAAGTTCACACTTGTGTGGTCTTGGTTGATGTAATTGAATTTGTCATATGTGTATCAATAATCTCATAGATTTCCATGAAGATAATTTCTCTGTTTTGTTTTTGGTTTTATTTTAGGGGTGGTTTCTTGAATGAGTAAAATGAAATTATAGGTTTGTTAAAGTATTATCATTACTTTATTGTGAATGACATCGGTAGTTCTCACTACCTTTGCTGTCATTGTTTTTACATTGTTCGGAATCTGGAACATCTTGTCAAGCCATGCATGTGAGTCACGCCCACCAAAATATCAAACAATCAGAATTGAACAGTCCAAGGTCACGACCTGTAATCAGTTCAAGGATTCACCAATAAGAATTTGTATAAATTGAAGATTTATCATTAATTCTGCCACCAGTTATTTCTCAGCCAGATTTTTGTGAATAGTCATGACTTCTGGTCAGTGCTGTGCACACCTTTTTATCAATGGTGGTAGGGACTTTATCAATGGTGTGATACAGAAGTCCTATTTTGAGGGTATCATTACCCTAACATAAAACCAATATTGTATATGATTGGGGAGCTGTGGAATATCATGTAACACATCACATGCTGCGGAAAGTAATGTCCTTGATCATTTGTGTTTATTATTCATTTGTCAGAGCACTCTTTGAATTGTGTTTAATGAGAGAGAGCCAGTGATTAGATCCCATCTTTATCAGGTATACAGCAGAGTCTATATTCTCTCTATTGTTGCAATTTTTATTCAGTACAACTGCTTGTATGCAAATATACTCTAAGGTAGTATCATGCCCTTGATGAATGACCTATTGACATACATTTTTACCAACAGTGCTAAAGATAGCCCATGACTTAGCCGCTGCTGGTATTGAAAGGTGTATTATAACTGTGTAAAGCAGTACCTTACACAGTGTGTTGCCTTCAATAGAAACTTGATGTACAATGAAGCCAATAATAATCTGGAAGAAATAACAATAAATGTGGTGTAAAACAAGGCACACAGTAGACTATGTATGTTGCCATCTGCTTTCAGGCCATTAGTATGGGGATGGGACAGGGTCTTCATCTTTGACAGTGTCTATGAATTAGATCAGACAGAAGAGTGGAAGTGCACATAGTAGACTGTACACAAAGTGCAAAAGCCAGGTCATTAGGTTAGATACAAACCTTTTAATAAAGCGATTGCAGTGTAATTTATATAGTCTTAAGGAATATGACTACTATCATTGTAGACACCACAAATTATTACAGTACCTTCTGTGACATTGTCACAAGGTATCTAGTTGATTATTACAAAGAATTTACAATGCTCAAGAGGCTTTATTATAAGCTATGCAGTAAAGATGCTTCAGATGTAGAGATGAGTAGGGTCACAATCTGTTATTGCTTGTTTATGAAATTTTTCGAAGACTTGAAATTGAAACAGTTGATGATGCGGACACTGACAGTCGGCCGAGCCTCGCAGCTCAGGCAGAAGTGGCTGTTGATGCCGGGCGGCTTTGACGTAGGTTCTCTTTTCATATCTATCACACAACAGAGACTCTTCTAAATTGGATATCCTCACAGAGAAAATTGAAGTCTCAATTTATGAAGGCCTATCCGAGGGTTCCGAGTTGCGTCAGGCCAACCTTTGGGAGGAGAGAATCTGGCAAGTGCTGAATGGGGCCCCGCCTCCAAGAATGCCAAATAACTCAGGGGTGCTCACGAGATGCACAGATCCTACTCAAGGTTAACGGACAGATCCTATCATCTCTGATAGACAGTGTGGGTTGGAACCCCAGGGAGGTTGCACCAGATATTATGTTTAGAATGAGAAGGCTAAGTAACTAAGGGCTGCTCACAAGAAACAGAAGTCAGGCTCAAAGTTAAAGGACAGATCCAGTGATTTTCAATTGAAGGTGCACAAAATCTTTGAGATATTTGTGTCAGAAAAAGAAATTAAACATAATTGACAGTGTGCAAGATGTTTTAGGTCTTTGTATCAGAAAAATTAAACATAACATTTTAGTTATATAAGAATAACTTAAGTTATGTAAGAATAATTCTAAGAAAAGTTCTCTAGTTTTTTTTCTTTTTTTGTATATAGAAGTTTGAAATAATGGTGTAATGTTTTTGAGTCCTGTTCATCATTATGGTTTTATCAATTGTGCTCAAAGAATATTTTGCAAAACTTGGTTTTCCAACACAGATCTGGTTAAAAAAGTGTGCAGTACAACAACCTTGCAGACATTGCTACCATTTCATAAGGAGGTTTTCCAGGCAAGAGATGCTACTTTGTTTGCATTTATATTATGCCTCATTTATATCGAGGATAAGATTGAAAATATCTTTGCCATAAGAGGATTGTCCCTCAGATGTTGGAGGCAGGAAGATTATACAACATACAAAAAAATCATCCTTTCATGAATGAAAAAAAATTGGCCGCCATGTAGCTTTGTATCAGAAGAAGATGATTTCAGATGAAATTCCGAAAGCATTATATTTTTTACCGATATATTTAGAGTGGTTGTATTCACACTATTTCATGCTATTTTATTCCAGAGATGATGAGTCTGACTGTTCAGATATAAGATGAATGAAAATTTGTGTAATGCTACCTCTTCAACCACCCCCCTATTTTCTTATTCTTACTTCTTACATTATAGTTACATAACTGTAATTGAGGATACCTGAATGCTAAAATTATTTGCATGCATTGAGGTGATCAATATAGCTGGTGTGAGAAAATTATCTCAGAAATTCAATTTTATTTTTACAGCCAGAAATAACTGAGAGTTAAGCAGCATATTTGCCAAATTCAAGTCCTCTTACGCGCACTCCACAGCAGGATCTTAAAACGGGGGGGACACTCCATCATCCTGTGACACATTCTACGCCAATCTGTCAGACTCTGTCAAAAACTCGCATATTACCACGTTTGTCACAGATCCTCATCCACTTTAAAATTATCCGATTGCGATTTAGAATGAAAAAAAGGTTTATGCTAGGTGGTGTCATTTGGAAAATTGAAAATCTTCATTTTCTTCCAGGTTCAATTTTGTCCATGTAAGGAAAGAAAAGGCTGGTATTTCTGAAACAGCAATCTCTGGAACTATGACCATGTGGGCTTGGTAACATAAGCATTGTTTGATATATTAACATTTGTTTGCAACAATACAAATAATATGAGAGTCAGCATTCAGCACTTCGAAATAGGAGACTTGTAAGAGATGGAGGATAGATTATGTCAGCACAAGTTTATTAGAAAGGCTTCATATTATCAGTCTAAATTATGAACAACCCGAATAAGGCCATATAATATTGTTGTGAGGAATATTAAGATAACCTGGGGCATTAGATAGATAATATGGGATGGTAAGTCATATTTTAGAACTGTGTATTCAGTGTTGGTGGTTGTGACCTACATATTGTTAAATGCGAGTCAGAGTCAACCTTTATTTATTACTTTTCTGGTCTCTTTTACCACTTCAAGAACAAAGAGGAAATAGATAGTCAGCAAAGAAAAAACACACCAAACATAATTTATATCTATAAGCATATATGTGTTTAACTTATATAAAGTTGTGAAGCTAAAAGATAGAAATCAAATACCACACTACCTACCGTATGTACCATGGCTGACTTCAGATACAGCAAATTTTATTTTCAGCATTGACACATTTTTCTTGGCAAATTAAAAATCTCTTAATCAACTCGTTTACATAGGTCTTGAGAACATTGAAATCGTAAACAGATTTCTCCTCTTCAATTTTTCTTCTGCTGATGCCTCATGGGAACAGCGATTGGTTTTTTTGGCGATGCATCCCCCATTTACTGATATTCTATTACATACTTGCAGTAGTTAGGCAGAGACCACTTCTTTATTCTGTCATATGAGATTTAATTTGCTAGAAATTTTGTTAATTAAAACGTAATCGTGATGGATGCTGGCACATTGTATTCGTTTTTTCCTGTAACTAAGATCTATGTTGTCGATCTCGATCAATCTAATGTGTTTTCTTGTCTTCCTAATGCCATCGTAAAAAAAAACCCCCAGCTAAATAAATGCAGCGCACCATATCTTCATGAAGCATGATTCAGTGAAATTAAAGAAAGGAATGTCAAATCAAACTGAGAATTATTAAATAATAAAATATGTATTGTGCATAATCGTACATTTGTTTAGTGATCATTGTGATTTTATATCCATTTGTTGAGTTTAAAGTGAGATTTGAATGCTATGTCTGGTGACTGATGTATCTAAGCATTCATGAGTTGTGGACATAAATGAAGTGTGGCAGTATGAATTTGTAGAGATGACCTGAATTTTGTGTCCAAATTTGATAATGATGACCAGTGGACCAGTGTTGCATGTGGTGTCACACAGTTCATAAAGCCATATACCAGGATGTTGCAATCCCACAATGCACCAGTAGATGTTGACTGAGCTTCAGTCCCTTCCTTGTACCTGTATGGACTCTCACAGCATAGAAAAAGGTTCATTAGGGATAGGAACAGGCAACAGGGAAATGATTATAATGATAAATGTTGTCAACAATAACCAGAAATGGTATTAATTAGTTTTTTGGAGCCAAATATCTATTTAGTCACCCCTTAACTTGACCAAATATTGTTACACATGGCTGTGGCCATATCAAGTCACATGATGCCACTAGTGCATGACCTTATTTGGTCACATTTAGGCAATATGGCTCCTACTTATAAGCATGATTATAGATTAATATACAAAGTAAATCTAAATAAATCAATTTTGTTATTTTAATCAGTATGAAGGAAAAAGGCTCTTGTGATTGTAATGGCAGAATATGTGAAATTTACGAGACTGCTTCGTCCTGTTTTGTATTCACAGAGTGATTGAACAGTGTTGTTTATGATGGCACAATGCATGCCGTTAATTAGATATACATTCCTGTTCGGCAATAATTACACGTGTACTATTTAGTCAGCTGACCTCAAATCCATCGAGGAATGCGGATCACACGTTGACGATGATACAGACATGAGAAGCATTGCAATATTGGGCTGCCCACATAATGTGTGAAAGTACACATGTTTAAAGGCTGTCCTCGTAATTGAGATAATTTTCTCGGAGGTGTTGACAGAGATTGGCAGGCATGATCAGCAGACAGGAGGTAGGATGTGAATTACTCTTTGTAGTTGTTTGTCTTTTTTTTTCTGATGAGTTATGGGATAAAAGGAAGGAAGTCAGATAAAATATGGCAAGATGTTGAAGGCAATTGCTATTACATTATGGCATTCAGGAAATGTCTATGCTGTTTTTATGGTAGCTAGTGTGCAGATTTTGTGAAGGTTATAAAAATATGTTTTCAAATATGGGTTTGTGTAATAGTTAGTGTAATATGATTAGAGTAAGCAGAAGAAATACCAGATTAAATCTTTGGACAAAATTAGGCCTCTTCACTATAACAGCTTTTGTATAGATTAGAGATACAGAAATACATATATATGAGGTGAGAATAAAATTCCCCGCACAACAAGAGATTTAGTCTCTGAAAGTCACAAAAGTCACAGTTCTCTAAGCCAATCTTACTTCCCTTATAAGGGCTCAGAAAGGCCTCGATTATATATGGCTGAAAGACCAGAAGTGAACAGAGAAATGCATCACATCTGGGTGCACCAGGACTGCTTGGAGGGTACAGCCTTAATGCAGTGGAGAGGTGCGGGTGACAGAGTGGACCAAAGTAGCCCCTCAGTGGCCACACCAGAACTCCATTGACCAGCCATGTCCATGTGATATCAACTTCACTGCCGACTACCCTCCTCCGGCACTATCAGTCACGTCCATAAATCCATAGGGTCACACCACAATTTTCAGATATTTTATATTATTATTTTTTTAACCCACAACTTTGGTTGAGCTGGATACATAAAGTTTCATCAAAAATGTGACAAATATGACTTTTATTTGATTGCCCCTCTGAAATATATTTCACTTGACCAGTCAAGTCAATATATGTGTAGAAAATGAGGTCATGTCGGGTCAAGACATAATTCAATTTGGCCAGTGGCCTATTATGTGATTCAATTGGGTCATTCCCACTCCAGACTTTGCCAAATTTTTGCTCTCACTTGTTCGGCCTTTTGATCAGGGAATTTCAGGCCAGTGCAGACCAGATTCCCAGATTGGAGTTAACTTAAGTCTAAATTGATTAAATAGAAGGTCCCCAAGCAAAAGATGATCTTTTTGTGATTGACTGAAATTTTCAGCAATTTTCAGAATTTTCAAATAAAAAAATACCGGTACCCATTTTTATCAATATACGAAAAGATTGTATGATGATCTTTTATAAATGTTTGTTAATTCTGTATTTATATGGTTTATTAAAATGAGAATGTTCTTTTACATTAGTTATAGTTGAAGTTATGTCATGAAATATATATTTTGACTTGACTGATCAAAGTTGTGTGTTACTGTATTCAGGTAATTGAATCAAACCAGTCTGCACCTCAGTGCTGGTCAATGATCCCTGGTCAATGATGCTGTCTGTAAATTGCTTCCATGTATAAAATGTTTTCATGTTTTAGAATTAAGGCTAATTTATAATCTTCATGATTATAACACCAACATCCTTAGGTTTCACAAATATTTGATGGATAAATGATGTACTTCTCAACACTGATTTGGTACAATTACTTGATGATTTTTATGTTTCTAAATTGTATTTTTACATGGTCATGTAAACTTATTCTTGGAATTTCAAAACGTTCAATCAAGATTACTTTTGATTTTTTATTGGGAATGACATTACATTTGATGTACCTGCCTCTTCTATAAAGTGTCACAGCAGTATTGTCCATTCAGTGGGTGTTTCTGTGAGATAGCAATTCAGTTTTTTGGTTTTTTTAAAGTTTTAGATAACCAATTCTTTTGCTACACAATGTCTTGCCATTGTGAATTATCGGTCTGGTGGGTGTGCTACAGAAAACTCAAACTCGATATAAAATTCAATGGCAAGAAAACCTCTTGGCCTCCCTGTGTCGCCAGAACCTGTGGCCTGTGAGTTGCCATGTAGTAATCCATTTCAGTTCCGCAGACTTTACACAAAGACACCCCCAAATAGCGATTCATTTGACCATTTAGTTGAATTTGTTTGGCTATTCCCTGAGACTTGACCAAGTGCAGGCGTGCCCTATTAGGTTTGCTAACACTGAGCAAGACAGAATCTGAGCGCCAGCCGGCTGCGCACAACTTTGGCAGCCTTGGACAGTAGGCAAACATAGATTAAGAGAAGTAGGAGAAAGGTCATGGATGGAGAGTGGCACAGTGGACACAAGTGAGTTGAAGCAATTCTCTAAGAGAGAACTCCCAAGGACAGCTTCCAAGAATAACTCTGCTGCCTTCACAATACCTCACAAAAAGATTTGGGGAGGTCCAAAATGTAGAATGTCCGGGAAAAAAAAATATTGGATTTCAATGCATGTATGGATGACATATGAGACAAATAAAGAAAAGTTATATACATAGGAATGGGCTCTGCTGGATGATTTAGTTGGTAGCATTTCCATTTAATTGTGGCCGAGTCAGACTGGTAAGTTTTGGTGCCCCCTAGGGGGGAGTGTAGAGGATGGAGGACGACCACAGGGATCAATACCAGTTCCTGTATTTACATCCTGTGTTTTACACTTCGCATTGATTCATTTACCCCTTGACCACTAGAATATGCTGTGCAAATAATACTTCGGGCCAGATCGTGCTTAATGCAAACTCGTAGTAGTATTGTCATCGTTGATAATACATTTATATGGAGGTAATTTTATTTCTGCTTTGGTTTAAGAAGACTCTGGAACTCCCTTTGAAATGACATTTTTTTGGTTACAGATTCCCGTCTCTTTGACATAAATGTTGGGAGAGTGAAGCACTTGATTAAATTAAATTAGCATAATCGTCAATCACTTCACTGAGACGCCAGACAAAGTACTTTTAGATTATAGACTTTAAGGGGAAAGGAGAAGTGCCTACATAACCTGAGATGTTTTATTTACACTACAATGTCTGAGCAAGTCCACATTGGGGAAATCTGCCTGAATATCTGAATATGTGTCGACATTATATCTATAACCTGCATCATATGTATATATGTATACCGGTCCACAGATATTTTAGAACATAAATATTTGAGAACATACGGTAGATATATGAGAACATAGATATATGAGAACATAGATATATGAGAACATAGATATATGAGAACATAGATATATGAGAACATAGATATATGAGAACATAGATATATGAGAACATAGATATATGAGAACATAGATATTTTAGAACATAAATATTTGAGAACATACGGTAGATATATGAGAACATAGATATATGAGAACATAGATATTTTAGAACATAAATATTTGAGAACATACGGTAGATATATGAGAACATAGATATATGAGAACATAGATATATGAGAACATAGATATTTGAGGACATAGATATATGAGAACATATATATATTTGAGAACATAAAGATATATGAGAACATAGATATATGAGGACATAGATATTTGAGAACATAGATATACGGAAACATAGATATACGGGAACATAGATATTTGGGAACATAGATATTTGAGAACATAGATATTTAAGAACTGGTTTATGACATATATTAAACCATCTGTCAGCATTCATGGGGGTGAGGTGGATTTGGTGGGTCTATGGAGGAAGAAGGATGCTAAATGGCTTTGACAAAAAAAAATTATTAGAGAATTTTGGCACCAACTATGAAAAATATTTGCGGGATTGTAGTCAATTTTTTTGAATTTGATGATGGTCATTGTGATTTAATTTGGTGTCCATGTATATTATAAGCTGAGGTCCATCATGAATATTCAATATTTTTAAAATCAAATTTGTGGAAGTGATGGTGCTGGGGGAGAGGGATATGGGGATGCTTAATGACTTTGATGCTGCATGATTATTGCATGATTTTCAAACCCAACTATCAGCTGAACTATAGAGGTTGAGTTATGATTGGTTAGCAAAAAGGATGTGCATACAACAGTTATATACACATTAAGATATAAAAATATGAAAAACATTTTATCTGTATTTGTAATTTAAAACCATTGCTTTTATTTTCTGTTTCCAGACAGGGAAGTGAACTACACATTGGATAGACCTACAAAGTTTATGCTAGGATTTACCGCTTTCTAGAAGTGCCACTTTAATCAAGATGGGTTTCGGGTTTGGCACGGGCAAAGGTTATGGATACGGTCGAGGTCGCGCCGCTGGAAGAGGCCGGGGTTACGGAAAAGGCGGATTCTCTGGCTACACTTGTGTCAAATTCATCTTTTTCATCTTCAATGTGCTCTTTTGGGTGAGTAATTTTCTATTTTTTGTGATTTTTTTCATGTCAAAATATATCCTGTCAAATTGATGACAAGCTCCATGCCAAAAAAAGTCCAAAATTTATATAAATAAAAATGATGGATTTATTGATTTTTACAAAATATTATGAGTGCATGAACATGACAATCTCTGCACCATTAGGACCCACAGAACTCTGATTTAGTTGAATTCCTTCTGGGACTTTTGGCAGGCGGCATACAGGATAACACAGACAAATTTGGCGCCCTCATGCCGCAGTCTCCGACATCAATATTGAGTCTGCATGATGCATGATTCACCACCCCCAAGAGATGCAAGAGAGAATTTTCAGAGACCATTAGTGACAAGGTGGTGACATTGAACTCAGAGACTCAAAGACACCTGCCTCAGAAACTGGAAAATAATGTCTAAATTACTCTAAAAGAATCAGGTGTCAATTCTGAAAGAATCTATGTTGCGTATATATAGCAAGGTAGAGTCAAATACTACCTCTGCAAGTTTTTCCAGAACTGACTCTGGGCATGTCATGAGCTGTTACAAAATTGGTTAGATTGCACCAGTTCCTTTGTGGTGATCCAAAAGTCATGGGATCAGTTCACATCAGCATTGAATTTTACAATACAATTTCCCATATGAGGCCCATGCCTAAAGGGTTACCCCATTGTCCTTGTAAACCTGTGACCAGTTGGATTGTCATGTCAAGGACTTGCAACATGGCAATCCATTGGGGCAGCACTATATCAAGTTTTAAGTAAGTCTCTTCATGAAATAACTGCAAAGCAACTTAAATTCAAACAAATAAGAAATAAAATAACTGTGTGAAAGACCACACCCACTAATATCTTGCTCTTCAGCAACCAATAGGCACTAAATCAAAAAATTAGTTGGTTTTATTGTTGTGGTTAAATTTTGAGTAAAACATAGTAATAAAATAGGCTGTCAACAAAACCTAATGAGAGACCATTAATTAATCAGGTGGGGTAAGAAAAATAAATAAATATTTTTGATTACTAATATATAATCTCAATATTTCAATATCTCAATATGTGCAGCTGTTGATTATGCTAACAACTGTGGAGATAATGGGTGCAACTTTAAGGCATGTTATAAACCCAGGATCTCCTGAGCAGAGAAATAATCATGTGCCAATTCTAAAAAAAATTGTAAATTCTGAAAGAATAAAATGTCAAATCTTAACAAAAAATGGGTGTCAGTTCACTCTCCTCGGCAGTTTAAGGGTTTGCATCTTTCACATCAAATATGACTGTAAGAAAGCTCCTCCATTTCTGGCAGCCAATTGGCGAAGATACCAAAAGCTCGCCACATGTGATAATTTGTGTCATTGTTGTGGTTTGAATGTCAGTGCAAACTCAGGAGATGCATGGCAAGCTTTTCTGTTGAGTTAAACATTTAATCACATTGACAAAAATATAAGCAATGGACAGAACATTAATTATACATGTAGAATTGTGGCAGTTTTGAAAGAATCAGATGTCGAAGATATATTGTAGTGTATTTTTTATCAAAAATAGGAATGGAAATGTCATAGTTATCAATTTAATGGATTCCAAGGTTTGATCAAAGAAAGTCTTGAGGTGGACTTTTAGGGGAAGTCATATCTTCGAGTTCCCACACCTCTTGATTGAAATACTTGTCAGATTTTCATCAGTTTCCACAAATCAAAGCTTTAAGCTTGTGAGACTTCCCAGGACTACAATCTAATTATTTATCAAGTCAAGGTCATTAGAAACACACACAAGGTCGTTAGCTTCATTGTGAAATCGTCAGACCTCAGCAACATCCTTTCTGCCCACGTAGGAAATGTATTAAGCAACTTTGTCACAACTGGCTAGCATTAGCCAAACTCTTGTGCCTGTTACAGAACTGCCAAGAGATTTAGTTACGCTCCTGTCAGCCAAGATGAAAGTGTTGTCAAGACGTACATTACCTGCAGATGTTTTTGCTCTTTTAATGTCGCCACTCTGACTCTTGTAAAGTAGTCTATGCAGGTTCCTAAACTTTTCAGTGCAAGGAAAGCACTATTCACAACACTACTCTTTGACCTATTATGTTAATGCAAGTGTCTATGGATTTTAACTATGCTGACATATTTGGGGCCAAATTCAATAATTATGTAACATGCATTTTGATTGGCTGAAATCATCATCTTCTCAAGTCTGCTCTGGGAAAGGATTTAAATGATTGATTTGAAGCAAGTTGCAGGCATTTCCAGAAAATGTTCACGAATATTACAAAAAAGTAATGATCGGCATAACTCTAAGGCTGTTGGCCTATGTTTTATAAAGAGATTTATAAAGATATAGTTGCCCATCTCAAGCTCCAGCATGACCAATCCAGTGATTGAAGTAATGCAATAATAATCACAATTTGACCCCTCACTAGATGTTGAAAATGTCATAAAGGTCATTCATATTATTTTTTTCTCATATAGATATTATTACGTCTCTCATGGGAATGATTATATGATGTTCAATCAATCTTTCCTGAATGTGTGATCTGCTCCTTTCCCAGAATGCACCACTAAAGGACCCGGTAACAAGATACACCGTCTGCGACCAGCAAGACCTTTTGCTGACTTGGTGATCCTTTGATCACTTCTGCACACCATTACAAAAGATCCATGCCTCTCTTTGAAGTCCTCGGCCCATCTCATTCCAAGAAAATTGGTTGTGTTTCCTGTCAGACAAAGGTGGCCTCATTGTGGGCCATATTGGTCCAAAAAACGATAATGGCGTCTCACAGAAGTAGGTATTGAATAGGAACCTTGGCTCTTGTAGTCTTTTTCTCTGTGAGTTGTACGCAAACAAACATTGTCTTTGTTTGGTTGTGATTTGATAATGGAATATATTTGGCACAAGGTAACATATAACCCAGGTGTTTGTTTGATAAAAACAATGTACCTGTACTTGCTTCTGAAAAATATATTTTATTGGTATTATGACTGAGGAAAAGGATAGGAAATGCAGAAACACAGGTATGACTTCCTCTTTGTTTTTGTTTTTGTTTTTGTTTTCATTTGATAGGTGTGAGTCACACGTTTCAAACAGATCTTATTTCTGTGTTTTCAAGCAGCATTTTATATGTAGGTGATGAATAGCTCTCACATTTAATGTGTAGAGACCTATTGTTAACAAAAGATGCACAAAATGTTTTGTTCATTTGAAACTTTGAAATTAAATTGTTTCTTTTGTATAGAATGCATTTGACGATTGTTTCTTTTGTATAGAATGCATTTGACCTAAAGGTGAAGGAATTTTCAACTATGTTGGTAATGACATAGAACATGCAACATTGATTGCTGTATACAGTGATGCAGAGACTGTACAGCATTGAGTGCTGTATATGACAAAAAGCATGTGATGCTGTATAGCATAGTTTGCTGTACGTATAACATGGAGGATACATATAATACTTTGACTGCCCTATTTGAAATATAAAATAGAGAATGCAAAGGTTTACAGCATTGAATGTTGTGAAGAATGAGTACAGTTTTACAGCATTGAATGTTGTGTAAGGTGTACAACACAGGAGTGAGACCATTTCATATAGCAGGTGAAGTTTTACAGCATGGATTACTGTATTATTTCAGAGAACACGGAATGTTGTACATCATTGATTGCAGTATATTGCACCTTGGTGCATTAGTCTAAGATTGCACCAAACCAGTGATGTTATACAGAGCATGTGATACTCTTTATCATTGATTGCTGTATTTGAAATAGAGCATGTACAGTTTACAGCATTGCTTGTGGAACAAGGGACATGTAAAGTTGTACTGCATTGATTGCAGTATACTACACACTGCATGTGATGTTTTGTGGCATTTGTTACTGTATATGATACTCATAAGGGCACAAACACATGTCATAGATTGCTGTTCTAAACTTATAAAAACATATGGGTTTAGATTCTTTTAAGCTTGGCCTGAGAAGAGAGCAACTTATGATCCCTGCGTGTGAACCTCGGCAAGGGATGATCAATGGACAAGGAGGTAGATGTCAGGATGGGAGGGAAGGAGCAGATTCCAAACACAATGGCATTGTGTGGCATGTCGGAGTGGCTTACTGAAGCATGTCTGACACAACATGTGCACTGTTAGTGACTCCACACAGCTTTAAAGTGGCCCCAGGCTTAAGCTACACATGTTCGAGGGAACACTTTTGAAATGCGCAAAGATGAAGTACTTGCAAAGAGAATCTTTCCAGAGGCAGCTCTGTCTATCTTCAATGTGTTCTACCTTTATGACCATTGCATTGGAATTAACTTTTGTTTTTGCGATTTCTTAAGAGATAAGTGAGGTGCAGGAGGCTTACATTTGGCAATCTGAGCGACACAGTGGTTCCTTGGAGCGTGAATCATTTGTGTTTGGGGGATCAGCAAAGGCGGCAGTGTTAAAAGCAGATGCGTGTCAGTGGGTGGAGCTGACGAGGGCCACTTGCCCAGAACACAGTGCAGCCAGTGATGCGAGCTGCCATTCCTAATATGCCAAGTTAGAGAGGTGCTAACCCCCCACTCTGATTCTACATAATTTGTCTCACCTCGCGCTTGATGTTTTCATACAAGGGGGTTAACGAGGCGATCATTTGTGTCTGGTGGTTTTTTTTTATAGCTGGTGAGCAGGGCCCGGTTTTTAGAACAATGTAGACTGATAAGTCTGTGAAAACCTGCTAAATTCCTGAGATCATGTTAAATTCCTGAGGACATGTTAAATGTCTGATATTTGGATATAAGCTTAAAGGGATTAAGCACCAATTCTACAATTCAGTGAAATTCAAAGCTTAGCCACATATGAACATCATCACAAATTAAAATTATAATAGAGTAATAAAATAAGTTACTATAAGACATAAGAGTTGTACTCCCAGCACAGGTCTGTCTGAGCCATACGCTGCACGTGACGAGTAAACACGAGTAGCATGAACTTTGTTTGACCACAATTGAGGCTCAAAGCAGGGTAGCACTGTTTGACATAATTCTGGCACTATTCAAAGGACAATAACTTTGATGATGTCATAAGCATATTGCCATACTCTTATGATGTAATTTTACCTTTCAGTGCCTCTATGGTTACACTCCACATAAAAATGACGCCAAGAATGAAGTATGCTTTCATAACGGGGCAATAGATTAGGGTCTTGTTAAAATAGAATTAACAGGCAAACATGGGGATGCATCAATAAAATAGAAAATAGACAACAAAATAGACATCATTTGTCACCAATATGTGAATTTTAAATGTTTTTTTCAAAATCGGTGCTTAATCCCTTTAAGTTTGGCTTTGTGCTGATATATTTTAACACAACCTTCAGATTTATCATGATTCATAAGTTATATCAGGGGCAGACTTGCACTTTTTGAGGTCGTATGAAAGTCATAAAAATAGCCACTGAGAGCCATTTTAGCCTTCAACAATTTGAAGAAAACATAAACATTGGGCAAAATGTATGAACAAATTATGCGTGCCTCAAAGCAGTGTAAAAATCCTGTAAGGGCCTCCGAGTTAAGTCATAAGGGCGGCCTTAGAGTAATTACTCAGTGCAAGTCAGGAGATCCATATTATGAGAACATTAACTTTGGATCTGTCATGAGAACATTAACTTTGGATCTGTGACTGGGTGAATTGGCATGTCACAGAACTGCATCATAAATCACTGAGGCAGCATGATGTCTGCTCCAAGTAGGTCTCATCATGAAATAACTGAAATCAACTTCATAAAAATGTCAATGGAGACGGAAAATCAGGTCGAGATATTTAAGCTCCACTAACTAAAGAACTGACTCTTCCTTTGAGATCAAAGTCTTCTGTCAGGATCATGCTAAATTTTATTTAGCGCAAACATGTGTCCATCTTTTCTTCATCGGAGTGAAAAGGCAATTTTTGTTCCAGTGTCTTCCTGCAAGGTGGTGAACAAGTTCATCATATGTGTCCAGTTTTCTGGAAAGGGAGTAAATAAGGTAAAAATTAGCATCCAAGTTTCTGGCAATAAGGATATAAACAAGATAATAATTAGTGTCCATGCTTGCTACACAGGGGCCAAACATGCTGATAATGTGTGTCCATATTTTCTAGCAAAGGTTAACATTAGTACACTGTTTTCTCTCATTTACAAAAGTCCATTTATCATGAGATTGCATGCATGCCTGTCATCCTTTTTTGCAGTTTTGTGCATGTTATTGACACACATGCATATTTGATTTCTCACTTGAAACTAAGAGAAAATGCTGATATCCTGTTGCATGGTGATCAAGTCAGAATTTGAAGAGGTTGGCTTAAGATTAACTTTTTAAATTAGATTCCATACTTCTAAAATCATTTAAAGAGGCGAGATGAGAATCAATTGAAAAGAGTTACCATTTAACTGTCTTTTTTTCTGTGATCAGATAATAGGTCAACTTGTAATTTTCCTTTAGCCAGCTCTTTGGTAGAGCATAGCTATAATGGGGCATCCAGCTTTGACCTAAGAGCCTGTGCCATCAGTTTGATCAATAAATATCTTCTTCCATTCTGCATGAAAAATGCCTTTAAAGGTATTCATTAGGACTCCAGTGTAGATCAAGTGATTCAGTTCATGCTGATCTCTGCCATCAAATCAGGGAAATTCTCTATAAAACGTGTCCTTAATAATGAATGTTTTAGCGGTCTTTTAGCAGCTCCATACAAGCTACTTGTATGCACATTACTGCACACTTGTAGCCAGAATGTCAATAAGATTTGTCCCTGTGAACTTGATAGGCCAGTACTTTGTGACTTGTAGAGGTGGTTTGCAGTGATGGATAGCTTTCTGTTAATCTCCATTAAACTCAAGGAGCAAGGTTACCTGTTGGGATCGGGGCTTAGGCTATTTCCATTGGCATTTTAACCTCACTGGCAAGGTTTAATATCAAAGCCAATATTAAACACGAACGAATGTCACCTGATCATTAACTTATAGAAGATACACACTAAAAAATTTTTTAACTTTTTTAAGGCTCATAAACATGTTTTTTTATCATAAAACACATAGTAAGATTTATGATAGTGTGCTGTGTTTAGCATACTCTTATAGACTTTCCTTTTTTGAGTGACAAACAAGATGCCTTTTTTGCCAGACAAATAACATACACTTATTGGATGACGATCAAATTGCCTTCATTGGCAGAAAAAGCATTATGGTCTTATTGACTGGCAAATGGAATTTCAGCATTGTTACTTGATGTTATCAGTACAATATTTACACCTGTTTATGTTCTATTTCTGGGATGGGAAGCTGTGATAATTGGCTTGTCTGACCCATAAAGTTTATCAGATCATCCATCAAACTTGGAACTCACACACTTGAATATCTGATTTAAAAGTCAGCTTGCTTTTTCTGTGCCTACAAAACAAGAATTTACAAGAAACAAGAAATTTTAGTAAAGAAAATAAAAACAAAGATGAGCTGCATGCAGGGATATCACTTTCCTTCGGAGTAGTATAGACCCCTGTGACTTACCATCGTTATTGGTTAAATTTAGAGGAGTTGTACAGTTCACTTCTGGTGAAGTTGTACAGTTTGGTTATTTGTACCTTTTGATAGGAAAAAATTGAGATTGGCAATTGGCTTATGTAAACATTGTATTGATTTCTTTAAATTTTCAGTCTTACAGATATGGTAACAATTTGAACTCCAGAGTACAATGACCTCATAATCAGGCAAATGACAAATATTTGATAAAATGTAACATTTCTTAATGTTTTTGAGACAAAATTATGTATTTCTGAAATACTAGACAGGGACAACCAGTAATATTCGACTGAACTAAGAAATAGACTGGAACATGAAACGTAAATAACAATGAATCTGACTCATCTATTTCCATCCTACATACTGCTGAAAGTTATAATAATGTGAAAGAAATGTGATAAAGAATTTGATAAGCCACCCAATTACCCAGAGTCAGTGAGTCACCCGACACTTGCCTCAGAGGCGGAGAGGTATTTCTGTAATATTGTCCTTGGCGGCGCTGCTCAAGGCCACGAGGGCGTGGAAAGGTGAGACAGTGTTTGTATATGAACAATAGAATATGTGAAGTAAAAGCTTATTAGGAGTTTTACAGGAGTTTGGAAGTTGGTGGTAAATGAGGTGGGCTGTAGAGTCATTTTGTGGTTGTCGTTTTGGGTAAATACTGAATTATTCGGTGACTGCACACGGGAAGGACCAGACTTTTAACCTCAATGGATAGGTAATAATTGCTTCACTTATAACATCCTCTCAATTTGTGGCCTGTGACAAATTTGCTAACACATTTGCTGTGTCCATTCAGTAGTTTGGTAATATAGAGATTTATTTAGTTTAAAAGCATGTTTAAAGAATGCAAGATGATTCTCAAAATGTTGTGATGGCCCTTTTTGTTTAAATTTATAAGTATGATTGATGACATGTCTTGATTATGTCTTTAAGAGAAAAAATCTATGGAGAATTGATAATTTTTTGCTCTTCACTAACTGTGATTCGAAGTGTTGTAATTTAGTAAGTGTCCTGCCTATGGAATTGTCAGCATGATGAAAAATGAAAGCAATTTCAGAGTGATGTATGTGCCACCTGGTGGACGATTGACAAATGAAACTTATCTTCATTGTTTGCATATGACAGGTCCTGTTAAGTGTATAGAGCATTTCAAATAAAGATATACACCAGTGTTGGGTCTGTATGTAAAAGATTATGATGTGTTGATATTCAGTGGAGACAGCATGAATTTTATACAGATGGATTTGGTGCACTATAAAGAAATCAAGAAAAATGCCAATGGCTTAAAAGCATAAATTGCAAAGTAATTTGTAAAGGAAAATAACACAAAGTGCATGATATATGGACATTATGCAATAGGATAGGCAGATGGAATTGATTGAGCCCATACTTAAGGCTGTTATTGCATGTAGTATTAGGAAAGATGATGAGAACAGTGCTGCCCCCTGCAGGCTGCATCATAGACGGGTGTAAGGCGCTTCGTGAATGGACAATGAGTGTGTTCATGATAATGTAACACATCCACACAAATAAAGCCTTCAAGCTGTTGTGCTCTAAAGAATAACAGATCTATCTCTACATGATAATGATTTCACAAAATCCAGGTTTTTATCTGGATACAAGGACACAGGCTTACAATATGTGTTGGTCAGGTTTGCAGTCAGGACCTTTGGAGGCACTGCCCTGTTTACTGTGGTCTTGGTTGTTAATTCAGTGCAGTTTCTGAGAAATGTTGAAAGTGCTGAAGTGGCAAAACAGGAGAACTACTTTGAGAATAAGATATAAATAGCAAATCACATTTTACACTTTGTGCAGGAGGCAGCAATTTCAGCATGTTCATATCCAATGAATATTTCATTGTGGGTTCCTTTTGTTGCATTTTTTTTCCTTTGTAATTCTTGAAGCAGATATAAGTGATGAGGTAATGGTAAAAGAATAAAAATATTATATTATCACATCACACTTTTTCTAATCAATTCTTGAAAAACATGTCCAGTGTGATCCAAAAATCCTTTATTAAATAAGAATCGGTGAGAATCCATTAATAGACAATAACCAACTTACAGCAAGAATTTTCTAATGCTGGCTCTTTTATCTCAACATACGTAACAATGTTATAGATATACAACTACCGACTGTGCATCATCCGTAAATATCTTAGTTATGGTCAAACAAGAACATTTATTTTGTCTGCTGCAACTTCTTTGTATGAATAAAACATATCTCAGGTCCCCTACTTTATGTCCTACAACTATATATAGTGGGAATGCCAGTGCTTACGATGACGGACATTACGGTGCATGTATAATGAGTCTGAGGTGGACCTACAAGTGAGCAGGACCCTAATGAAATGAGGGGAAAGCAGATGGTCACACACATGTGTAATTACCATTTTGGGATGAAACAGCGATCAAGGCATGCACACCTGTGTGTGTCACTCAGGAAATGGTTCTCCTTATAGCAATCTCTTGCGCGTTACTTCGTGAGAAAGGAAATCATTCTATAAGCTATAACTTCCGATTATTCTCCTGTAGAGTCTACACTTGCGTTTGTCCACCACTTAGATGTTGTTATTTGTGTAGAATCTTCTCCAGACAGGTGATAAAGAGCATGGGAGACTTTTACAGGTTGTACCCTTTATATGTGTACTTATGCAATGCCAGATGTGACGGTGTTTGAGGAGGATTTTTTTTGGTGACTATGTCTTGGGAGCTTATATAAGAACACTACAATTTGTATTTATGGTCCTTCCAGTGTGTTTTTAATACTTATGATGAACAGGAAATCTTCTGACATTAAAAGCATATTAAAAGAAAATCACATGGCATTAAACTCATGAAAACAGGAAATCATGTGACACCAAATTCATGAGAACAAAAAGTTCTATCGCCTGACCTTGATAGGCACAGGAATGAATTTAACATAGCCGGTCTACCAGTCAGCTCCCTCTTGCAGCAGATAAATCTTTGCAAGCCAGTAAGACTGGTTGGCGTCAGCAACCATTTTGTTCAATCCGTAAGGAATCATATTTTTTAAACATATGAAGTGGTACATGTTTAAATTAATAACTTAAAATGTTGATAATAACTTATTTTTATATAGAATTAAATGCTTGATACATTTACAAATGCAAAAATGAATCCCCCAGCATGCTCTGAAGGGATTCCACCAATCTGTTGAAAGACAAATCATACAGTGAAAGTCATTGTCCAAAAAACAATCAGAATAGCCCTTATATAAAAAAACCTTAGACTCTGAAGTTCCCATCTGGACTTGGCCTGATTGGAGGTTGGTAAGCTCTAGGATTTAACATAAACCTAATGAGAACAGGAAGTCACTAATTCTTGAGAACAGGAAGTCTTAGAGCCCAATTTCAGGAGGAGAAAAAGTCAAATGACACCAGCCTATGAGAACAGAAAGTCTGACCTTGGTAGGACAGAAATTAGAATGACCCTGAACTCACAAGAAAAAGAAATGCAATTCTAAGGTAATGTGGTAAGTTATAACCACTCATGAGGATATCAAGACCTCATTAATAGCAAATGAGGTGTCAAGATTTAATATCGCCCATCCCTCAATATGGAGCCATCCAATATGGAGCCATCATTTCAAATCAGACATGAAAATCTTCTATTAAGAAACTATAATTTAGCATTGTTAACTCCATACAGCCTTTCAAATATCAGGAAAGAAACTCATGGACAAACCCAATGTTGCATTCAATATAGGCATGAGTTATTGCGAAGACAAATGTTAAAGCAAATGATTTTGGCAAGTGAAAAATTACCTGGAATACAGAAATAGGTCATTTAGAGGATGCTTTATGAGATGTAGCTTTCACTTTGTCAGTGTTTGATCAAAACTTTGGCATCTTGCGACCAGAGCTCCTGACCTCACGGCAAGTCTAGGCTACCAGTAAATATCTGCTGAGCCGTAAATGACAAAACATTCGCAACATTGCCATAAAATTTCAATATCAATTGGGAGATTTGTGGTGGGAGTAGACTGGCAGTTCGCTGTTCATTCTAATATTGTTGATATTAAACAAGACACTCGTGCTCGTATTATCACTCAGTGGCCGGGAATCTGTAATTGTGAGTTTCATTTACAGACCATCATGCCGACCAAAGTCAGGAGTGGCACGTATATCATGGACAGATCCCCATAAAAATGCCCGCCAGCTCACCAACAGCAGGAGGAGGTCCATTCTATAAGGAGGGTTATATCCTCAATGCCCCAATCCTGGTGAATTTTTAAAATGTTTTCTCACATCACTAAAATCTCTCATTTAGGAGAGTGGTTTATTCTGATTTGCATATTGTTTATTTGTGGAAAGTTGAAGAACAGAACAAAAGTAAAATTCATGATCATCTTGGATGAGTGAGGTTTTTATGTTGGTGTAAATCTCTGCATTCTTCATCAATATATTTGTGAACCAAGTGTAAGTCTTGGATTGTCATTTGCAATTATCATCATAGTTGTAATGTTCGTGGCATAACAGATCCAAACCGTAGCAATTAGAAGTAATGACAAACTTAATCCGTACTCATCACTTGACCTAATTCACGGATATCGATTCCTCTCTGAAGCTTTTAAGACAATTAGGGAGATTGTACCTCTCAGATATATGAGGATGAATTGTCCTGATGTGTTGAAAATACAGGTAGGTCAGAAGGCAACCATTAGCGGATGTTCAAAATGCAGGGGGCAGCACCGAGAGATCCATCACCGACTAGAGATAGGGACGGGTCATCAGATGATTGATGCATTACTCTGACAAGACCTACCGCTGCTGCCAATTCTGATTTCACCGAGATCTTTGATGCCAATCTGGAACGGTTTGCGATCCGAGATACGAGCTTGATAGTCAGAATCAATGGCCAATGACCTGTAGTTACACTACTTGGACGTCAAAAGCACACACGTTGTGACCTCAGCAAATTTCTGAGGGATTTATCGGATGGCAGAAGTGCCACTGATGCCAGTTTATGGTGTAGATAGGATACCAGGGGAACTGGCAGGTTATGGCTTAGTTAGGATACAGGGTCTCCATCAGATACCCCCAGTTACTTAATGCCAGAGAAATTTAGAGTAAAAGATTCACTGAATATTTCTCCATTTAAAAATCGTCAGTAAATACTTTTGATTGGAAAGTAATTTAACTTGTAGAATTTGAAATGGAAATAGATAATATTTACTCTAATTATTTTTCTTGAAGACAGTATCATTAAATTGGAGAATTTGAAATGGAAATAAATAATATTTTTTGACATTCACTCTAATTATTTTGCTAAAAGACAGAATTATAAAAGATGGAGAGAAGAGAAAAGCAGTTTCTCATTTTCTGCTGATCAAGGTGGCTGCTTGTTGTGGATGGAATGCATCGAGGCAGATACATTAAATGTATGTGTAGAGGATTCACCTAAGTTGTCACCAGGATCGGAGAGCTTTCCCGACTGAAGGAGACCGTGATTAAGGTCAGACCAAAATGAGGCAGTTTGAAGGCTGGAGCAGGTCTATGCTTACCACAGACATGACAACACTCTGCCATGGGATGCATCTCCAAAAGCCACGCTTGTTCAACAAATACATGATGGCAATAACAGTGAAGGTTTTTATGAAAATATATGGTGAAAGTAGTTCGAAATTTTTGATAGTTTGAGCTGATGTCATAGGGTGTGCTTATTAAATCAAAATAATTAGATATTTTAATTTTTTTTTTTCATTTAGATATTTTTGGGTGGTTTAAATGTTATTGTTTTTATATAAATGAGAAAAATGAAATATCTCCAGAGGAACAGAATTGTTCTAAATTCCTTACTGTAGTACATTGGTAGTGATTTGTCAAATTGTTAGAGACTGGAGCTTGCATCAGGCAGATAGATGTTGGACATGACTGAAGGGTCCGCTGGCGCTGGTAGGATGTGGTAATGTTGGCTTCGTTAGCACTGTATAAATGCCCCCACAACAACCTGCCACCAGCCACTGCTGAAGTCGCCACTAATGAAGCTATGTACGGCTCCTAAATCTTCCCAGCGTTGCATCCTGCCGTGTCTTGTACAATGCTGTAAAAGGGAGGATTGATTGCTTCTTGATGTTTGCATGTTCGGCTGCCTTACGCGTAGCGGAATATCAGTTCAGGTCGTGTACCTGTTGCTCAAGCGAGGTCTCTATGTATTAAACTATTACTGCAAAATAAACACACAGAATCCTTGTAGCTATGTGCTTCATGGTGATAGTGATTTGGTTGGTGAAGATTAATCTTTTTGAATGAGGTAGAATTAAAATCTTATCATGACTGCTTTTTTCATTGCCTTATCTTGAAGCAAATTTGGATATTTTCAGCATGATTAAATATAGTCAAACCACATCTAAAAATTGGACAAAATTTATTGATTCAAAATGGCATTGATTCAATAAAAGATAAAATGATTGTTTATCTGAAGTTTGATCTGGGATTCACTATTGGCTCTGAATCCAGTGGGAGAAAGTCAGAGAGGACGCACAGAGCCCTCAACAGATAAAACTCATCAACCAGAAGTACTCTCAAAATTTAAAGAACATTTAAAGGGTTCCTGAATATGTGAACTAGAAAATCTCACAATATATAGATATTTATAGAGAATTGGATATGATTTTTGCACCTCTATTTATGTTAAATGAAAAGTATCTGAAACTTTGCTGAGTTGTAACACTCAAGGACAGTCATATGCTTTCAGCTGGAGCCAAAATATCTCTGTATTGACACACAGACTTTATCAAAGAAGGTCACTCCAAACAATCTCCCTGTACTCTCCCCATATTGCAGCATGTCTGAAGATGTTGAATTACATCACAGGCCTCACTCTCCTTATTAGAATAATGCCATTCAAGATCTCATCGCGAGATCTCACTCTCCTTATTAGAATGATGCCATTCGAGATCTCATCGCGAGATCTCACTCTCCTTATTAGAATGATGCCTTGCGAGATCTCATTGCAAGATCTCACTCTCGCATGATCTCATTTGGTCACATTTATGTATGACCATACCGATGTTTAGAGGTTTGATTGATACATCAGTGAAACTTCAGGAGATTTATCCTCTCTCTCCTAACAGATAGTAAAAATATGTAGATATTTTGAGAGATTTAGTGCAAAACATAACTTATGTTAGATATGAGAGATTATAAAGTGTTCACATATGGTTTTTGTTATTTTCCTCAAAAGAGTTGGTCATAGACGCCACAAGGTGTCAGCACCAGCAGGCATGTGATTAACTTGTTGATTAGTTTCATTGTCTTTCTTAATTAGCCTCACCAATGTAGGTGAACTTGCCTGGCCATCGATCGTAACTGAGCAGCCACAGAGAGCCAAATCAATGACGGCAGCAAAACTGAGATTGTTTCTGTAATGTGAGCTTCATCTATTGCACGAGGATCTACTGCTGTGAGCAACTCACATGTAATCCATCTTGTTTGATAATTAATTGACAAGGGTTTGCATATTCCAATATCAAAGTTTAAAAATAATGCATTTGCACTGATCACAGAAATATGGCATTTTCTTGTTGATAAGCGTTATTTGCAATTTGTGGTTTTCCAGTTCCTTTTAGGCTTTCTGGTTTTGTAAGTGTAATGCACTTTATGTCTGCAGATGATAAACATATAGGGTTTCTGTAATAACAGTGATGTCTGTGATGTCAAATTTTGTATGTAACGTAGGTGTAAAAGGAAATTGATTTTGCTTCACTTTATGTGACCCATCTCCCAATATAATCAGCATATTCTATATGTCTATAGCATATTCCATTAGACCTGAAAATATTCATTGAAAGTAAGAAGGGGACACCCCTGATTTAAGCTTGCAACAGAATTTTACCACATTACTGAAAGTTCAAGCTACAAAAGTACTTTTAGTTTTCTTTTTTAGTCTAGCAAATCAAATCCACAGTGTTTATAATGATATAGATATTGAAAACTGCAATGTTCGGGGCTTCCGGTGCCAACCAAGCTATGACGTTTGTGAAGGAGGTGGACGAGCGAGCAATCATGTTTTCGCAATCCATAACCATTATAGAATCTATTTCCTCTTCACTTGACATTCCAGCTTGACATTTTGCCAGCTTTCCTGCACTTTTGTCAATTTTGTTGAGACGCTGGTAGGTTTCTGAAAGCGTGGCTGTTTATTTTCCGGCAGAACACGAAGAGCCGCAGTCAGGTCATTAGGTAATATGAGAGAGAGTGGGCAGAGAAGACACGGGAGGGCTCCAAATACACCATACCTGCTTCAAGTCACAGTTACTTTTGTGTGACATGTTGCTTTTTAAAAAATAACTAATATTGCTATCTCATTGCCTTTTGAGTTAATAAATTCTGTACATTAAACTTGCATAGATTTTCTTATATCATTACCTCTAGGATTCAATGTGTTATACAATTAATTCATTGAAAAGGAGGAATGGTCTCTGATGTTCCAATATATTCTTACATAGATTTTTTTATATCAATACATTTCAGATTCAGTTTGTTATACAATCCATTGAAAAAGAGGAAAGGTCTTTGATGTTCCAATATATCAGAATTTGTGCTGAAAAACATGAGTTGAAGTAACATTGGAAGGTGTAAACATTTGACACATATTCATTACAGTGTATTGGTACACTGTGGATGACAAAACGCTTCAAAGAGATTGCCAATACTGTGTAAATGTATCACCCCTGGGCCAACATCGCCACAATGTAGAGGCAGTAATTTCACCATTGGTTTGGCCTATTGTTGCTCGCCACCAGTCAGCCTTATAAAATATGAACAAACCTATCCTGTTAAATATGAAAGCCACAACGAGAAGTTGACCCATGCCGGAACCTTCCCAGATGTATACGGAGCCCGTTTGTACAATAGAGGAATGATGCACACATTTGAAGTGCTAACTGTGAATGTACAGAGTCATTCTTCATGACACGAACACTGTACAGTGGAGAACCTGACAGCGTCTTTGTTGGTATGGTGGAATGCTGTCAGAATAGCTAAAGAGGCATTTCTTATTTGCTTCCGGTAATTGCCTTCATGTGCTAGTGAAGTTTGGATGCAGACATTTTCTTAATTGACATGGAAAAGATGTGAAAATGGTAATAACAATGTCATATCGTGTATATCTATATCTCCTAACACTAACAAACACAGAATTAAGTACAACATTGTGAACTTTTTTCTTTTTCATGAATATCCTTGAAGTATCTTTTTCAAGGTATCATTCAATCAAAATGTTCAAAGCGTTCTAAATGCAACTGCACTGCAAACTAATGATTATGTAAACAATAATTGCCATATCATTACAATTCATGGACAGGCAAGTAAAAAGGACTCATGTTCAAAGGCAACATTGCAGATTTATGATATGAAATTCTCATATTTCCTGGCAGAGTTAGTTCTCTTTAACATTTCCCCCCTTTCAGAGTTATCAGGCTCTATTTTATGAGTTTAACAATGAAATGTGTTGCAATGAGATGTCTCAGCTGTTTTAGTCCAAGCTTTCCAACACATTATGAGAAAAATGTCACATTTCTGATAGTGGTGACAAATCTTTAGGCCACAGAATTCTTTGTGTGGTTGATCAGGGCCTAGATAGGTTTGGGGTTTGAGGGTCTGGATATGAGGCTGTAAGTTGCTAGACCTAAGCATATAGCTATCTTTGATAAGATTTGCATGTTCCGAGACATGTGTTGCTGTAGAGATATACATAACAATGTCAAGGTCAGACCTTGACTGATTTCAACAAACATTACCATATATAGCTCAGGACCTAAACGACAACAGGCATGACATTATGGATGCCTGAGCCAAAACGATAACAGCACATATGTCATTATAAAGGCCTGAACCTGACTGATAACACCACAAATGTGACCGGATTAGCAGATTATCAATATTACTATTGTAGCATCTGTGCCATGATGCAACCGGGCCAGTCTCCTCATCACGCTCATTACCACACCAGGCCTTTGATCCATACTTTGATCTGTTGCCAGGTCTACATGCTGGCACTGTTTTCATGGCTAAATAAGCAGCTGTTTTCTCTTGGCCTTTGATGGCTAAGTCTCTATCAAGGTTGTCCGTTTTTGCCTGACAATCGACTGGGCTATGTGACACAACAAGTGGATGCTGTGTGGCTTTCACAATCCCCACCAGAGGGCAACATTACAAACCATTGTCCATCACATTGTGTGCAGGTGCAGTGTGAACGATAAACTTGTGAACTGGTAAATTAAAGAATTCTTTGCTTCATGACCCCATCAATCAGTTTGGTAATGGCTATGCTGTGAACAGTTGTATTTTATACCAGGTCAAGGTCCTAATCCAATGTTGGTCAAATGGAGGTTTTTCAAAATTAGCACCATGTAATAATGACCATTAAAATGCAATGTGAATAAAACAAATTAAGAATTAATGTAAACATTTCTAAAAAAGATATTCATAATTTTGAAAATCTCATTGTGAAAATGTCTTAATTCAGAACTGAATTCTAACCTCCAAGACCAACATGTGTTATGCATGCTTACATTTCCGAACAAAGGAATCATTTTGTAACAGAACCCAAATATGAGTATGGTTGCTTGGCATTTTGTTATGGGATCTTTTATAAGCAGACAGATAATTCCAAGCTTGAGGGACTTCTGAATAACTGAAGTGAGGTCTGTGATAACTGAGAAGGAAGCTTACCCTCCCCATTTTTAAGTGGGATTTGAAATGAACATATCATGTGTTAGGTTCACATTTTCATTGATTCCAAGCCTGGCAGTTTAAATATGACCACAGGACCCCCACCCACCTCCCTCCTGTAGAGGACATGACATTGATGGAAGCTTGCAGTAGATCCATGTGAACAGAAACACTGAGGTCAATATCAGAGCAGCCAAGGTCAAATCAAGGTCATGTGACATGGAAATGTGGCTGACCTATCTTTGGTGGGGATGTTTCATTAGCTATTACTCCAGTAGGTCATCACCAATTATGTGATAATGGGAAGGAGAAATTATTCATGAGAGACATGACCTGTGTCAAGGAATGCGCACTGTCAAGCTCACTGCCTTTTTCTATTTATTACAGATGAAAGGGACTGCAGATGCAGACGTTTGGCCAGGTTGTGCCATGATGGAATACAGGCATGAATCTTGTTGAGCCTTCTAACAACAAAATAAACTGCACTTATGTTTGGCACCAACTAAATAAGAAAATATTCTTTTCAGTATTTTTTTAGATTTTTTTTATAGCTTTTTGGTTTGAATGCCACCTTATTCAGAAGGGAGGACCTTGCAGGTCGTATTGCCGATGAACCCTTCTGCACTCTTTGTCTGCAGATTTGTTCACATTGACATGATGTGGTAGATTAACACCCATAGGCAAGTGCATTGAGGGTAACAAACAGCCTCCCTCTTTTATTTAATATCTGGAAGGAGCATACAAGAATTCATGAGTTTTATGAAGGGATGCACCAAGATGACCTGGCAATTTTGTTGATCTTGTGAGCAAAGAGGGGCTGCTTTTAGTTCTATGCATTGAGCCTCTTCTTTACATAATGTTCAGGTCTATATCGGCCTTCAAGTTCATGTCATGGCATTGATGGACAGATAAAAAAAACTGTCCTTCAGAGGTGAGGGTCCTGCAAGCTGCTTTCAGCGGAGTGAGAGAGTTCCCATAGGTCCCGGCCAGGATCATGTTTGTATTGAAAAGGTTGGTTCTGAGATCCAGGGAAGCCCTCATTAACACAGCCAGGAGGAGGATAGATAATGGCCAAAGATACTGGGTGGTGAAGTAGCTGGGAAAAACAAAATGTGTGCTTATTCCATTGGGCTTTGCTGGTCAGGCCAAATCGTGAAATATTGCCTGTCCAAACAGGAGCAGAATATGCCAACAGGGGGTTGCTGGGTGATCGAGAGCTTGGGAAGCTGGCATGTTTCATAATATTGACAATGTCTTGTATACAGATGGCCCTTTCCTTTGCTCAGCCTCCATATGTTTTAGTGATGTTTGGTTTTATCGCATATCCAATACATTCATCCATGTCCCGGCACACTGCTTGAGATCAACCATATTTATGATAAGGCCTGGGGTGGTCCCGTTTATGTTTAGTTAGATTTGTGAAGTTTGCTTGTCACTCAGAGTTTTTAACATGAATCACAATATATTAGACTCCATAAAATATTGCTTTGAAGATTGGCTTTATTGTCTATAAGCTCTTTTATTTGCTGTGCAATCAATGAACTTAAAATGTTTAACAGCCAAATAACAGATATAAAGGAGAAATAACTTTTCCATTACCTTGATTGCCCCAAGTCAAGAACAGTATAAATTCAAAGATCATGCCAGTTTTTAGGGGGTTGAGATGTAAGATGTAAGAACTTAAAGTGCCATTTTAGTGGGAACTGTTTGGATGTGTTTACAGTGGCAGTGTCATGAATTATATTTTTCTGGAGGAAAAATCAATATATTTGTCCAAAGTATCAGGGGCTTTTATTACTGGGATGAGGACAAATGGAAGGTGTCAGGAAAGTTTTCAGTCAGGAGGGGAAGTCAAGGAGTTTGGAGTGGCAGCTGCTTCTGTATGAAGGTTGATGGCGCTATTTATTACGGAGAGGGATTTTCTCTGATGATTTTCACGGCAGCAGAGTCATAAAGACCGTTTTCACCAAAGTGACAGTGGTTGTGAGAATGGCTCCTTTGTCCTCTTTTGCTTTTTTTCTGATATTTTTTAGTAGACACAAGGAAATGACTACATATTAATATTATTAGGGGCATTCTTCTGAGGCTCTGAAATGCATCCAAACGGAAATTGATCTGTGTTGCCACGGAAGCCCCACATGAACAAAGATGAAATTGACCACTAAATCAATGCATTTTAGCAGTTCAGTGGGGGAAATCTATCACCCCATACTTGCCACTGGAAGTTGCAAAATCAACTTGGATGCAAATTCCAAGGAAACAAATACATATATCAGAGGAAAACATGGCTCCTTGGTGTGGCATCCAGGTTATAGGTCATCATTGCTGCAATCAAAGGTCTCCTGGAAGAAAGAAAATATTTATTTTATTCGATACAAATTGGCTTTTGAGTACCAAATTATGTCATCTATTTTATTTTGACATCTCTCATAATAAAATACATGAATCTAAGGATGAA
The DNA here is from genome assembly GCA_949316495.1 of Amphiduros pacificus. Lineage (NCBI taxonomy): Eukaryota > Metazoa > Annelida > Polychaeta > Phyllodocida > Hesionidae > Amphiduros > Amphiduros pacificus. Next base: position 44,091,030 of record OX439003.1, on the reverse strand, counting down.
TATTGGAATTGTCCAAATGATAAATTCTGTTACTACTTCAAATGGGTAAAAAGTTATAAAATGATATAATCCTGTTAGAAAAATAGACATTTTGCATTACATAATTTGTGTCCCCATGACTATTTAGCCTGGCAGAGGTATCGAAGCTGTTACAGGTATGTAGGATTAGGCAGAGGGGTTTCACTTTGTGTGGTCATGTGATCAAGTTAACCACCTTACCAAGCACACTGTGGTACAAGGCATAACTCCAGCAGCCTCAGAGGCCTCCAGTTATATTCTGCCCAGCCATCTTACCAAGCACACTGTGGTACAAGGCATAACTCCAGCAGCCTCAGAGGCCTCCAGTTATATTCTGCCCAGCCATCTTACCAAGCACACTGTGGTACAAGGCATAACTCCAGCAGCCTCAGAGGCCTCCAGTTATATTCTGCCCAGCCATCTTACCAAGCACACTGTGGTACAAGGCATAACTCCAGCAGCCTCAGAGGCCTCCAGTTATATTCTGCCCAGCCATCTTACCAAGCACACTGTGGTACAAGGCATAACTCCAGCAGCCTCAGAGGCCTCCAGTTATATTCTGCCCAGCCATCTTACCAAGCACACTGCGGTACAAGGCATAACTCTAGCAGCCTCAGAGGCCTCCAGTTATATTCTGCCCAGCCATCTTACCAAGCACGCTGTGGTACAAGGCATAACCCTAGCAGCCTCAGAGGCCTCCAGTTATATTCTGCCCAGCCATCTTACCAAGCACACTGTGGTACAAGGCATAACTCCAGCAGCCTTAGAGGCCTCCAGTTATATTATGCCCAGCCATCTTACCAAGCACACTGTGTGGTACAAGGCATAACCCTAGCAGCCTCAGAGGCCTCCAGTTATATTCTGCCCAGCCATCTTACCAAGCACACTGTGTGGTACAAGGCATAACCCTAGCAGCCTCAGAGGCCTCCAGTTATATTCTGCCCAGCCATCTTACCAAGCACACTGTGGTACAAGGCATAACCCTAGCAGCCTCAGAGGCCTTCAGTTATATTCTGCCCAACCATCTTACCAAGCACGCTGTGGTACAAGGCATAACTCTGGCAGCCTCAGAGGCCTTCAGTTATATTCTGCCCAGCCATCTTACCAAGCACACTGTGGTACAAGGCATAACCCTAGCAGCCTCAGAGGCCTCCAGTTATATTCTGCCCAGCCATCTTACCAAGCACACTGTGGTACAAGACATAACTCTAGCAGCCACAGAGGCCTCCAGTTATATTCTGCCCAGCTTGGCTTTTCATGCCTCTAAAACCAGTTCCCTCCTCGTACAGTCTATTAATTTTTCATATCGGTTTTGAAGGTTTGAAAGCACTCACCATGCATTTATGGGAATTGTGACAAGAAGTAGTCGATCATATGGGAGAGAAAACTGAAATGTCAAACCTTTTCTGTCAGCTTCATATAAGTGACAATCTTTCTGTTGGATTTATCATCACACAGTAAAAATCATTTATTTCAGAGAGTTGCATCATCAATTAATATTCAGCAAAATTATATTATAATCCTTTTTTGTATTATTTAATAATATCAATGTTTATGATTGAAAATGAAATTTGAAACACAAAAGTTAACGTAAGAAGAAAGAAATTGAAATTAATTTAAATTTTTTAACATGCAGCTTGTAGCATTTCCTTCACTGTCATATTAGATTGAAATTTATAATAATCATAAGAAGATTTTGACTCATAAAACTCAAAAAAATTATACACACAAAATTAATTCTGTTGCGTTATGGACTATTGGAGGATCAAAAATTGTCCAAAATAGATGCCTGATGCGTTTCGTTACTTGGGGTGACTCATCAGAGGCTAGAAAAGAAAATTACGACTGTATACCTGAAGGAGGTAGAAAATTTTTACATAAAATGAATTAAGAATGTTTTTAATCACAGTTGAGGTGAAACCTATTTTAATAACTTTTAGTGTAAGGCTTTAAGGTGCATTTGAGAATGCAATCAAAGAAATGAATCAGATGTGTTGTTTTCTTAAAGCAGTACCTTGCATTTGATACCATATCCAGATATGTTCTGATGAGACGTCAACAATCTTCTGCCTTTAAAAGACGCACAGATATCAAACAAAATGAAGATTATATGGCAAAGAGCATCCAGAGTGAAATCCTTCCTGTCAGAGAAAGTCTGATCTGTAATTAAGCAGAGAGCATCGAGTTTGGGTTTTAAGGTCATAAAACGCAGCGCCACAGGAAATGTGTATCATCCGTAATCACCAGCAAGTCGGGTGTGTGTTCCGCACCTAAGCCACAATAAGAAAGTTTTTTTAAAGGAGATAATGATGTTTTTGTCATCAGGGTCTTGTCATCCATCTTCCTTATGTGTCTGGTGGTGGGATATTTGCGTGTACATTCATAGTGATAGAGAACTTGGACTGATAGACACTCAATAAAATTTTGTATCAACAAACTATATAAAGAAACAGAGTAGAGAATAAACGTGAAACATTGCATGTTCCAGATGCAAGATATGATTAATCACAAACAAGAAGAGAACTTATTTTGAATATAAACAGCAGGTGATATAAGTCTAATTATTATTTTCTAAAAGGACCACTGATTTATTGTGACGAGAACCTCCAGTAACCTTGGTAACAGGTTCTTTGACACTGTTCTCTTCTGACCCATTTTTCTCCATGGATTTAGAAATGTGATAATATTGCAATGCCAGCCTTCATATTAGTCTCATGTAAAAAGATGTGGCTCATGGCAACTTCCTTAGGTATGTTGTCTCCTTTCATCAGTGTGGGGATAACAGTAAACATGCCAAGACCGGGAACCCTTTAGGCCTTACTCTAAGTTCCTCAACTTGCAAAGTCTCCTCGTGCACAAACTTGATTTTCTCCAAATTATGTTTTACTTCATGACAATCTGATTACATACATCCGCGTGGAACTCGTTTGATAAATATAACTCGGACGTAGAGAAGTTTTTTAATATACCTCAGGGTGTGCAGGTTTAAAGGTGATAATTTTCGCAGATGGAAAAAAAAAGAAAATGAGCTGTGTGCACAATATGTTTGCGCAGCCTCCGAAACAGACTCTGCATTCTCAAGGGAGACATGCAAAGTGCCAAGTGCCAAATGAAGGTCAGCCATAATTGGATTGCAGATGGAGGCAAGCACTCGCGTGAATTGTGAGCCTGTCTAATTTAATTCTGTCGTCAGATGGCACCACAAGAGGCACTTTGTCAAAGTTTCTGACATGTACGAGATCTCATTGCTACCTGCATCATAGGTCAATCCGTGAAAGCAAAGAGGGAGGGTGGCAGAATAATGGAATGGTTACAGCAGGGTAATTATATTTAGTCCGAGCTTGACTTGGTTCGAGTCATACTGCCCCCTGGGAACCATGGCAATAGACTCCACAATACTCGGCCATGAATTGCCTCTTCCGGATCTCTGTGTGACCAACAATTTTGTCATTTATAGGTCATATACTGAGAAGAAACAGATAAAATATCAACAAAATAAATAACAGGTGCAGAGTTTCACTGTTGATACACTCTATATCTTTTTATTAAGCCTAATTGCTTGTTCAGAACACTTCTAATCACCTGGGATGATACAGATTAGTTTCTACTGAAAAGTCCTTATAAAACTGACACCCAAATGCTAATGTCTTTATTCCTTTTAGGTTTAAATCTGAATATGAATTTGTGCATGGTTGAGAAAAAAGTGAACAGTAGACAATGTAAAAACACATTTTCTGAAGGACAATGGAGTCATAGCAACAATTTGATTGTGATGTCATCAGTGCTGTCAAGAGTAGTGTCAAGCCAGTGGCTGGATATAAATCTCCAATTCAAAAAGCATCTTTGTTTCAGATTTTTTGGATGAGATGTAATTTTGGACTAAAATATTTATTTCATGTATATTGTGTTGAAATCAGTAAATACACATCACCAAAATCAATAACTTTGGATTCATCAATGGATAATTCAAATCAAGAATTTTCACGAAAGCTTGCTGTTCATCTTACACCAAAAATAAATATGTTTTTATGTTTGTTTCAGTTACTAGGATGTGCCATCTTAGGTATTGGCATTTGGCTTCACATCGCCAAGGGCAGCTACGCTTCAATCGCCCCAAGCTTCAACTTCCTGTGTGCGACGGCCCTTTGTATTTCGGCAGGTGCTATTGTTCTGGTGGTCGGCTTCTTTGGATGTTGTGGTGCCATTATGGAAAACCCTTGTATGCTGCTTACGGTAAGTCTGATTTTTTTCAGCAAAATTGTTATGAATTGATTAGTAATTTATGCAAGAGCCTGTTTTGAATATATTTTTCACAAATTACTCTCACCCCCAATTTTCTATTTTATAGTCCAAATAATTTATATCAAGCATGTTGTATTAAATGTATGATAGCAATGAGACATTACCACCTTTGTACTGTTAGAGTATCTTTAACCCCGTGGAAAATGGAAAATTTATTTTCCTTTTTTATATATTAATTTCTCAATTCGCATAATTGTCTTAATTATGGAAAGAATATGATTAGAGAATATTTTGTATGAGACATACTTTGATAGTATAACCATGCTTAAGACTTTATGCACATATTACTGGACAACTGGGGACATTAAACCAACAGCAAGCATTTATATATAGTTTATCACAAAGCTTCAGAGGATTCTCATATTTATCATATACATAAGTTTGGGCTAAACATCTATTTGATCATGCATTTACAAAACCAAGAGTGACAATATGGTGAAGAGATTGCCTCTTGTTACCACATTCATTCCTAGGCCTTCCCTCTCTGATTACTGGCCTAGTGCTTATGATCCATAATGGCATTCAATTTGACTGCTCATTACTTATTCAGTCAGGTGAATCTTCCTTTCATCATGGCAACACTCACAGTATCACAACATCATTTAATAACGTCATTGACTCATTATATAGGCCAATAACTCATTATATAGGCCAATAAGAGTCACTACATATCGCATGACGTCATTTTATGGGTCACTCCCAGTCCACAAAAGATACATGGTATGTTTCATACAATCACACCAAAGTAATCGCATAATTGGCAAGGGTTTTGTAGTGAGCCCAATGCAAAGGAGAGTAGGCTGAACTATATTTGAAGGTTCTGTTCCAGAATATTGATTGATTTCAGAAAAAAAACAGTGCAATAAATCAAGATTTTGTAACAAATATGTGTGCAGATGGACTGCCTTCAATATGTCAGGAAAATCTCAGTGTCAAAGGCTTTGCTTGGCATGTGTGACTGTCTACAGGCAGTGACCAGACTGAGTAGCTCTTTGGCAGAAAGCAATGGGCTCCTGTGTCTTTGTGATATCTCCACAGGGACACTGTCTTAATGGCAACCATGATGTCTTATGCTTCAACACAAAATGTCAGGGGCATATCTTCCTTCTATCCTAAAATGTTTCCCCCCTCATCCCCCACAAAGAGATGATCATTTGACATTACAGATGACAGGCAAGCATGGCGGATATGAAGTTTATGTCTCATTCATTGAGCGGAGAAGACTCGGGGTGAGGAGGCGGCTATTTGAGTAGAGCATTCTTCACTGCTCCATTACAAAGTCTGCTGTTGCTTTGGTGACAGGTGCCACTCGTAATTTGCCATTGAGTAATTATAAGGTGGGGCTTTTATCTGATGAGAAATTGATTATATAAATCAGTGTTTTCATTTGACCTTCTTTGTCAATCTCCTGGTTTATTTTGACCTTGAATGTCCCAAGGTGTTTTTCAGATTTTCATAAAGGAGAATTTTTGTATTGGACTATAAAGTGAAAAGGTACTAGTGCCTGAAATAATGCTAAACATATCATTTTTTTTTAGAGAGAGTAATGTTGTATTTACCACAACCTTTATCTTTGCATGTATAGAGAAGTTGACTGAGTTTCAGGCCCCCTCCTCACATCAGGGGCTGGCATAGCGATAGAATCTTAGAGCAGTAGCTACTCATTCTGGATATTCATCTGTTATTCGTGAGTTACAGGCTGCTGTGCTCTGATTGGTCTGGCATATCAGGTGACTGTGTCAGGCATGTTGAAAGTAATTTCGGAAGGCCTGATATGGGCATTATATGACCTACACAAATGCAGTTGAGAAGTGGTGGAACAGCAATGAATTATTGAATGAACTATTGGACAATTATTTACTTAGTCAAGGAGAAAATATCATGGTAATGATAAAAACAGCAGGTTTGTTAATGACATTGAACCAATAGCAATGTACTCATTTGTAAAAGATGCATGCTCATAGCTATCCAGTGAAAATATCATTTTAAAACTTAGCAAGATATGTATATTCCTTTCCCAAAGAAGTTTTGGGTGCACCACCTGAAACATGCACTCAATATGTTATTTCTGAGAAAGTGGCATAGGAATTACTCTACATGGTAAAGTAGAGTCACATACGACCTCTGCCAGTACAGGCATGAAACTGTGGCTACGTCTTCCACAGGTCATTTTCATAATTAACAGAAAGATGTGTAGTTGATTCACTAACCAACTAATCAATGCCTGCCTTATTTGAATCCAAAACAAGCTCCCACAACCATACATGAGCGCATGTCGGTTTCAGGTGTCAAGTCAAACAGGGTAGACCATTAATGAATCAAGGGGTAAACAAATCATGAAAATACATTTTTGGGGTGAAAATTGAATTTTGGGATTTTTATTACTTGAGTAAATGAAAGGCTGAACTTAATTTTCTTTCCCCCTTGAAGATTAATAGTCCATCCCATGATAACTTTTGTCTGACAACTTTGGTATACATGTCACTAAGATCTTGTCATGTTATTATTCATGTTATATGTAGCAAAACTCCATGCCTATCTGCTGCTAATAAGAAGCTTGTACTGGGTGTGTGGTCTCCTGGAATTGTGGTATTCTGGCCTATACTTGCAGAGCCTGGTATAATCCCAGGATCTGCTGAGGAGAGTACACAGGAGTGCATACCAGGTAAATCGAATGCTCGTTCCTTGCACATGTTGAATGCCTTCTATCAAAAAATGAGAATCACAAATTATTACATTGCCAAATATTGCAAATTACAAACTTTTAAGAATATGTTTTGATGAAAATCAAATTAAGATGGCAAAAGTGCATTTTTGGTGAAATTACACAACCAAAACCATGATCTTTTTATATGCTACACACAACAACAGGGCAAATATTCCCAGGTACTTTTAGCCATGATTTTATCCCTGGGGATGCTACATCACTCTTATATTAATGATATAATGTTACATTAGGATGGATAATGTCTGGTGAGGTATCTGTCTATAGCATTCGTTTGATAGTTTCACATGGCATACACACCGGAATGTCACATGTTTCTGCATCCCTCATCAGGCTTAGTCAACGTTCAGCATATTCAAGGTCATCATGAATCACAGAAAAATATGAAGGATTAATATATCATCAATAATTATAGTGATTTCATGGCATATTTAATTGTTGTCTTTTAATTTTATTGTATGTACAATACAGGGTCACAGCTTATATGCAGAATTGGTCATGGTATAAAGGTTAAACCTTTATTTTGTTGTACCTTGCCTTGTTATTTCTTATACTGGTCTCATATCCACTTTCCTTGTCATGATACAAACTGGAACCAGTTGAAAATTCATTACCAATTTTATTGAAGAATGTTTGGAAGTAGGTAAAGATATAATTCTACCTGGTAAGGTCTTCAAAGAATAGTCTCTTATAGTCTCATATTTGTGAAAAGACCATCAGAATCAGACTGTGGAAAGCAAATAGCTTTTTTGGCTGAAGAAACTCCGATGTACAGCACAAGCCATGGGGCTCTCTGCTGGCTTTGGCCAGATCATTTGGGAGCCCAGGAGTTTACCATGAAAGTCTATCATTGCATTGAGTCCAATTTGAAAGAAAATCTGCCATCCTCTTCACAGAAGCCTCAAACACATAGAGGCAAAGATCAGCAGCAAGTTTTATTGTCTGGTTCCCTATCCCACCATTTGCTCAGAGTTTATTGATAGCTGTAATTGTAACAATGAAACTTGAAGAGTTCTGCCAATATTTGAAGTTGAGGGGTCCTTAGAGTTTTGCATTCATGCCCATTCATAAGACTAGGCCCATTTTAAAGTATAATAGAAGAAATTTGGCATGAACATTGTGGTTGTGATATGGAAATTGTCAAGGCTGCAATCTTCTTATGTCAAAGGCATTTCTTAAGGAGTAAATTATCTGAAATGTATAAGCATGATAGGGAATATTTTCAATGTTGGATCTGAGAAAAAATTCCAGAATCAAACGACTCAAAAAAGAGAGGCAGATTGTCACTAAATACACAGCTTGGATCTAACAGATAATATGTCCAAAATGATAGGGTACCTGTGAGCTTCTGGGAGGCTTTACTTCCTGCTTTTAGGATGCTGCAGGATTTTGACTGTCAAAATAATGATTATGAATGATTTAAGATGATGACATCTATTGATAAGGAAGAAATACTGATAAATCAAAGTTCCAGGAAACTTTATAAAGATTATTATGGAAAGTTCGTGATTAAAGCAAATGGTTTTATCTGAGCTGATTATTTTCACAGAATTGTAAATTATATTTAGCCAGAGTATTATTATTAGACATAATTTAGCATTGAATCACATAGATGCAGCTGTGGCTTTTTTTGATTCATGGAACATATTATTCTGGCTATATATATATATATATATAATTCACAATTCTAAACAAGGTTTTTATACATCCCAAATGGCAGGCAGCAACATCCTAAGTGCATTTCCTCCTGTAATTCCTTTTTCCATAGAACAGAATAGGAAGCAGGTTTTATTACTTGTCAGCCCCCATCTCCTAAATCGTCAATGCACAGCTTTGTTGTGGTATGTTTATATTCACTCTGTGTGTTTACATTTCGATATCCGGCATGGTTTTAAAAGCAAAACTTTCCAAGATGGCCTTTTTTGTAATTAAGCCAATATGGTGATGGTTTGTGACATTCATATTCAGAAAACAGAATGCAGTTATTTCTTTTGATTGGTCTCTAAATATTTTCTGTTTAGGCAGGCAAAAGTGAGTGAAAAAATGAAATGTTTTTGGTTTTTTATACAAACAAAAATAAAGAGTAATTTGTCTTGGCCTAATGAGAGAGCAACATTAGGAGGACCCGGTTTGTGCCATCTTGTTAAACAGTTTTTCCCGCTCTGCCAGAATCATTGATATATTCATTTTACCCCCAAAGTAGTGATGGATGCAATTGTTTCTCAGCTTGTCAGCCTATTTGAGTGGTAATGTGTAAACTTGCGAAGACTGATGAGGGAAACAAAAATATGGAGACTAGCTGGACATGAGTAGAAGACAAGATTGTTCTTTGCTTGCATTATTCCATTATGAACAATGTTGAGAAGACAGGAGCGTCAGACAGAGCTTTAGATCAGCCCCTGCATGGTGGACAGGGCTGATGTATTGCGCACAAGGCTAATGATGAAAACTTAATAATGTTGCATTAGCCCAGGTTTTACTGCCTTGGGAGTGTGGTAAAGGTCATTATATGCTTTGGACCACATAAATGACCTTGCCTCAGTAGAAAGGACATCTGATCCATTACCAGTTTAACCCAGACATCCATATGGTCATGCAAATAATTTCGTTATTGAACCTTTCTTTATCTTGAAAAATAAAATATAGGTGATTAAAGAAGGGGCATAAGAAGGGGCATAAGAATATATTTTTGTATCAATTAATCTGTCAGCAATATTTAGCCTATATAAGGTAAAATGGAGACCCGTTATTTTGACTCAAATGCACTACTCTTTAAAAAGAAACTAGATATCTTTTGCAATATCACTCAGACATGATAAAGTGAACTGCAACCTTTGATTACCAGTTATATGGTAATTGGATAGTCATGCAGTAGCCATAATCTTGCACGGTCATACATATATACATGCCCTGATGTAAGTTTGGAACAGACTGGTCACATGACATTGTTGCGATATCTGTTTGGGGCATGAGCTACCTATAAGCTGCTCCGTACACATCTGGCCTCAGGATATGACGGGAAAATATGGCATTATTCTTAAAGCTTTACGCAATATTCCTCTGGACACCATGACCATAATGATGCTTCCAAAGCCATCAAAGTCTATAAATGTATACACCAGAGAATTGCTTTTCCTCTCTCTCTCTAATTATTAGATGTCCCAGGATATGCATCTTGGAATAATTTCAGAAATATATTAGATCTTACCAAAATGAGAAAAATTATTTTGGTCAGCGTTTCTCTTCACGTATCATCCTTTGGATGTGGGAGCCCATCTCTCTCAATATATTATCATTATGATGTGTTTGGAGAAAAATTTAGGTTTTATTCTGAATCTCATTTTTAATTCACTGCATGATTTGATGTCTACAGTGAAATAAGATTACTTTCCCACTTATATTTTAGATGAGAAAAATGAGATTGTCACTGTTGGCAAGTCTCTCCACAGTGTTTTCAACAAATTCAATATCAGATAGCAAATTTCATTGACAGTTCTTCTAATAAAACCAAAAAAAATGATAATTGGTTATGATAATTAGGTCTTGATTAAAACTTGATTGGTGTGAAAATTAATATTCAGAGAGTAAAGATTTAGTGATAGGCTTTATAAAGATATCAAGCTGGCGAAGTCGAGTGGAGACGGGAAAGTGTCCGTCCAGGGGTTCTATATTCACCAAGACACTTCCCAGTGCAGTTCTCTTGATGAATTGGACCAGGATAGTCGTAATTTTGCTGCCTCGGGACCTATCCCCATTCCCAAGCTTGTCACAACACTGGGAGGCCCTCCTTGCCAATTCTCAATGGATGCAATAATTTAAGCAGGGACCCTATTGTTCTCTTTTGTTGGTCACGTGGGTGCTGTTATCTTCCTGTTTTGGGCACCCCTGTTTAACACCCATGCAAAATGTACACTATGCATAATTAAGAGGCGCTCCTTGCATGGCGTGACAATGCTCATGTTGTGAGAAAAAACTGAGCATCAACATTGGGAACTATCTTGTAAATGCTATCGCATCATTATCTCAAGAAAATTGCATGGATTTTGACACTCATATAAATTTTTAGAGAATAATTGAAATATGAAAAAGTTATATATCAGTAAGGATAATAAGACAGCAAACCTCAACAATTGCTTAGAAGAAAACAAACATGTAGCTTTTTTAATCACACAATTTTTTTTTAATATTGCAATATTGTGTCATGCATGTATTGAATGATTTTCAAACATGTGAAGCTGGGTATAGTGCAGTGTGGCAGGAGTAGGACCTGGCATAAAGTAATAAGTAAAGGACCCAATATGGCCAGAAGGTGGCAAGACAAATAGATTGGTGCTCTCAAATGTGGTTATCTAATAACAGAATGATAGTAAATGAGCTCATGCATAAGATATTCACATAATATTCCTATTTCTGCCTCTCCAAATGAATAATATATACTATAAGAATATCCATATGAAAATATTAAAACAAATGGATATAACCTTTCAGCAGGGCTGTGAATATTGGTCACCAGAGGGCAGTCTTAAGGGTCATTGGATGGGTGGGAGCAACCATTTATTTGACTGGCTGTAATTCACTTTCTGAAACATACTGTCAATATCCAGGTTTATAGATTGGGTGGTCTTATCTTGGCACGTGTCCAGCATTGCATTTAAGAAGCCATAGATGTGATATTTATGTACTCACATGAACTGGAATGAAGCTGCAATAATTGTGATCTTTGATAAGTTCATTCTTGGCTTGGAACTGATTTAGATCTTAATTACTGCATCATTGTTGCAATAATTGTTGCTATAGGAAATACTCTTTGAATCAACATTTGTTCTGCTTTATCGTAATATACTTCATTATACCCATAACGCTGGGAGCTCATTGCTTGTATGGGCTTTTATTATCTTGATTATCTATCAGTTGTTATAATATGGATCATTAGCAATACATATTTACTATGAAATTCCAGTGTAATAAGTCATTTTATGACATTTTAATCACTAGACCATCCGTAGCTGCTTCAAATGACCCTGTTGTCAGTTAATTTGAACTTTCTACTATTATTTACACACACACACACACACACACACACACACACACACACACACACACACACACACACATACGTACACACACACATTGTAAGCAGGGCTCCATTTCGAGCTGAAAATTCGATATTTTTACACCAAATTTCAACAAATTTCATTTCAATTCCTCAGAGACCGCTTTCTATGTGAGTTGTTCCAGCTAATTGTGTGTATTTGTCTCCCATAGTCACAAAATGTTTAATGTACCTGCTCATGCCTCAGTCACATTTGCGCCGATTTCAGTAAAGATGCCCGGCCGATGTGTATTTTTCACAAAATCGGCCGGCAGTTCAGATTACCGTGCGGGCACTGGGAGATCATCGGCCACAATTGGTCATCTTTAAGACGTCGGACGGGTCATCGGGAACTTTTAGCTGCAACATAGAGTTGTCATCGTTTCCCCGATGTCTTATCAGCAAATATCATCTTAAAGTGCACAGCAGGGTCCCGGCAGGGTCCCGCAGGCACGTAGGCAGATTATCTTAGGGCTGCCGGTGGCATCCTGTGGTGAAAATAGGATTTTTTTTATTTCATGTGTTCACAGCCCATCGTCAGATGATGCACTGGGCTCCCTACGGTCTCTTTAGGATATCCTTCAGACGTCTGTCACATAATACAGACGTCTTTAAGATGTCCTGCAGACATCTGTGTCATTTTTTTGCGGGTGCCGTGTGGTGCCCTTTAATAATGTGACCACAGCTACGGCATCTCTCAGATTGTTGCTGATAAACTCCCTGGCACCCGGCAGACATGGAAGTCGGCCGATTCTTACTTCCCGGCCGGCGCCCGGTGCAAATGTGACTGAGGCATTAATCAGTCAGTGACATCTTTATCTCTAGTCCGGTATAAACTCTCCTCTTGTCACCGTTCACTGACATTAAGCATGTGATTGGGTTGTCAGTCACTTCTCACTGGATAAAGAAAGTGTTGCGATAAAATCTAACCCTGAAATTTGAACATATTCCTTCCATTTCTGGAGTTTTGCGATGTTGAAATGCTGACAAATGTTGTTTGCCATCTCTTGTCATTATCACTCTGGACTCTTTTTGCAGTCATTTGTAGATTGGTCAAAAATAATGCTCAAAATCACAAATATTGTCTCGTCTGCCAAGATTGGTCAGTGAACCGAATTTGTGTAAGGCAGCCATACTATTATTATCAAGATAGAATTCATGATATCATCCATGAATTTTAGCTCTGCTGACTTCTTGAAATCGCAGAGCTTTAGGAGTGGGGAAAATGTATGTCTGTCCATCTGTCCATCAAGATTTCTTTGAAAATCCAAAACTGCCAGTAATATACGTTGCATCATGTGACCTTTGACCTTGACACATTGACCTTGAATTCAAAATTTGTGTACATGCCACATCTCAACCATTGGAGTGAATAGAAAGTAGTTCAAATCTGTTATATATCAACACTATGTCAAACACTTTGTACATTTTTGACAGATTTGACCTTTGACCTTGATACTGTGACCTTGACCTTTATATTATTGTGCAGGCCATATCTTACGAATGATAAACTGGAGATACTAAATATTGGGCATGCATGACAAACACAAAATGTTGTCAGTGTTCACCAAAAGATTTTGACCCACGTCAGACGCTATGTCAGACATTCAGCCAGCCAACATCAGAAATTTATCTTCAACATCAGACATTTCACCGCATATGCCCTTGAATAAATTGTCACAAGCTACCGTTGGACTGGAACCCTATTGTAGTTGCAATTTTTTAACAGCAAAGAATAAGTTAGGCAACCAGAGAAATGAAAGTCTGAAGCACCCAGTGTTTCTTTAGAGGTGTGCGACTACTGTGCATATCCTATAAATGGGTGAAAAGCGACTGGATCAGCCTGCAGAGCCTGCAGAAAGTTTGCAAGTTACACAGTTCATGTGTTTCCATTTAAGTTAGCAGAGCTATCAACCCATGGGGTTATGTTTTTAAAGACCTATGTATATCTATCTTACTAATGTCACAGATTTACCACCTTCTAAAAATGAGGTATCACATTATATAAAGGGAATTCTTGTTCCTTAAGCGGGGAAAATACATCACTTCCACAATTCCTAATGTCACAATGTATTATGCAAGGTTGTGGCCCTTTGACCACTTTGTGCCATTTACGACCCTTGCACACCTCCCTAAAATTAATTTTTCACAGCCTCAGTTTCACAAGATGCTAAAAGTCAGAATGGTATGATGAATGATGAGGGATGCTGGACATGATAGCGGTGGGGGACAATGTGAGAGCTTGGTATGGCTGCACTTCATTCAAATTCCTAATTTTATCACCACAAATGAATGACACTTTAAAATAAATTTCACACGGTACATGGCAAGGATGATATTGAAACAATGTGCATGTTGGCCTATTATGAAATGCCACAATGTATTCTGACTATTTCTGATTTCATCATGATTTTATTGTTTTGAAATGAAAGATGAACTCTTTTTTTCCTCTGACAATTATGTAATAACATTGATGATTCATCAAGTTTGTATGGAGGTCTATGATACTATTATTCTGGTAAATGTGTAGAATTCAGTATCAGTTACCAAAGGAATAGACTGAATGTCTTAATATTGTTGCATGAATAATTGTATCAACCAAGGAACAATGCACCAAATAAACTTCAACTCAATATAATTCATTTCTCACTCTAGCACATAAATGTATAAAATAATTTATAAAATAATATTAATGTTGAATATCAAGGAGATATTCAAGTGAACTAATTTGACAAGAATCTTGCTGCAAACCCAAGTATAATATCTCCTTTTTGAAACCAAAATCAGTTAATAACACAGTGGTGATATACATTTACCAATAACAGTTCATAATACAAGTCAATATCATTTTCACAATATTAGAAGCACTTGGATTTAAATAATGCCCACGTTTATAAGCTATAAGCTAAAAATTGTCTTCTGAAGATGTAAGATTTTTTCTCTAAAAACCAGGATGTAACTGATTGAGTCTCCTCATTAATATAATTGACATATTATATACATAACCTGACTCATTAGTTTTGAGTATGAATAACTGGATATAAATATATTCTCATTTTTTGGTGTCAAATTTATATACTTACATATTTATCTCCTATTTGTCTGATGTTTTTGGTTTAAGATATTTATTTTGAGTTAAAATATATTTTTTAATATATGAACCCATTCGTAATGATAATCGTTTTTTATTTATTTGCATACTGCCGTTTGAATGATATAAAGCCATGAGTATAGAACAGGGGGGGTTTCTTTTCCAACATGTGTAATATTTCACAATTCTGTGATGCATTTTGAATATCAAAGTATGCAACATGCATAACAATGCAAAAATCAATTCAAAACATTGTTGTCTTTGTGATTTTAGTCCCTGCAAAATTGTAAGATACCCTTCATAAAAGCTCCAGCCCTCCAGAGCATGAACACTGTGTTCAGCCAGCTGCATGAACACCATTTTTGAACCAGTAATATTCCAAGTTTGATGAATACACACCAGGTCGTGTTATACAGCTGACTACATGTGGGTGAGCAGTGACCATAGGTGGTGAAGTGAGTCTTGTTGGCTGCTAGCTAGCTCTGCCACAGACCACACAGCTATGTTAGATGCTGTCAAGATATAAGCCACAGCCAACAGGCGCGAGACCCTCAAGGCACAAGACCCTCAAGGCACGAGACCTCAAGCTCAGCCCACTTCAGGCCACACTGCCCCTCATAGACTATCAAGTCCTGTCACCACTACCCACATCTATTCTATAATATGCTTTCTGGATATAATTTATTTTTCCATATAATGTCAATGATTTTTTTAGTTATGATTGTATCTATGCCACACACAAAGCTTTTAAGATATAAAATGTATATTATATCTCTTTGGTTTCCAACATATTTGATCATGATCCCAATTGTATAAATGTATCTTGTCCATTTTATATGACATTCAACTAGCCCTTTTCCTGTGACACACAAATCGCTGTTTTGCCATGGTTTTCAGCTTGCCTTTTTCCTGTAACCTTCAACTCCAATGTCCTGTAAGGTTAATATTATGAGGTTGATATTGCCCTCCAATGTTAACAAAAGCTTTTATCAGCATTTCTAACCCAATCTAAGTCATTCCATTGCGTAGGTTCTCATTGTTGTAAGCATTCAAATAGCACTTAAGTGATGAATAATGTGTGGGGAAATATAACAGAACTTATGGTGCATTAACATAGCAGGCCGAATTTGCTAGATTTACGGAGCAGCAGAAGCATTTATGGTGACAACTATAGCAGTAAATGGCCAGTGTTGTACCAACAGCTATGCTTCCCGCTTTATTTGATTTGCTCTTTTTGATAAATCAGTCTTGTTTGGCCATTAATATGGGGGTGCGTAAGCCAGGATGTAACTAGGCCCAAATACCCTGGCATTGCCGCCCGTGTAAGCCTGACACTACCAAATTGACTTATGGACCAGTAACAAGGAAGTGATTTGTCATAAAGAGGGAGGCGGGCGTGCTTATATCATATATCCAGGAGAGCATGATTTGTACTGTGGCAAAGCCTGTCCTGGTGCAGTGTGGAAACCATACAAGTCTTAAAATGAACAATGCCATGTTGAAGATTTGGATGACATCTCTGTTTAGAAGTCTTTTTGGTCAAGCCAATCACAACAATCTTATTTCTCGGGTAAATTTGTTATAACAAACTGCGAGATTTAACTCCAGAGGTCTGTTGCTTTCATCCTGAAAAAGCACCTTATAGAATAATGGGATTGTCCCAATAAAAAAACATCTGATAAACAATGAAAGAAGCTTATCAAGGCTTAAATCAGACCCATGAATAATTTAGATTTATCTTTATCGTGAGTGTAAGTTCCGCTTGTTTGCACCGTTCATAGCTTCCTCCAAAACTGAAGATTTCCTCTCGCCTAATCACCATACACTAATCAGTTTTGGCCCTGTTCACATGGTGAAGAATGGACCTTACTTGTAGCAAAAATGGTGATATTTTGTGATGTGAAGTGGCATGTGCTACAGATTTCAATCTGAATATTTGTTGTATCTAGAGAATATTACACTTTCTTTATGGTCAAGTGTACCTCCATTTATGTTTTTATATGCAGTACTTGTTTTTGATTATATTTGGCTGCAATGCCAGGTGAAACCTTGACATGATTATTCATTCAAAGTGTATTATAATCCACTATTATTTGAACAACATATTGGTTATGTCTGTATATTCTAATCATTAAGTGTGTCTTTTTTTTATAAACCAAATATTCAGCCCTCCTGAACTCATTGCTCATGATTTGACAAGATATTAGAATACACATTTTGTTTGTACAATAAGAAAAAGGGCATTTTCAACTGCCAACCTCTTAAAGGTGTTTTATCTTTTAGTAAACTTTTAACATGACATTATGTCTGTAAAGTTTGGATTTTGGTCGATGCTTCATGAGATATATGCACTTCATTTGTGAATGCTATCAATTTTATGGCCAATTAAAATGTAAAATGAGAATTTTCTGTTCCAAAATATTACCATGCCAACAACTAGTGATGGTATTTATGGACAAGGAAATTCTGTAACTGTCAATTTCTATATAATTTGCAACAGTAAGTGACCCATGTTAACTTTTTATGGTACATTTGTTCAATGCATATCAACACCCCTGATTTTATTTTTTGTGGTTTCTCAGGGAAGCAGTTACTTTGCATGGCGAGGTAGAATCATATACTTCCTCTACCACAAAAGGTCATTCTTTGTGTACAGTTCTTTTTCTCACACATATTAGCATTCAATTACCATACAGTTGGGCAAAATCATAAATATGCATACACATGTACATGACCATTTCATATGTTCAAAAGTAATTTAAAATGGATCATTTATAATTTGGGAGAGATGTATATTTAAAACATATGGTGGCAAAGGTAAATCATTGATATGTGAGTTTGTTTTTTACATCACTTTTAACATTATTTCAGTCATTTTATGGTGAGAGCTGATATATCAGCACTTATCTAGTTTTTTCCTTTCCCCTCCCTTGAAGATTAATGGTCTGTCCCCTTATTATTTCTGTCTGACCATTTTGGTATACTTGTATATCACACTAAAATCCCAACTCACTTTCTTATAATAATAATGATACCAATTGGCCATGTTACTGCCTGTGACGAAGAATTTGACTCAGTGTCTACTGGCTGCTAAAAAGAAGTTTATACTGGGCGTGGTCTCCTAAAACTGTCAATCCTAGCCTTTGCTTGCAAAGCCTGATATAAATCCAGGATCTGCTAAGGAGAGAAGGAAGCAGTTTGTTATTGTTTAAACCCCACTCATAGAAACAGAGCAACAAGAATCATTGTGAAAGCTGCAGTCTGCCACAATAAATCAATTGAAAAAGCTTGCTTCTACCAACGTTTCCTGTCATTTTGTATTATGGCTTAATCAAACCTTAAGTTGAATTACAGCAGATATTAACCTAATTTAGCCGATTTAGAACTGGCAGATTTCTAGTAATTATTTCATGTCTCTCTCATTTCTACATTTATCTCCAGATTCAAATGTCATGTTTCAGTCATTATTTTGAATTATCAGCTGGTGACACCAAAATGTAATCAAAATGTCAAATAATGAAACAATAGTCAGTAAAGTAAAAAGCAAACTTACATCATGATCATCTAAACATTATGATAACCTTACCTATTATGATTATTCTTTTCAGTTGGAAATATGAATTACATACAATAATATATTAAATAATTAGATGTTGCCACTGACATACTGGTAATTCAACACTTTATGCAGGGACTATACCAAAGTAATATGTTTTACCATAGAAGAATCAATTTGATTAATTGCCACAACTTCTTTAAGATTTAAATGCAATAGAATAAACCCTGACACATCAATTGCTACAGGTCGTTATGCATCTGGTTTGCACTCAAGTTTGGAAATAAATCTTATTTAATTTCAACATATTTGTTTTTGTTTCCACATTTTGGTGAGACCATAAAGATGAGAGCTGATGATGGTTTATCATGTCACAAAGCAATGACACTATCTTTTGATACATCTCAGGCCAGGAAAATGTTCTCAGCAAGTTGTTTTACAAGCTATTGGTAGATTTAGAGATGCTAAGCTGTTGCAAATGAAGATTGTCAAAAATGCCTGATGCATTTTGTTACCTGTGGTTACTCCTCAAAGGCTATAAGAAAAAAATTGGCTCAGCTAGCATTTTTTTTTTTTTTTTTTTTTTTTAATGAACACCTGCCTGAAACACAGAAACAAGACGTCAGTGTTTTTTCACCACAGATTCATACAGTTAGGAAATTTCTTCATGAATTGATGACAAACTTGTAAAGACACCTGCTTAAATGCCATGTTGTAGTCATGCAAAACTCCAACCAGAATCAGTGATCCATTATCTGTTGGCAAAGTGATCCGCCTTTCACTCTTCATCCAGCTTTGATGGCTCTCCACTTCCCAACATTGGTGATATGATAGTCAACACAAAGCAAAGCAAACATCAACTCTTATGAAGCTTTAAAAATAAAGAATGAGAAATTTTCTGTCACAAATAATGCATAAAAGCTGGATGAAATTGCCAAATTGACCACATTATTTTAATATTATCCAAATAAGTTATAGGTTATTTTGGATTTATAACAATTTTGTTTACATATGTAATTTGGCTCAAACCTGATTACCGCTATATATATATATATATATATATATATATATATATATATATATATCTTCTGTCCATTGACTGATGCCAGACATACTTGGAACTTTAAAGGATTTTGTATAACCTAGCTTTGACAATTTCTTTGACAATTTTTTTTTTCATCATTTCATCTTTGAGCACTGTCAAAATGACCCATCTTAGCTGGATATATTGGAGACTATCAAGTATCTATCACACTTTACCTGTCATAAATAGGATCTTAAAAAACTGGAAAAAGAACAATGATGGTTTTTGCCAGCTGTCGAGTCGCCCTTAGTAACCTGTCCACTGTAATCAGCAGGAATGGATACCAACTGAAGGCACTCGAGAGCAGTTTTTGCTATTTTTGGATAAGCTTCTGCACCAATATCGGTTTCTATTTATCTGTATGGTGTTTCAGCTGTCATCCATAGATATATTGTCATAAATAAAGATAAAACTTTCAGGATTAACAGCAAAATTAGACAGGGACATCACTTTGTTAAATGGAAGAAAACCTTCACAGATTGTGGATTAGCAATTTACATTTCATCAATATGAACACATACATAACATGAATAGAAGACTTTGAGATATCATTTTAGTACTTTAACGCTGGTGGCAGCCATCTTGTAAAGGGGATTATAGTAGTACGAGCCAATCAGAAACAAGTCATAAATTAATTGCAAATTACAAAAACAATTTAAGGGGGTCTTAGGTGAATAACTGGATGGTGTGAAAAGAGCTACTGACAAGGACTAAATGACTGATGTTTGAAATGGGGGTTGTGTTAGTCTTTAAGCAGACATTTTACATTTAGGGGGAAAATTAGTTTTAACAAGTAAGTTATGAGAGCATTTAATCTGATAAGTATCACGGTTTCACTGGTACTATTACCATGCCTATGTTTTATGGTGGAGCATGGGGGTGGGGGGACTCATGAGCTGGACAAATACAATGGCAAAATGCAAATGAGTACAGGCTTCTCTTGACTGTTGCCATTTCTTATGAACCTTGTTTAATACTCGGAGAGTCAAGACAGGGACTGGAATAGCGTTCAGAATTGAACCATTTTTTCACACTTCACAATCCTAAAATTCCTTGAGTTATCATTTTAAAAATCCCAACTATTAACTATCAAAATTAATATTTCAAACTTCTTGATCAAAAGAACCCAAGTGTCACTTGCTGAGACAGCCAGGTTAGTGCCTATTGCTTTAAACAAAGTCCCACCACTTGTCCACAACACTGGAGACACCCTTTTGTGTGGCTCTTATCAATGCTTATCATGCATTTATGAATAGTAATAATGAGCACAAACTGCTTGGACAAAATTGCACAAAATTGCTGACTACGGCAGCCCCCTTCCTTGAGGGAGGGGCTGAAGCCCAGTCAAAGACTCCACTAATTATCTGGAAAACTGTGTTTGCCTGTTGTAAAAGGGCTAACCAATATATTCTGCCTGAGCCGGGGTTGCTATAAATCATGTGAACGAGACCATAGAATGTGTTGTTCATTAATTTCAAGAGGACATCATGAATTTATTTCATACCGCCCGTAATTGGATCTCTCGTGAATGTGTATCTTAAAGGCAGATTGCATTTACTCGGCTCATGTTATATATCAGAGTGGCATCTTGCCCATACTAATGTCTTTCTGTGCTGCGGCCCAGTTTGGCACACTCTCTATGAAAGGAGGCAACTTTAGAAGGTGTTTTACGAGAACTACACATGTCCACTTCTCGCGCTATATTGTCTAACAAATGACAACATCTGACATACTATGTAATTACATGTGTAGCACGATCCTTTGTGCCTATAAAGACACATGGAGCATGTACAAGGTCCCCATCGTTCTCAGACTCTTTTGCAATTAAGGCCAGGAAAGGGTACATGTGCGTCGGATGTGGTAGGTAATTCATGTGCAACCTTTGTCTTATTTGTCATAACATTTTGCAGGCAGCAGGAGCGACCCCTATTGGCACATTGTGGAATAATTTATGGACCCTTCTCATGAGAAGGGGTCCTCTACCATGTGCAAAAGGAGAACACAAAATGATGTGAGGACACTGACAAACTGACAGATGGCAAACACAGTCTTATATTTTTAGGAAGTTGACTTCTGTTATTATTCTTGATTTCCCATTTTCTTTGTAACCTAATGAATCATCCGACTGAAGAATAAAAGGGTTTCTGTGCTCATATCTAAAAATGATATTAGGAAAGCCATTTTAAACGCAGTTACCGGTAGTTACAAATTAACTGATAGCATAATAAGTGCCTGATCTCAGTATTGAGTTCTTTATAAAATCTTTTTGGCAGTCCCTATCTTGTCAAATTGATTTGCAAAATTTGCATGATTGGGATTGCGTCATGAATTATTCCCTCAGTGCTGTAATGGACCAGATAGGAATCTAGCATATTCATGTGTGCACAGAGGCTATGATGAATGTCTTGAATGAAGGAACTCCTAACAAAAGCATGAAATATAAACAGATGTTAGCTGTGGCATTTACAATTGAAATTCATTTTAATTCACTTCTAAGACTTCAAGTATGAAGAGAATTAGGTCAGAGTAATTCATCAAGATATATTAAAAAAAGCAATGCATTCTAAAACAGAAAATAATGTAGTATTACTGCATTTAAAATTTTGCACCATGAATTGATATGTATATAAATGCAGACATGTAGAAGAAGCTATCTGAAGTGTTTTCATCTGCTCTCAGTTGTTGTAAGTTGAACTTCCTTTGACCTTGACCTGGAATGAGTGTAGAGTTCACTGAGGTCACACATGATGTGGGAAGGGTGAGATAAGTGGCTATAATGGAAGATAAGTGTTAGATCATCTTGGATTAGGAGATGATCTGGTATATTCCTGGAGGG
This sequence comes from Amphiduros pacificus, assembly GCA_949316495.1. Lineage (NCBI taxonomy): Eukaryota > Metazoa > Annelida > Polychaeta > Phyllodocida > Hesionidae > Amphiduros > Amphiduros pacificus. The sequence goes on along the minus strand of OX439003.1, from coordinate 44,068,326 downwards.
TGAGGCAACCTTAGAAAGCAGGCCATTGAAAAAATCAATAAGAAAGACAGAGCTTAAATGAAACCTAATTGTTCAGGTTGTCCATGTTGGCACTCTATTTCTAAAAATTCAACTCTGTGATGTCACTATAGATAATTAATGGAGATTAAAGAAATTTGTATCGCAAGGCTAGATGAGTACATTTTTTATGGATTTATCTGAACTCGCTTTGATGAGATGAAGAAGAATAGAGTAGCAAATGATAATGCATGTCTGACACTTGATCCTTGTCATTCAAGGTTTGACATTTATACCCTACTCTTTGAATATGCAAGAAAAAAAGAACTGCTTCATATTCTCTTCACATCTTAGGTCTCTTCATCATTTTAGGAAGTGAAGTTTTTCTGATGCTCACAGAGCCAAAATGATGATCACAAATAGACACGATTAAAGGGACCTGGAATGATCACAACAAAGATGACTCAAAGTGGCTGTTTTTATATAACAGAAGCCTGTGGAAGATGCAGGTCCTTGAGGTCGGTGCACACTCCCTGCACTATGCGGAGTGTGCACTCTTGTCCTGATGACTTTGACCTGTATGGAGAGCTAGCACAAGGTCATAGCCCTTGTTGAGGTCTTTATACAAGAACGCATAGAGGCTGTATTCTTGAGGTCATTATGGCTGTCCTATGATCTGAAGCCCTTTTATGGACATCTGAGAGCCATGATCACTGATCTGATCTCGACTGCACCCACTCATAGTCTGTGCGGCATATCAAATACCATAAGCTCACCATCAATATAAAGAGCTTATTCTTTCTATAAATATGACATCAACATTTATCAGTAATGAGCAGAAGACCACAATATGTGGCCCATATGTGACCAAGATATTTTTTATTGAAGACTCATTATTTGCTGATGTTTGTTTACATCCATGCTGATGAATATGTTCTTTGTGTAATCAAGTATTTGTTTCTTAATTTAGAGTTCTCATGAACGTGTCATTATGTCCCTTTGTGGCTTTCCCTTTGATGGTAAATTTGTTTTTCTAAAACCCTGATGGCATCAGTGTATCATCTTAAGATGCTGTCAACATTAATTTAAGATATAATTCTTTTTAACACGGTTTCCAAACAGAAATGAGATATTTTCAAGAGGACAATAAACTTGGATACTTGTAGTATTTCTATGTGAGAATACTGTTTATATTTAAAGTATTCCCTACATGTTTTACCTTGAGAGGATGCTATATTTTGACACTTGCAGTGTTTCTGAAGCACTATTTCTCTGAGAGGATCTCCCATGTACAGTAATCTGGACACTATATGTTTATATTTGCAGTATCTCTTATGTGCCATATTCTGAGGGGACACTATATGTTTATACTTGCAGTGTCTCCTATGTGCAGTATTCTGAGAGGACCTTATATATTTATACTTGCAGTGTCTCCTATGTGCAGTATTCTGAGAGGACACTATGTATTAATACTTGGAGTTTCTCCAATGTGCAATATTATAAGAGGACACTATGTATTTATATTTGCAGTATTTCCTGTGTGCAATATTCTGAGAGGACAGTATATATTATATTTGCAGTTTCTCCAATGTGCAATATTATAAGAGGACACTATATATTTATATTTGCAGTATTTCCTGTTGGTGGTAGCGATCTTTGTCATGGAGATTGTGGCTGGCATCCTGGCATTTGTCTTCAGGGACGAGGTGGAGCGTGTCCTCAAGCGTGAACTCAAGATGGGAATCAAGGATAAATACAATAATACCGACGAACAAGGACTCAAAGATGCCTGGGACAGAGTGCAGAGATCTGTGAGTACTTATTGGACAAACATCTCATTGTTACAAAATCCTTGTGACACAATGCCACAATATACTCAAGATTATGATAATCTTCACCTGTTTTATCGTTTACAAAAAATTGGAAAACCCCAATTTGTACTGATCATTTAAAATTATTTTCATATGTGTAGAATTTCCAGCCTTTGTCAGAGAAAAAAGTCTGTTTGAGATTTTGAAATATCACAAAAAAGCTTTTCAAATATAACAAACCTTATTTTTTTGTGTTTAATCATGTGAAATCAAATTAAAATCAATATTACTCAACTCAATCATGCAAACTTGTTGCATGAGCAAAGAACACAATTCAAAAAAGTTATTAAATATTGATAGATAGTTTTTCACACAAAAACAATCGCTTTTTAATGTATTTGTAAAATGCAGCTTCAGAAGGAAACCAGGTGGCACCACTTTCTATGTCACTGCAAAACCTGCATCCGGGCAGTCACATAGAAACAGACTGGGAGAATTGTGGAGAATTATCTTTAGTGGAGAATTATCTTTACTAATTAAAGCATCTCATTCAAAGCAAAAATCTGCCAACAAAAATTCCAGAATTTAGTAACATGTAGATTTAACTTTCATTTTATTACCAAATAGTGGCAATCTTTGATTGAATTTTCTTTGTAGTTACAATGCTGTGGTGTAAATAACTATACAGACTGGTATGAGACTAAAGCCTGGCCCGGCAAGAATTGGGTGCCTGACTCGTGCTGCCGTTATGAAGCTACTTTATGTGGAAGAAACACACGACCGGAGGATTGGCACCAACGGGTACATATGCATTTCATATATACTGTATACAGAGAAAAATTCGCACCTAGTTATTTTCACGCCATCGCCGTTTTCGACAGGTTCGCGCCATTTTATTTTCACGAATTTTGGATTTCTAGTACATAATATTATCATAAATTACGCTTTGCAGGTCGAGAACAGAACACTGATTCCAATTATCAGCGTTCACAGTGTTGCATTTCATCATTGTTTCTACTGCTTTGAGTCGTGTCTTCCCTGTTAACAGAAATGCTTTCACACGTGGATCGATTTTAATTGCGTTTTTAAATGATAAATAAAGAAAACGCTTTGTTATTCTCGACATAAGAAGCGTAATTGTGATAATATTAAGTAAATACCTTTATTTATCATTTAAAACGCAATTAAAATCGACCCGCTACGTCTGATGTGTTATCTCATCGTTTCAAAGTAAAACGTAAATTTCGATGGGTCAATATGGTCATGCTTGGTATCAAAATGACCGGGAGAGTCCCCTCTTCAATTTCGCGTCCATTTAACTTGACAAATGACATCCTGGCGCGAATTAACGCGAAAATAAAAAGGTCGCGGAAATTTGTCTGCATACAGTAATCAAAACATGTAAAATTGAATGATCTGTGATCATAATTATGCTCACAAAATTGTGGTGAATTATGAATTTATGATATTATTTTGCAATTAAGTAATAATTGTGTTTAAATTTTGATTGTCAACATATTGATGATATTAATAATTCAATGCATATTCTATACCACCTATAAAGGACAATATAATTATACAATTCTCCTTACATGAGACATTGATCTGATTTTCAAGAAATGAATTTTTGGTCCAGTTCATGATGAGGTTAAGATGTTATTTTCAAGACATGAAAATTATTTGATCAACTACGGTATATATTGAGCTAGGTGTCTTCTCATCCATGTGGATAATTCACGTCTTTTCCTCATGATTAATTCACATCATTTTGCTTTGCATATTACACCAGTTAACCACATCAAAACCATGTCTGAAATTCACATCAAAACCACCTCATTTCAAGCAGTTGTCTGCTGGGTTTGAGGACATGTTTGTGACAAAAATATTATAATCAAAAGATTTGGAGTATCAAGTAACAAGATCTCAATTTAATCTTTCTAATTGTACGGCATTGTTTAAATTGGTAAACTTTCTCAACATGCAAACTAATATTAGAGTACTGTTGTTTTGACCTTTGACAAAATAATTTGTTGAAATGTTCACATTTCTAAGGGTTAAAACAGGTTTCAAATAAAAAAGGGATTTCATATTAACGTTAGGGGGAAGAGGGAGACTTCATGCAGAGAATCAGAGCTGTATGAAATGTGTTGTTGATTGTTGTTAAGTTACCAAAATGTATGACGTCACTATTTCATTGATAAATAGCCACAGCACCATTATGACATCATTACTCCTAGAACTACACGAAATAGTGCACTTGTGTAACATACCAAAGCAAGCTAAATAGGTAACATATTTCTGTACATAGGGGACCAATGTTGTTATATACACATGGAAACATCATTTAGTGATCTTTTATGACTAATCCATTAGCCAGTAGCTGCTGCATTTGACCTCATCACTGCCCAGTGATACAAAAAAGAATTGAACAAAATATCATATTTCTCAAAATTTCCCACACTTTTTATGACAAAATTGAGAAGTTTTGCCAGTTTAATTACCAAACTTTAAGAACAGGTTTACTCCAAATATTTTTTTATTTAGTTTAAATAGAGGGAATTTTGATTAATGGTCTATATTTTGAGATACCTAACTTTCTTCAAATTCAAGTCAAAAATTACCAGATGGTGTCAAAAATGTACATTTATTTGAATCAATTTATTTACAAAAACACACATTACTTGAGTTAGAAGACATCTTTTAAAATTCTGTCTATTTAAACCAAATAACATCATTCTAGCTAAAGATTAATGCCTTAGTTCTGCAGATTGCTGGTGTAGTTATTCCCAAAAATGTTTTTCAAGTAAGCTCTATCCCTTCTTTAATCGTTCCCAAAAAACCATCTTTTTCTGATTTTTGCTTCAACTTTGAATCTAAAATGATTAAAAATGATAACATTTTTAAAACAAATTATATCAAATCAAAAGAAAAATCCATCCAAGAGCATTTGCTACATCAAAGACTGAAATCCGTTTTGTAGTTATTTTCATACAAAGCAATTATCTTGCACCATGTCATTTTTTGGGGTTCAAATGACTTTTTTTGGCAGGAAAAAAGAATTTTAGAAGACACTGTTTCCCCTAACGTTAATTTTGGTGTTTTTCAGGGCTGCTTTGAGGAGCTCAAATATTGGCTGAAGACGAACCTCTATATTGTTGGAGTGGTAGGAATATCTATAGGGGTTATACAGGTAATAAAAACATTCTTGACAAGAATTACATTCTGTATTTTATCATATCTACATACAAAAGTATCATAGTTTGATTTTAAGACAGAAATTTAAGAGTTTTCTGTATATTTGGAGGAAATAAATCATAGGTTTTTTTATCAAAAATATTTTTTTTCTTGGTTTTGTGAAAAAATATACCGGTACTATAAAATATAATGTTTATACAGGTACTTGGCTTGGTGGCGTCAATGGCTCTCTTCTGCTGCTTGCGAGGGGAGAAGTATTACGACTAGCACAACGCTCTCCCAGACCAGACGCTGGACCTGCTCGATGTGGAAACCTCTCTCTGACCACACCAGCACCGGCTGACATATCCGGATCCGGAGGAGTAGCCACTGATCCGGTCCTGGATGTGTTAGTTAATGCTTGGAACCAGTATCACATCTCAGTGACATATCTTCATACTCATTGGGTGACCAAACCTGATCTATAAGGCTCACATCAATCTTTTTCATTACACCAATCAGTGCTGGTTTTTTTTTTAAAACATATTGTTAAATCCTTCATGCTTTTTGAATCCAATGTCAAAAGAGTATAATTTTTTACATAATGAAAATGGGGTTAATTATTTGATAAAAGCATAAAAATGATTGAGTTTATTATTTAAAATAGAGTTGGAAATTTTCTCTAAAGAAAAATCAAGAAGATGGTAAATTAAGATGATTTAAAGCAGCATCTGCTCATCGGCTGGCAGCATAAAATGGCGTCTGTCTGTGGAGATAAAACAGCTGATAGATTTAAAATCATAAGAGATTTTGATTATTATGACAGATCTGAATGCAAACAACAATTTGTAATCAGTGCATCACAAAAATGGGAGCAATGATCTGCTTTAAGGTCTGATTTCATTTTATTGTGGCTTGCAGAATATTATAAACATTGTATTTTTGTACATAATAAATGATAATGCTTTGTATATAAATCATATTCTATGTGCATAGAATCATTTGATAAGAATACATGTGTCTGCTACATTTATGAATAAAATTGATATTTAGTTTGATAAAAAAAATGGCCTTGAAATGATCTTGACCTATATTATATGACCTTGAATGACCTATATTTGGAGATGAATTTAGAAATAAGTTCCGGACCAATTTTCCTTAACCGAATACATTCTCTGCTTTATACCTAGTTTTATATGTATTTTATGAACGTCATTCTTCTTAAATATCTGTGGATGCTTTATCATAGTGAGGAAGGTTTATGACAGGTCGGCAAGGTCAAGGTCATTAGAGTTCAAATGTAGAAATGAATTATTGGATGTTTCAGTTGTTGATTCAAAACTAGAGATTTTAATAATGCTATTATTTTAGATTTATTATGTCTTACCAAGAAACACCATACTATTATTATCCAGGCATGCAAACTTCCATTGAGAGTACCATATATATTAATTGTGGGAATATAAATCAAATCATTCAATGGTTCAATTTTGAATGCTATTTCAGTCCCTGTATGGACCCTCACAGCATAAAACAGTTCAAAAGGGATGGTAACAGTCAAGTTGATATGTTTTACATACAGTTTAGAAATATAGCATTGTTTCAGTTTTGATGCCTTTTGATTTCACATATGAAAATTAATAATCAATATGCTTTAAGTAAGATTCTTATATGTTGAAACAATGCTAAATCAAGATTTATCCTAATTTAATCAAATCTGTTAATGATGGATCTGTTAAAATATTAGTCTTAGAATTATTTGGTATTTTACTTCCAATTTTCATAGCTATATTGCAACCTGTTATAAAATGTGTTTTAGATTTTAAAACACAATTTCAAGGTTTTATGGAAAGAAGTTTTAAGTCAGTCAGCTTTCACATCCAAGCTGCCATGCATGTATTTTTTCTTTTATTGAATATTATAGTATAGACAATCACTAGTGTGGGATAATTGGGTGTGGCCCAAATCTGTATGTCTTTAGAGCATAATAGGTGCTATCAGTGTTGGCCATGTTGGTTTTTGCGTAGCTAAGATTTATAGACATAGAACTAGGATATGTTTGACAGCTTTTACCATAGGATTTACAAAGAAATATGTGTTTTATAGCAAATAATCAAAGAAATAATATTGTATTTCATAATAACATGTCTTTTTTGAGCAACGTAAATGACCAAAGCCTGCACATGTATTACAGTTATACTCATCCAATGTTATATGAATAAATGTTATATAATATGTTGAATTTAACAAAGGCATATACACAGCTATAGTATATATCTGTGCATATACACAGACATATACATTGACATTTTATGTATATATCATAAGTATGTGTTCATAATGTGTGACAAGGCACACTCAAAAAAAATTCTGTATTATGTGTAAAACCCTATTATATTCAAGTAAAAGAATCACAATTTACTCAAATGTGCGAAATAAAAAATGACATTGTTGCAAATATTCTGTATTTCTTATATGAAATGATCTATGTTATTTACATTTTAAAGGAATTATATTGTTGTATATTCTTCGTTAGATAATTCATTATATATTTTGTTAGAAATATTAAACGGAAACCATATAATTTTGTACTGCATATATTTTGCTGCAGAGAAAAAACTACTAACACATCATTATTTTTAACAAAAAATTGGTCATAATAATATATAAGAAAAATGCATCTCAATATATTAAAATATTTGACCATACTAGCACAAAAGTATGAAGCCCCAAATTTTATTTCTGTGTATGTTTTGAAATTTATCAGCAGATGTTTGACTTTATATAGACATGATTTTAAAAGTTAATGGGTGCCAAATGTCATCAGTTTATTGCTATAAATTCATCACATAAACTGCTAGTCAAAAGAAGATTAAAGGAACTGCAAGATCAATGTTGCATAATTAATCATTGTGAAATTCAGAATATTCAAATTTTGCAGGTCCTGTTATTATTGTAAAGAGAAAAATTCTCTCAACACAGGGTTTATTACCTGTGTTTTGGGGACAATATGATATCCTGTGGCCTCTTTTCATTCATTTGATGGTTAGGATTTTTATATTGTGGTATCTTTCAGAATGACATTTATGTGAAGTTGTATAGGGGACTGGAAATTTGGATAATTTCTCACTCGCTGTGGTGAATGTCAGATGCGTACAGTTTGTGAGTTATCAACCACATGGATATGATAATTGTGAAAACAGGTTATGAAACCTCCCCCAACCTCAGCATTATACATCAGTGCCATGAGAAATCCATATTTTTTATCGAAGAACAAGACAAATATCATCTTTAATAGCTGAGACTGTAAGATCTAAGTTGTCAGAAAGAACATATCTGGCAAGTGTTTAACAAAGTGTCTCATAAAAGTTTTCTGGTGTCCTGCCAAACAGGCTTCCAAGTTAGAAAGATTCACCAATCTTCACCATAACCATGTGTTCTCAATATCCATAGTTTCTAAATTACTCAACAGTAAGCTAATTAATGTAGAATTACAGTCATGTCTCTCAGCTGAGTTTGACTGTCACATGCATGAAGCTCTACTTATCTGGCCACGTAATCGAAGTAAAAAAGGTACCGTAAGTAGAGCTGATATTTATATACCACTGATACCAGACAATGTCTGCTCATAGCACCTGACAGACCTTAACTGAATTTCAAATACTAAGAGCTTGGCTCTGATATGTTGTTAGATTATCTTCTGTTTTCTCTTCTCAGGGGACTCCTACCATGTCATTGAAAGAAAATTATATTCGTTAATTTTTTTCTTAAAATGGTCACAAATATTTTTTGTGAAAATAGTAAACTATTTGTATTTTAATTTGTTTTGAGGCCTACATTTCTCGAAGTGCAGATGGGTCAATTGTGTTTATGGAACCTGAGTCTGTGTTGCGTGAAATATATATTGCCAATTTTCTTGTTTTATGGTACATAATCTTTCAGCGTTGCCAGCCCATGGATAGGTTCCAGTGATTGGAAAGAATGGTAATTATCAGTGTGATAACTCATTGCCAATTTCCTAAATATTGCAAACAGAATTTGAATTGAATTAGTGGCATCATTCTGTGAGAAATATATGCATTTTATATAATCATGATAATGGGATGTGTGTATCTGTAAGCCACTCTTGCAGATAAGTTGTACACCATGATTACACCTAATGACTTTAATCAATTGTAAATCAGGAAAACAATTTCATCTGGCAAAAATCATTAAATCCAAGAAATTGATTTTATTGTTGATTTTTTTTTTTTTGGTATTTTTTGTTGTTGTTTTTTTCATATATTCTTAAGATATGTGGCTAAAGATTTAATCATCATCACATTTGTGTATTTCCCTTCCCAATGCTTAAGATAATGACCTATTTGTGAACTGTGCGTGGTGACAAATATCACATGAATAACATATTTGATAGCAAAGGGCATTGAGTTTGTAAATGTGAGGGGTCGTTGATTGTTGACCTTGCAAGATATTGCATTGAAAGCAGAGAACACCAAATTTATAACCATTGTTTTTTATCCATGAGATTTTGACACTAATACCAGTATGTTTATTACTGATTTATGACATTATGATGTGACATAAAATATTCATTAAAATTGATTTTCAAAGCTGATCACTTAGAGATTAAAACAATTAAATCCTTTAGCAACTAATATTTGTTTGCTTTATTTAAGCAGCAAATTTGGAATTGATATATTAAAAATTGGCCCACTAAGGCTCACTGGATTAACCAAATTATTTGAGTCTTTCTTTAGTTTTTGTGCCTGATACAGGGACTTCATTCACATCCATACATTAGTGTGTGATAACAAATAATACAATAAGAAATATTACTCCATGCTATATGAGAGTGTGATAAGAAAGAAGTACAGAAAGAAATATTACTTAAATATCAGAGTTTATCACACCGTTGGTTGTTGTATATTGCAATGAATGTGTAGCTTAATTAGAACCTTTATTTGTACTGTTAAAACAGAAGACAAAAAAAATAAATCATTTCATATAAAATGAGTGTATTATGTTTGATTTATATATGGTATTTCATTTGATGGATGAATTGTTCTCTCGGCAGGATGGCAATTAGTTTTGTTGAGTAAACTTATAGATGTAGATACGGAATTAACTTATAGATGTAGATGCCGAGTTCACTTATAGATGTAGATGCCAAGTTAACTTATAGATGTAGATGCCAAGTTAAATTATAGATGTAGATGCAGGGTTAACATATAGATGTAGATGCAGAGTTAACTTATAGATGTAGATGCTGAGTTAACTTATAGATTTAGATGCCAAGTTAACTTATAGATGTTGAGTTAACATATAGATGTAGATGCAGAGTTAACTTATAGATGTAGATGTTGAGTTAACATATAGATGTAGATGCAGAGTTAACTTATAGATGTAGATGCCAAGTTAACTTATAGATGTAGATACCGAGTTAACTTATAGATGTAGATGCCGAGTTCACTTATAGATGTAGATGCAGAGTTAACTTATAGATGTAGATGCTGAGATAACTTATAGACGTAGACGCCAAGTTAAATTATAGACGTAGATGCCAAGTTAACTTATAGATGTAGATGCAGAGTTAAATTATAGATGTAGATGCCAAGTTAACTTATAGATGTAGATGCCGAGTTAACTTAAAGATTTAGATGCCAAGTTAACTTATAGATGTTGAGTTAACATATAGATGTAGATGCAGAGTAAACTTATAGATGTAGATGCCAAGTTAACTTATAGATGTAGATGCTGAGTTAACTTATAGATGTAGATGCTGAGTTAACTTATAGATGTAGATCCTGAGTTAAATTATAGATGTAGATGCCAAGTTAACTTATAGATGTAGATGCAGAGTTAAATTATAGATGTAGATGCTGAGTTAACTTATAGATGTAGATGCTGAGTTAACTTATAGATGTAGATGCCAAGTTAACTTATAGATGTAGATGCCGAGTTAACTTATAGATGTAGATGCAGAGTTAACTTATAGATGTAGATGCTGAGTTAACTTATAGATGTAGATGCCAAGTTAAATTATAGACGTAGATGCCGAGTTAACTTATAGATGTCGATGCCAAGTTAACTTATAGATGTTGAGTTAACATATAGATGTAGATGCAGAGTAAACTTATAGATGTAGATGCCAAGTTAACTTATAGATGTAGATGCCAAGTTAACTTATAGATGTAGATGCAGAGTTAAATTATAGATGTAGATGCCAAGTTAACTTATAGATGTAGATGCCAAGTTAACTTATAGATGTAGATGCCAAGTTAACTTATATATGTAGATGCAGAGTAAACTTATAGATGTAGATGCAGAGTTAACTTATAGATGTAGAAACAATGTGGATTTTTCACCACCTTTCCCATAGTCCACACCATCTTCCTAATTGACACAGGGCAAAATCTACAGGCTTCAAAATGTCACTAAAAACCTTGACATTTTGCTATTTCTTAACATTTATTTCTGCTACAAAATTCACTAAATTTAATTAAATGCTTTGCATGATATATAATAAGATCTCTTTAATTTTTTAATTTTCATAACTGTGAGCCACATAACTATTATTAGTCTCAGTTATAATAATGGCTTGAGGTCATTGTCCTCAAAACTTTGTCATAATATCTGACCATAAAAATAAATGCTGATCATATACATGAAAGCCTACATAAATATGAATGCTGAGCACATGCATGTATTTATATTTGCCAATAGATTATCGTCCTCAGATGCCTTGGTGCATTTAAATCTGCCACCAAGTTAATCTTTTGAAAGTAGCATTGTTCTTAATACTGCGTATAATGGGACCTATCAAAGTTTATATATGCCTTTTTTCTGAGAACTATAAATTGCTTTTTTGCGTTGTGAGCTCAATCTAAATGTGTGTGTGTGTGTGTGTGTGTGAAGTTTTGGTAGCATCCAAAAAAGTTAAGTATCTTGTTTTGTTTAATTGATTGTGACCATTTATTACAAGATAAATGTGACATGGACCTTTCATCGGCACCAGACGTCACTCATGCGAGTAATTTTCTCAATCAATTATTTGGCCATTTGTTTTGCAACAAAAGCTGTAGAGATTGGAAACAGAACTGGATAGATCCAGAACCATGCTTGTGATCATTCTGGCTGCCCATTTCTTCCTGGGTCAATGTGTCGTAATCGGGGAGGAGATTGGTTATGCAGAAAGATTATTGGCTATATCTTGAACGATAATAAAATGTTTTTATACGGCCCTTGCAGTAATAATAACCATATCAGATCGAATTTCGAGCCTTTTAGCCAGTTTGAAAGTGACATTGCCGGCAATGGGAATCGACCCAACCACCTCCCGTCCTCCACTGAAAAGGTCAACAAAGGCGCATGAAACAATGAATAACCGACGCTCCTTGGATCACGTGATATTGTCCTATTGTCTCAATGCTTAGCAACAAACAAAGGACAATGTCGATGGCAACAGGCCAATTGGAACATATATCACATCAGCACAGAGATAGGCGCAGTCTTGACACATGGATACTTATTGTTAGATTAACGACGATTTTCACTGTAGAATGAATAAATATATATGATACATATCGCATGATAATGTAACAACTAATGTTACCATGGCCAACTGTAAACTGTAAGTATACCGGTATATAAAATATTTTACTGTAAACTCTAAATATATATATATATATATATATATATATATATATATATATATATATATATATATATATATATATATATATATATATATATATATATATATATATATATATATATATATTATAGAAAAACACCACTTCTCAGATTTGTCAAAATATTATGTATTCTAGTCAGGGACACAAAGGCAAGCCTTCACCTTGGAATTAAGTTATGCCTCGTGACTGGTGAATCAAATAATCTGAATACAAAGGCAAGATCTTTGAACTAAGACAAATATATTGAACCTAAATCCACAATGTCAGGATTCTGACAGTTTTTAATCAATTAAATTGTGTTGTACATTTATTAAGAAATTATGTTAGTTCTGATATCATGAAATATATAAACAGAATCAATAATTTTTAGCTATTGGCGGATTGACGTGTCATACCCATACTGGTTCATAAGTTATATATAAAATCATAAAATTGCCATTTAGTAATTAAAATTAAAAACAATACTTCTCAATGCCAAGTTCTTGAAATCAAATAGCCAGTGATTCCCCCCGTGGTTAAATGATCTCGATAGCTGGCCGGTTGCAGCCACGCTCCTCATGGTCTGATATCAGTCTCATCTCGCCAGTCTCCGCCAGCTTCAGTGACCCAGGGGAATCTTAGCGCGTGTATGGAGATCCCTGCATCCCGCCATCAGTCTGTCAGCTGAGTACAGCACACTGACACAGAACACCTCTCAATCAGCACAATGGAGTTAAGATAGACACAGGTAAACAACACGTGTTTTTATTCTGTCTGAATTTCAACTTGAGGAAAGGTGGAGTTTCACCATATATCCAGGAGTATATAATATACGGGGGTGGCTGTACATACAACGTATTGATTTTTAACTGATTTCAAGGAAGCAGGAAATGTGAAAACACTGGTCTAGCAAGCCGAGGACAGGACATGAATTATTTCTCACTGACAGCGCCTGTATTTTGCATTCATTGTTTGCTTGAACCAGAGAGCTTAAATGATCCCGGCCAGCATGAACACTATTGATCATACGTTGACTGACATCAGGGGCGCTAGTATTACATTGACGTATGTTCACTGCTTTCAATGTAGTTTAACATCATCTGCATTTGATGGTGGCTCAAATGATCACAATTTATCTACATATATTTCAAACTTCAACATTATTATCATTTATATGCATATGATTGGAAACTTTTATGGGTGTAATTTTACCTGTTAGAATTTAAAGCTTAATTGATCACCATTATTTATCTCTGATTGGAAGCTTAATGATCATTATTTATCTCTGATTGGAAGCTCCAATGATATCATTATCATAATTATTTATTTCTGATTGAAAAGTTCAATGATATCATTATCATAATTATTTATCTCAGATTGAAAGCTTCAATGATATCATTATCATAATTATTTATCTCAGATTGAAAGTTTCAATGATCATTATTTATCTCTGATTGAAAGCTTCAATGATCATTATCATCATTATTTATCTCTGATTGAAAGCTTCAATGATATCATTATCATAATTATTTATCTCAGATTGAAAGCTTCAATGATCATTATTTATCTCTGATTGAAAGCTTCAATGATCATTATCATCATTATTTATCTCTGATTGAAAGCTTCAATGATATCATTATCATAATTATTTATCTCTGATTGAAAGCTTCAATGATATCATTATCATAATTATTTATCTCTGATTGAAAGTTTCAATGATCATTATTTATCTCTGATTGAAAGCTTCAATGATCATTATCATTATCATAATTATTTATCTCAGATTGAAAGCTTCAATGATCATTATTTATCTCTGATTGAAAGCTTCAATGATCATTATCATCATTATTTATCTCTGATTGAAAGCTTCAATGATATCATTATCATAATTATTTATCTCAGATTGAAAGCTTCAATGATATCATTATCATAATTATTTATCTCAGATTGAAAGCTTCAATGATCATTATTTATCTCTGATTGAAAGCTTCAATGATCATTATCATCATTATTTATCTCTGATTGAAAGCTTCAATGATATCATTATCATAATTATTTATCTCAGATTGAAAGCTTCAATGTTATCATTATCATAATTATTTATCTCAGATTGAAAGCTTCAATGATCATTATTTATCTCTGATTGAAAGCTTCAATGATCATTATTTATTAATTTGATTGAAAGCTTCAATGATCATTACGCACCTCTAAATTGAAAGCTTCATTATTTATGATCATTGGCCTATGTTTTATCTATAGTTTATGATCATTTTTGATCTAGAGTATATGGATTGGGGGCTTCTATGATTACAAACTACATATATAAAATTGGAAGTTTCAGAGTTTATTCATGATTTATCTACACCTGATTTTAAGCTTTGATGATTATCATTTATCTGTATATTAGCTTGAGCAGATTGTTATTATATAATAATATAATAATGACATTTATTTCAACCAATCATAGAGCAGCTAATAGACAATTAAAGGAAGTGTCCAAAGTAACAATGACAAGAAGCGATGATCATCGCATAGATGGCTTTCTCAGAACAAATAATAGAGACAAATCATTAAACTACTGAGAAAATTATTTTCTAATTAACCGGCAACAGGGTCATTTGGGGCAGCTATAGATGGTCTAGTATCCTAATGATAATATTATGAATGCCAAACATGCATCCAGTTAAGAGACCAATCTTGGCAGCTGAGATATTGGTAGGAGACAACGATACAACTAATCAGAGATCAGGTAACAAATGGTTACAAAAAGTGTGCAGATCAACAGTTATCTGCATTTCAACAAGGCAAAACTCCAAGAATTCGCAGGCTACAGGGTTATATGGGAGAAAAAATTGTTGATTTTAATGTGAAATATTGACATTTTGCTGGCATGACTCGCAACACGAGAAAATGTCTGAGGAAGTTGTCTTCTTATTTACATTAAACTGTACAAACACTGACTTTCTCATAGGTAGGGCTGGAAATGGTGCAATTAAAGATTAAATATTAACTCATCAGACCCAGTAAGACTTTATAAGCCATTTTTATGTAAAGAAGGAAAAGATAGAGACAAGTCAATAACTGGCTGAAAAATATATAAATCGGATAAAATATGATTGTTTAATTTTGATTATAATGTTTGAAATTCAAAATCTGTGCCGTCAAATTAACTCACAATAGGGTCATTGGGGTAGCTGTGATTGTTCTGGTACATATGTGGGTCTAAACTTTTTTGTTTGTTGTGGCTTGTGAAAAGCATATTTTGAAAGTAGTGAGTGTCCCAGTCACAGTACTATTTACTATTTATGTTCATGACATTGATGTAAAAGCCATAGGAACTGTTCTGTATTTATATATAGCCTGGTATAACTCCATATATACTTACATATTTTCACACACAAGCAACGTTCAATCTCATTGGATTGTATGAACCCTATGGTGTAACAGGATGAGGCAAATTCGAAACAAGGCTGGATGCTAGTTGATTATGCTTAGTAAACTTCCTGATGAACATGAAGACAAAAGCAATAAACTAACATTGTACTGTAACTTAGTCAGAGTTAGGTCAGTAGGTCCATCAATTGCTGCAGAGAAGCTTACAACATTTAGGCTGGCTTTTAAAAAAAATAAAAGTAAATAGCAGCATGTCATTCTTAATTACAGCAGAAGCATTCATTATAGCAGTTTACGGTATATATGGGCCGACTGCTAAATATCTCTGCACTGGAGCTTAAAGCTTTATGAAATCACAGAGGTCAGGCAAATTTATAGAGATTTGGGGTATGTTTAAATGAGACATGCTCATGAAACTGTGATATAAACAAACTATATCCCAGAAATCAACCAAAATACACCTGCCATGTGTATTGTGTTTTGCTGAAAGTGCCAAGTACTGGCTGTACTCTAGGCCACTATGTGGTCACGTGTGTGCAAGCATGTGACCTCTGTTGTGGTCTGTAAGGGTGTTAGGCCTTTACCAGTAAACAAACATCAATGGAGAATCTGGCCTGTGTCAGTCGTATCACTCCAATGTCCCAATCTGAGGTGCCCCATCGTTAGCAAAACTTTACTAAGCAGGTGTTTGCACTGATCAGCTAAACAAAGTTTGTTGACAAAGTGTCCAGTGGATGATTGAGATTTTTAGCAGAAGACTTGTCTGCTTTCAAATGGCACAGACATTTATGTAGGGGAAATGTGAGTGGTAATAACATTTGATCACAAGGTTTAGAGTGTAAATATTTATATTTTGCAAGGAAAGGGTGCTTTAAAATCTCATTTCATGAATGATTTTAGGTATATACTGTCTGCCAGCATAGCCAAAACCAGTTTATTTTTTTTTAGCAAACATGCTCCAAATGTAAGTCAGTCACTGCATTGCAACTTCAGCATTCACATTCAGCGGCAACTGTATGGTTATGTTATTAACTAATAAAATCAACTTTTTTTCATCAACGAAAATAATAAAAAATAATGAAATCTTTACTTTATAATAAGTAAATTTCTACATACACCAACACATTTTCATGGTGAAAGAAATCGACAAATGACAAATCCATATATAATATAGATTCATCTGATAAAAATTTAAATCATTTAAAATAGGAAGCAGGAAATGAACTCTGGAATTATTAATTTATTGCTAATTCTGCCACACAAATGCAATATGCACTGATGCTTATAAGTGCTGCAGCTACCAAACTAATACTTTTGTTTGTTAAATAAATCTGAACATTTTTCAAAGATGCCTCTAATTATTTGGAAAACTTCTACCGGTAAGTGTCGATGATTTTTGTGACTACTGTTCAGTTCACAAGTAGTTGTATGTGATTTACTTGAGAATTGACAGCTCATTATAATTTTGATTATGGAGAGGATGTCACTGGGTCCACTTTGCCCTGCTTGGTGCGATTGCGGCAATGCCATAACTTTTAAATGTACACATTAATACAATATTACAGGCCAATAAGAGTATTGAGATTTTACAGTACATATTATTTTTAAACATTTTGCACGGCCATGCTCTTAATGGCCAATACCAGACCCTAATCATGATTTGGATCGGGTACTAGACATATATCATGGTGGCATTTGGCGACAACAAAAATGTCATATTTACTTGTACAAAACAAGGTAAAACAGTATACAAACAAAATGGAAGTGGAAAAGTTTTAATACAATTATAAATATTTCTTAACTATTTTTTTATTGAGAGAGATAAATAAAATAACAGTATACTTTTTGTTTCAATAGTTGTGAGTCATTTATTAAGGCAGAACATAAAGGAAATTGAACATTTTCATGAACATATTTCCATATTGTTTTCTAATGTCAGAGATCTCCCTACTCCGCACTGCATTTGTAGTATTGCATGTCATTTAATGATCTCACAATCTCTGCAGTCATTGCCATATCTTTTATATCATTCAAAATTTAGAATTCCCAGTTTTAGATATTTGTCTTGCCCATAAGTCCATGGCTCAATATTTATGAATATTCATGACTTGCATCACACTTTTTTTCACTAATGACTGCAGAGACTGATATCAGAGATGAGTCCTGTAATGGAGGGTAAAATCTCTCTCATAAAATTTTGAAAAGAGTTATAAACTGTATGTGACATTTATCTCTTAACAAAGGAATCATAAAAATGTCAGTTTTTCCTGAAATGATTTATTCACCACACCATCATAGAATGAGAATCATCTCATTGGCTTATAAATATGCAAATGAGATTATTACAGTCAGATGTTTGTCGGTGCAAATGATATTTTGTATCTTCCTGCAGTCAAATTTGTAATGAAATTATTGAAATTTCATGCTGCATAGTTTCTGTACTATTGCAGGGGTTGGTGTGGAAGGTTTTAACTTAATATTTTCTGCAAAATTGACATTTCACTTATGAGCATGGCATGTATTGTGGAATGAATTGAATGGTTTGGATAAAAATATTAATAAATATTGTATGATTTGTTATTAAGCTTTGGCCAATAAAATGCCAATATATATAAGGCCAAACTGGTCCAGGCCCTCCACACTCTTGTCAACCACGAAAGCCGACCTTAATCATTCCAGGAAAACTTTATTATTTCAGATATCATTTATTCAAAAAAGTTCATTTTATATTTCAGGTAGATGTGATCTGGTGCTTTTCTGACTTCAAAAGAAGTTATATATACAAACGGTGCTGTTACAGACCCACAGAAAAAAGAAAACGCCGAGGGAAAACATAGCAGTGAATTGGATCATATAGAACATGCTGAAATTCAGACTTACTGGATGTTAAAACATTTGCTCCATAAGTTATAGAAGTATTTCTCTGTGAATGTCTCTGTGAATGTCACCGGTGAAAATGCCTCCCAATATAACCGGTGGAAATATCAGCGGAAAGAAGGAAGAGAGCGATATGGAAAAGGAGGGTGACACGGATGACAGTGATTCTGTACAAAGTAACATCTTCTCAAATGGCATTGACGTTCCGATACCACCAGATGGAGGCTGGGGATGGGTCATTGTGTTTGCATCGTTTATTTGCAACGGCCTTGTGGATGGACTTTGTAGCACATTTGGTGTCTTTCTTCCAGAGTTCCTCAGCTATTTCCAGGAAAGCCAGGCTAAAACTGCCCTGGCTGGCTCTCTGCTCCCGGGACTCTTTCTCCTATCAGGTAAGTTAGGCCAGGTAAAATAAAAGTCATGTTCCTCATAAGCATACTGTTTCTCATTGATAAGTGTGTCAGAAAAATAAGGACAACTATTCATCATTCTTTAGCTGGGTGACAAAAATAACCAGTAAAGCAATATTTTGATATCAATTTAGTAAGAAATAAAGAAAAAGGGAACAGTACTCTTTTCAAGTCCAATTTTCATTTACCATGAGCTGAAATTTAAAAAAAAAGTTTGGTACAGGAGTCCAATTATGGAAACAATTGTTTCCCATAATTTTCTAGTGAGGATAAAAACATTGATTAGATGTTAAAACAGTGAGAATAAAACATTGATTGGATGTAATCTGTCACAACTTGATACAAGTTTGTAAGGAAAGGTGAAAATTTCACAATTTTTTCTCCAAAATATCCCGCTTTTCACCAAAAACATACATTTTATTTCAAAAGCTATTTCTACCAGGATATGCAAGTAGACACAACCTGTAGTTTGACTGCTTTGCCACTCATTTGAGAATTTTTGGTTGATCACAATGTTATTGTTAAAGTTGTCTGTGATTACAGGTCCCATTGCCAGTGCCTTAGTCAATCTGTTTGGGTGCAGAGCCGTCACCATTTTGGGAGGCATCATTATCGCCGGTGCCTTCATCCTGTCCACTTTCTCTCCCAATGTCAACATCCTGATTTTGACTTACGGAATAATTGGAGGTAAGTGGCTATCTCACATTAGAATTCTGTCTCTAGTTTAAGTTTTGTAGGTTTATATTTATGGGGAAACTAGAAAATTTGTACCTGCCCTAAATGACCTTGTTGTCAATTAAAATTTTTTTCTCAGTTATTCTGAGCAAGCCCTCTTATGCAATGCTGAAATGCCATTATTACTATGGACACTTCTGTTAATCGTGTGTTAACTGCTCTCTCATTGGTCGAAATAATTGCCATTGTCTCCCACTGCCGCGATTGGTCAGTGATCCGAATGTGTATATGAACATCATAGGATTATTATTAAGATAAAATGAGTGTTTCCTGTTTTACGAGGCCAACGTTTGCAAAAATCAATTTAATTCCATGTTCTTGTGTGCATATTGCTCTGTCAAGCACTCTATAAACTTTATGGTGGCAGTAATGTATAAACTTTATAAACAGGAACAATCTGTTCAAGATATAAATATTTCTCTGCCTACATTTTTAAAGACTAACTTGAAGTAAACATTCAGAATAATGGTTGATTAGTAAGCCAGGTCAGTGTTTACAGATATATTCACCAGGCCAATCAAACCTCAATATTTGAATTGCCCGATTTAAAACCTTCAAAACAACTTAATGTGTTATTTGCTGAAAAAAAAAGTTAACAAACAACTCTTTATTGCTGTAGTTAATGAGAAATGATTAATAAGTGATTGGTAATTCTCATTTGTATGTCACCGTCTGAAATAAAAACAAATTCTGGTTATTTGTAACCAGGAATGCGTAAAGTTGTAATAATAAGAGAGATGTGAAATATTTAGTTTTTTGTTTGTTTCAGGGATAGGTGTTGGCTTCATCTATCTGCCAGCCATGGTGATGGTTGGTTATTACTTTGAGAAGCACAGAGCGGTTGCCATCGGCATCTCTTGCTCTGGGTCTGGGTTTGGAATGCTGGTGCTGGCACCCACGGCTGCTGCACTGCTCGGACACTATGACTGGAAGAATGCCTTGTACATCATAGCTGGCATCGCCCTGCAGAGTCTGGTGATGGGGTCCTTGATGAGGCCCCTGGAACTGACCAGGAGGGCTACAGTCTCCACCGACTTGGGTACGGCTAGCGATGAACTTTTACCTCCGCCACATGATCAAATGGAGGAAAATGAGACATGCACAGATGCCACTCCGCTTGCACCCTATCAGAGCAATGGCTGTGTACCCGTCGAAGATAACACTTCCCAGAATTCATTGCAGCTTGATGTTATGAAACAAGAGGATGTTGTTCAGCAGAAATATTTGCCAAGCAACACGGCCACTCATGATGAGCTCTACAAAAAAGCCCTGCATAATAACATGATGGCAAGGCAGAATCAGCCGCAAGACTATGACAGCCCCACGTTCCTCAGGCAGAAACTTCAAGGCACGCACATCAAGATGTGGGAGGAGAACCAGGTGCCACACATGACTCAGTCATGCTACGAGTTGCCCACCGCCACGCCCAAAAGCGTCAAGAAGCGCCTCCAGCCCCTCATGGCGGAGAATGTCGGCGAGGCTAACGGAAGAATAGTGGTGACAGATGCCCACACCATGTCTTGCTACAATCTCTTCTCGTCCAATCGCCATAGTAAAGATGGAAGCAAAAAAGAACATTTCAGAAATGAATTGCTTAAGCCTTTAAACAGGAAGGATGTTTTCTTTAGTGGAAGCTTACACACTTTACCTGAATATCGCTCGCAGCCAACCCTGGAATCGTACAGGGCAAGCGTGACTGTGATACCCCAACTTTCAGACATAGAACTGGATTCCAGCAAGCACTGTGCATGCATTCCACGTGATGTCAAGAATGCATTGAATGAGATGCTGGATGTTTCAGTGTTATATAATCCATATTTTATCATCATCTGTTTGGGAAATTTCTTCATTCAAATTGGCTATTTCATTCCAATAATGTTTATTGCTACATTTGCATCCACCTATGGTATTGACCCCAAACAGGGAGCATCACTCATATCTGCCATGGGTTAGTATATCTTTTTTTTACTAATTATTATCAATCATTTATTCTCATAGCTTTTTCATGTTCATTTTGCTGAGTTGATTTTTTGCTGCATCCATCTTTATATTTGTCTGTATTCTTTATGAATGCAACACCTTATGCCATTTATGGAAAGCACTAATAACTACATTTTTTATGAATTTGCTTATGTAAAAACCTTGACCATTTTCATGGTCATGTGGCTCTGTTGTACAGACCTTTCAGAAATTCTTGCACAATAAATGTAAACAATTACCACAACAACAAGGTTACCAAAAATATTACTCAAAAATATTATTAAAAAATATTACTCAAAATATTATTAAAAAATATTACCCAAAAATATAACTGGAAGATTTTCCAAAAGTGCATCTGAGGTGAGTTTGCAGATGAAAGACCTTTACCAATTACGTTTTCTTCATATCATGGCTTACAATTTATTCTTGGAATTTTTATGCCGCGTGATCGATAAGCAAGGTTTTAACGCTCATAGCTTAATGAAAGGTGATGTCCCCTGCAGGTCACTTTCATCAAGTTCATTGGGCCGGGGGATGGGGGGGTGCGGGGTATTTATCTCAATTCAGATCTAAAATATTGATACTAGTATATTATTAATAAGAGAAGGTCATCACAGCATCTTTCATCTAGCATTTATGAAACTCTCTCATATATTTAGTTATTTTCTTGAAAAGATTAATAACTATAATTCTCCTCTATTCTGCAGAATTGCTGAGTAACACATTTCAGGAGAAGACAAATTTGAAAAAGATTTATAACTTTTAACCTCCATCATGGAACTTTGCATGTCCCAGGGACCCATAACTTATTTAATGTTATTGTTACTTTTTACAGCACCCTTGTCATAATTGATGTATAGGATGAGGTATGCATTTTCAGGTTTTAAGAATAGGTATGAATTTGATTGTGGTAAGTGGTTTTCTATGGTGTATCATGCTGTGTACATATTCTTCCATATGACTGTCAAGGTTGTACTATGAACATTTCTGCATTGGGGCAGAAATGATTATAATTTGCATGTTTTTACATATCAAAAATGAATGGTAATATCTTCTTATATTATGATCTGAGATTTGAAAATATCAATCTCAAACACACAAAATGGTATTTCAAATATCAAATAACGGTATTTTAAATATCAGTATCGAGAATGACAGATTTGCAAATCTATTTGATCTCTTGATTATCATTTATCCCTAAAATATCCATGTTTTTTCATTATTTTAGGAATAAGTAATGCATTAGGGCGAGCTTTAGCCGGTGCATTGGCCAATATCCCTAGAGTGAACAGTTTGCACCTGAACAACCTGACTCTCATCATGGCTGGCATGACCACCATTATCGCCCCCTGGTTATGCAACTCATTGCCAACCTTCATCGCTTACGCATCTATTTTTGGACTCAATATAGGTACTACTTTCAGTTTATTCTTAACTAAGTTTACACAGAACTTACATTTGTAAATGATAAATTGTTATGCATCATTTTAGAAGAATTATTATCTTGCATTTTATAAAAATTGGAACATAAGATATTTTTTTTTAATCCTATTCTATCTTCTAGTTTTATCCATATCAGTTTATTACCTATGCATTTTATACATGATTTCAGCGGCCTTTGTACCCCTATCGTCCATATTCCTGGTACAGTACCTGGGCCTGGAGAAGCTGACCAATGCTTTTGGGCTACTCTCTCTGGCCAGGGGATTCTCAACAATGGTCGGACCCCCTATTGCAGGTATGTCCTAACCTCTCATTAAAATGTCTTATAAGGCCTGAAAAAATGTTACTCAAAGATATTACTGGTTCTGTTTCTGGTTCTGGTCAGGTATTTTTAAGAGAAAAAAAAGTTCAGGTCAAGTGGTTGATTCATCTCTAGGCCACAGATTTGTACAACCTGACCTTCAAGTTGACCTTCAAGTTGACTTTCATGTTTACGCTTCCATTGCAGGTATACTGATTGATACCACAGATATGTATGACCTGACCTTCTTGGAGACCTTCATGTTTGATTTATCATTGCAGGTATACTGATAGAGGCCACAGATTTGTATGACCTGACCTTCAAGTTGACCTTAATGTTTGCTTCTCCATTTCAGGTATGCTGATTGATGCCACAGATTCATACGAGCTAACCTTCATGTTTGCTGGGCTGATGTTTGTGCTGGCTGGACTGGTACACTATCTTTTACCTGTGGTCGACAAACTCTCAAAGAAACAAGAGCCCCTACATTCTCCAAATAAGAAATCATCTATGGCTTTGTGATATTTAAAAAGCCTAGTGGAATTTGTTGCAATGGATAGTATAGTACTTGATGTAATATTGTATCTTCTGAAAAAACTGCCTTTATAGTATTTTTAATACATTTACCTTGACAGACTGCAGGATTTTCTGTATATTTTGTGATAAAATCATTTCCTTTAAAAGGCTTTAGCATTTAATGGTTTTATCAGTTATTACTTTTGCAGGGCACCAGTTTATTCTATATCTGCATACCACTGGTTTACATCTGTCTATTCATCATAGAACCTTATCAAATCTCTTAAACCTCACCTGATACATTTTACATGTACACTTGATATTATGATCAAAGTTATGGATTGTGTTGTGCTATTTATTATCTCAGGTTCATAACGTGAATGTTGAATAGTGTATGTAACACAATTGATGAGGATTTTGATGCAAACTCACATCTCAGGTTCAATTAGGCCAGGAAAAAAGTTTTGTTTCTCATACCACCCTCCTTATTTTTTTGAGGAAAAATGATTCAGCAAAAGGTCACCTCAGAAAAACAAAATTTTTGAGTACAGCTGAGACCTTCCACTTTTTCCAAAATAAATTGAGAGAAACATCTCTTTCCTTTTTCCTGGCCTTGTGAATTTATCGATTATATTTTGTGGAGTGCTTGCTGAATGATATTTTCAGTCCATCCTTCGAATATTAAAGATATCTTAATGATGGAGTGAAAGATCAGCTGAATTGACACATGCTTCTGATAGTCAAGTAAACGTAGTGTAAAACCTTCTAAATATCTCTTAATGCACATCCTGATGCACATTAAGAGATTTAATTTCCCTCCAATGGTAAATCTGTGAATCTTTTTATAAAGTCTTGGAAATAGATCTGTTAACTTGTGGGTAAATTTTCAAAAGTGGATAGATGGAGAAATCTCAGATGTGTCTGGTAACAAGAGTTCTTCTCATAGGTGGCACCACTGCATTGCAGAGTAGGCTTAATTTAAGGCATAAAAGGGCAAGTCTGTTGAAATATTTGAGCAATTAATTGGACACACAAACACAAATATAAATTGATAATGATACTGTTGTGTGGACTGAACTGGTTTGATACTTTATTTTGTGATAATTATACCAAATAGTGCAACTGATGTAACATTAATCAGCACTTTGGCATTTAAACTGAGGATGAGTAGTGATACACATGGTTTACAATAATGATTTGGTGATGGAATCATGATATAATATAAATTATCATTTATATGCTGCCGATTCCAGTCATTTGCTGGATTGAAGATAATATAAGTTTTAAATGTATAAAATGCTCATCCCAGTAACCTCAGATTTCCCTAATAGATGAAGTAGAAATTTTATATTGCATCTATTTTTGTAATTTGAGATTTCACTATAAGGGAGTGCCATATTCCACTGCAAGTTGAAATGTGCTTGAAAGTTTTGTAATCCTTTAATCACAACTGTATATATACCAGTAGGTCACTTTATTTATTCATACAGTTTTGAGGCTTTAGAATTCATCATTGGAAGGTCATCATTTTTAGCTCTGATGATTTTGTCATCAGAGCTTCTTCATTGAAGGGGGAATTTTTCTGTCACTCTGTCTGTTTTCCAACTTTGATCTTCTCTGAATATACTGAGTGGTGCTCTGAGCTTTCCTAGGTAAGATGTATTTTAATGGGAACAATTCTATCTATTTTCCCTGAGGCTCAGATTTTTTCCCCATTTTTTTATGAAATTAAAAAAAAAATAGCTCTCTGAGTTGTAAAACTATGGCTCCACCAAGGCAATTAAATCATTAGACAACTGGAACATCCAGTGCCTCATTCTTGTTATCTAATAGCCTCAGTTAAAGACTTTCCAAAAAAGGAAATGGTGATGATGATTGAGTGGCTGCCACATTGGGTTGAAAATAATAACTCACAAGAATTTAAGGAACTTTCTTGGCATAACAAATATGTCATTATTGTTCTTTTCCTCTGAAACTACTGGGTGAATTTCTTAGATTTTCAATGGTCAGATGTAGTATTGTCAAAAGAGGAATTCTATCAATGAACTGTCTGACACATGCATATACACCTGCAACCTCCAGTGCCTCGTTCTACAAGCTCTAACCTCAGTTTAATACCTTCAAAATAAAGCAGTGGAGGAGTAGTAATGTTAAATTATGTGTAGTTATTTGCTTGGGATTTATAAAGTTAATTCCTCCTGGGTCAAATTTGTGGGATTAATGATGGAGTCAAATATTTACCAGAATGATCTGCAAAGCTGGGAAATACTTTAAATGATCATTTATCAGGCAATTTCCATGCATTTCCAGAAAATGCACATAAACATTACAAAAAATTTAATGATAGCATTGCTCAAGGCCATATGCCTATGTTTATATTAATGTGCCTGTACAGTGTTTCACTGCTCAAGTGGGCCATGCTGCCACCTGGTGCTTTAAATCTCATGCATGTGGTAATTTTATAGACATGTTTGCAAAATACATGGCAGTATCAAATGTTGATTCTCATATCATTATACTTTATTACACCCAAGACTGTGTTTCTGTTCTCTTCACAGTCCCAAAATGAGTTTTTTTTGTCTTTTTGTGCATTTCTTGCAGCAATATTACTGTATTCCCATAGCAAAGTCCTCATATCAGCTTTCATGTCTACAAACCTATCCCAGCAGGCATTTTGTACACGACACAAGAGACACCTTGTGGATCAAAAATGTTGAAACCCAAGGAGTGAGAATTACGTAGACGTCATTAAAAAAATTCTGATTGCTGTTGCATAGAAAAAAAATAACATTAAGCAGAGAGTACCAAACTTTTGATCTGTAAATTATGTGTAGTTATTTGCTTGGGATTTGTAAAGGCTCCTGCTCTGTGTCTGTCTTTTCTTCCTCTCATTCTATATTTTGTAATATGAGGTTCTAATCCATGATATTATGGGTTGTAAGTTTGCAACATTTTAGTTATTTTAGACCATATGCATTTGGACAACATTAACTTATGATCAATGGGAGTCATTGATTTATATTGACATTTTGCAATACCTATTTACCTATTCATGAACAAATTGAGTAACTTATTTATTTTGACATATACTAGAATATCATAAATTAAGATTGACTTGGTGTCACCAGAGTTATCATTTGTAAGTTCCATAATTTTGCTTAAAAGTTAGGATGTATCTCTTTTTTCAGGGGATGTACAGAAACAAAGAAAATTAACAATTCTGTTTTCCAGAACATTCCAAATTTGGTGGCCATTTTGAAATTTGTACTCATTTTGAAAATAAAATGACAATTCAAGATTTCGTGGAACATTCCAAATTTGGAAGCCATCCTGAATAATGAAGAATAGTCAAAATGAAACTCATTTTGAATGGATTAAAGTTTGGAGGAGTTTGAATTTGATGATTCAGATTTTTAACATTCCAGACTTGAAGACCATCTTGAATTTTGATAAAATGTCAAGATGAACCTCATTTTGAAGGAATTGGACAGGAGAGTTGGAATTTGATTAAGATTTTTATCATAAAATTTGATGTTTGTTGTTATCTGTATTCAAGCCACTGGCATGTGGAGGGGGGTGGCTTGATCTTTAACTGTGTCCATAAATTAGAGCAGACTGCAGAGTGCAAGTTCACCTAACAGACTGCAGCGCACAGTTCAAATGAGGTCATCAGGTTAGACACCAACCTTTTAACATAGCAGTTGCAGTACAATCCATATGGTATTCACTTGTAGTTATATATCTACTATTGTTGACACCACAGATTATTGTAGAATATTTTTTGACAATTTTTGTCACAGAGTACCTAGATTACCCAGGCTTAATCTGCTTCTGCTATGCCAAAGTTGATTGTTCAGCTTATAATCCTGATTATTATGACACTTGAAGAGCTTTGAAAATTGTGAGGTGTTACACAGCTGTTTTGCTTGATATGTAATCCAACATAGCACTGGAATCTATTTATAAGTTATAATTGGTGCAAATATCGTACAAAACGACAAATATGGTCTTGCTTGTATTTTTGGTAATGAGACATTTTGTAGAGTTACAATAATTCAACAAGGGGATTATATACATCTTAAATAATTTAATGCATCTCCTGAATAATTGGCACAAAGTACAAGCCATTAAGGTAACCAAAATAGCTAATTTCACTTTGAATTGTGTGATATTTATTATTTCAATTCTAATAATTTTGTGGTAATTGGGTTTTTTTATAAATGGATTTTTTTTATAAAAATGTCTCAATTTTGATGTCATTATGATATAATTACAATGATTGTGCAGTTAGACCATTTGCATCAAAAAGCAAAAAATGGACAAATTTATCCTCCTTCATTCTTTCCGCGAAATTAATGTCATTTGTATTGCTATAAACCAGAGTAAACTGATTTACATTTTGTAGTGCTGAACAGAATAAATGGTATTTTGAAATACAAAATATTATTTTTTTGTGTAATGTTTGTGCACAAAACATCACCCCATGGGTTGATAGCTCTGCTGACTTGAATGAAAACACATGAACTGAAATAAAGTAACTAGCAAACAGGTTCTGGTTTTCCATACAAGATCCCAATTCAGTTTTGATGAGATATTCATTGATATCTTGTAAATCATTATCTTGTTACCAATACAATATTTCATGCACAAATCTGTGAACTTAAGGCTGCTGCATTAAGGTTAATGGATGCAGGGGCAAAATAAAACTGGCAGTGCACAACTGCACCTTGTGGTTGTCAGGCATGCCCAATATTTATTATCTTCGTTAATCAGTCATGAGATCTCCTTTAGATATTTGCTTGTTTGGGGTTTTACATCAATTTCAACATTATTTCAGTCAATTTGTGATGAGACCTACCTGTAGCAGACATAGTGCTGGCTCACTCAATTGTCATATCGCAGGTCCTTGACATGACAACCCACCCATTCAGAGATTTACAAGGACAATGGATTAACCTGTTGGCACAGGCCTCAGCTGGTGTAAATTGTATCATGAATTCCGCGAGTCTCCGATTCCGCGTGTCCGAACTTTCCAGATGATTACAGGAGAACCGTTTGACAGATTACATTCCTATTGCACAGGATGTAAGTCCATAATATCTAAAATGGGATTGAATGTGGTTGACCTTGACCCAGTTCTCGAGGTCACAGGTGCCATTTTGTGTCTCTGCAGTACTTGCTGGTTTTCAGATGATACAATGAGAACTATTTGGTATTTGGCTTTGATATCAGACATGAGTATGTGTATTTCATGGATTTCTGATGACTGACCTTGGCCAATTTATCAAGGTCACAGGAGATATTTTGTATCATCATGGTTTCTGGTTTCCAGATGATACACTGAGAACTGTTTGATATTGGACATGAGTATGTGTCCCTCAACTCTCTTGTATGGGATTGCTGATGGGATTGCAAATTTGTCAAAATAGATATTTTTGTATAATCATGGTTTCCGGATGATGGATAACTTTGATATTGCACACGATTATGTAAGCCCTATATACATTGCATGGGATTGCATATGGTTGACCTTGATACAGATTTCAAGGTCATAGGAGCAATTTTGTGTCTATGCAGTACTTACTGGTTTCCAGATGATACGTTGAGAACTGTTTGGTATTTGGCTTTGATATCAGACAGAAGTATCTGTCCCTCAACTCCCTTATATGGGATTGCAGATGACTAACCTTGACTGATTTCTCAAGGCCACAGGAGATATTTTGTATCGTCATTAATACCTTGCATGGGATTGAATATGGTTGACCTTCACCCAGATCTCAAGGTCACAGGAGCAATGTTGTGTCTCTGCGGTATTTGATGGTTTCCGGATGATACGTTGAGAACTAATTAGTATTTACTTTGTATCAGACATTGAGAACTATTGCTAATGAGTGACCTTGACTGATTTTCCAAGGTCACAGGAGACATTTGATATCACTATGGTTTCCAGATGATTTGGCTTTGATATCAGATGTGTGTATGTGTCCCTCAATTCCCTTGTATGGCTTATGGAATTGCATATGAATGACCTTGACTGATATCTCAAGGTCACAGGAGATTTTTTAATAATTAGTTTCAGGATGATACCAGGAAATACTTTGATATTACACAGGATTTTATAAGTCCTTAATACCTTGCAATTGATTGCATGTGGTTAACATTGACCCAGATACCAAGGTCACAGGAGCAATTTTGTAGCGCTACCCCATAACACCATAGTCTATGCACCATTTATCTTTGCCACCATGGTGGATCAACATGTGAGCTTTGCTCTTTTATTCCATTTTGTTATGAGTTTTTTTTAAAATCTAATGGCTGTCATTAAGTTGTCAAGGAGGCTGCCATTTCCTTAAATAAGAGGTACTTCATATTTAATATTTAAAATTATCTAAGACCTGTTATCCCAATGTTTCTACTGGTCAAAAAGTTTAGTTTAGTTTTCTCTTAAAGAACGGTGATTTTGTTTTAATTTTTCAAACCTCAAAATTCTTAGATTACGTTGACAATGAAGAGAAAATTAACAAAAGTCTAAATTTTGTCTTTTTTATTTATAAAAGACAAGTTAAGATTTACAGTGCAAAATACACAAAGTTTGACCCACATTCATGCCACACTTGCTAGTGTTTAACATCCGAAAAATGAAACACATGATAATTACCCCTCTTAGTAATTCCAACAATATTTTAAATACCCCCTTCATGTACACAGATCCCAACATCTACAGATTATAATATTTCAACCCAGTACTGAAAATATAAAGCTATGTACAAATTCTCAATTACGACACCACTGATTTTTTATGATGATGCACTGGAAGTGATTTGTAGGCTTTTTGTTTATTTGAGAGATAATAGGGGACCATTGGTTCAATCTTATCATTTGAATGTGCTTGTTCTCTTGTGACAAGAATACTATTTCCTCAAAATAACAGATCTTGTAAACACTTTCCAACACACCATCTAAATTTGACATGACAGCAAAACATATTTGTGGTTTTGCAAGTAATTTTAAATTACAAAGGTTAGGTACCTGTGAGAAGTGGAATAAATACAATGATACAATAAGTTTGAACTTCCAAAAAAAAAACATTTTTTTTACATGATACAAAAAGAAAATGTCTTATCTTTGAATAGTGCAAAGCTTCTCATACCTTAGAATTTGTATGTGTGAGAATAAGAATAATTCATGTGTATGAACACATTTCATGGCACATATTTGTGGACTTATTTTTCTCTGCAGCATTCTGTGCCAATCTCATACAAAATCTGTGTCCAAATGTGCAATTAATATAGTAAAAAAAAGAAAATTATTTTGAATGAGGAACATTTCTTGAAAGAATAATTCTGACTTTACTATTTTTAGGAGTTTGTTTTGACATTTTGGACACATCATATTTTATCCTCAGGGAAGTTAATAGTCAAGAATGTTATTTCTACATAAAGAAGTTTGTACAAAAATGTAAATAATATTACACATTAAAACAATGATATCTGAAACTTATATGAATATCAAAGAAAAGAGCTTTCAAGACTTAAAAAAGAAACATTAAAAAAATTATTACAGTGAAATACAACAAGTGGAAATGTCCATATATTCTATCTATAAATCCCTAAAATTTTCTCTAACAAATATTTTCAGATTTAAGTACCAGTTAACACTGTTTCACAAGACATTTTGGGGGTAGAAAAAGAGACAGGTATTTTTGGAGAAAGCCATGCATTCCCTGACAATATAGAAAAACACAGATAAAACATATATTCAGATCACAGTCTTGTTTTTGTGTTGAATAATACCACACCCCAGAGAAACAATCATTTGTGGACACATATTACTCGTTTTGAAATCACATCTACCTTTAAATACATTTGCTTCTGTTGATACCTTATGACAGGGGAAGTGACAGACTAGTGACAGTTGACATCTTTATTTTTCATAATTTGCAATGGCTCTATATCTACCTTTGTAATGGCATATAGTTATTATAAGCTTGATGTGAACATAGCATAAATATATGAAGTCTGATGTGAGTATAGCCTTTATTTATTATCAAGTTAGATACTAAAACACAATAACCGAACCCAGATATTTATTAAATGACAAAGATTTATGCAAGCATCAATCTATTTTGTTGTTTTTGTTAAAGTTTGCATATTTTTCAACAGAAACTAATATTGTAGCTTTTTCCCTGTACCCAGTAATCCATATCACATTTTGGATCTGGCATACAGTGGAATTTGCCTTTATCTTATAAAAAAAGGTGTTTACATCCCAACTATCAGGCATTTTTCTTTCAATTTAAAAGCAATTGATTTGTTCATATTTTTTATTCAATGTACACACATAAATATTTTTATTATGAATAAAAATAAAAGTTAACTTTTTATCAATGTTGGACACTTTGATTATCTTAACATACATGTATTTACAATGATGTATGAATAGGCAGCCTTGCTGGTAAAAGGATATATACCAGGTGCAAGGTGTCCTTTGGTTTGAGTGCAGTTGACAGTTTATCCTTCTCGCTTTTTTAAATTTTCAAACACCTTACTTCTGGTATCCAAACCTTAGATCAATACAGGGCCATGCCACAAACATGTAAGCTTCACTCAGTTCACACACATTTATCAGGAATGCCGGCCAGACTGCACACCCCTTTCATTCTCACTGTGGACCCATCACCTTCCTCATACAAGCAATATATGATGTATCAGCTTCAGACAGTTCCACTTTAAAGGGGGGAAACTAGGTTGGACTTTAGAAAGATGTCCCCAACATCTTTAAACTGGAACTATCTGAAGGTTGCAGCCAATCTCTTTGATTCAATTATTTCTCCTCTGTTAAATGTGTACGTGCAACATTCCTCCATATACAGAATATTATGTATAATATATACACCACTTACTATATTCCCTAGTTTATCCAATCCACAAATTATATAATTCCCATTTGAAATGTATCAGAGGTCAGATATCATTACTAAATTGCTGAATATCTGCTTGCAAACTTCTTTAAATATATCATTACCTTTGAAATGTTTCAGAACAGCTCATCTCAATTGATTTATCCCCATAAAATATTTTGAAATGGGGCAAAACATTTGGTAATCTTTGATAATAGAATGTCAGTCAGTTGTACTTTGATCACAATGTAACAGATATTGACAGATGAAGATTATGGTTTTTTTGTGTCTGTTTAGTCCACCTTGACGACGCTGTAGATCTTGGTGACAAACCAGAAGCAGGAGAAGAAACCAATTGTTCCTGAAACACACCAATAATTCTTCTTTATATTTTACCACATAGGATATGTATATTCTAGACACTCAATTAAACACATTTCCACACAAACAGCTAAGAATTCAAAACTCTTTAAAAACCATATATGCAATTATTTGATATAAAAAATATTTCTATTGAAAGTGCTGGGTATTTATTTTTGGTTTAAATATGACAACAATACCATTAAAAAAACAGATTTACCCATTTTCATATCTCCTCAAAAAGGTAATATTTGGTTCTTCTGTATTTTCATATTTGCTAATAAAGGTAAATAAAGGTAATATTTGGATATCTTACCTGTGAGAATGAAGAAGATGGACACCATGAGGAATGTGTAGCCGAAGTACAGTAGTGTGGAAACAAAGCCCACAATCTCCAGCTTGGACACAAAGTAATGTACACAGTAGATGAAGAAATATACAGCTGTGAATCCCGACGTGAGGAAAGCTCTCCACCACCAGTGATAATCCTACAATTAAAACACAACAATCTTGTCAATCATATGAGAAATATAGTCGACTGGTTTTTGTGACAGTCAGAATGCATAGCAAATAAGTTACACTCCTTCCAAGCCCAAATGTAAAATTCTAGTTTTTGCTTAAAATTCTAGAATTTTTAGGCAATAAATATGCTAACAGGTTCTGTTCTTTACTATTGTAATCTGTTTACGTGAAAATATTTTGCATGTATAATATCATTTAACTTCACAACCAGAAACAACTTTAATTTCCCCTCAACTGACCCAGTAGCTTCAATTTGAATTCATGAATATCAACATAACCAAACTAATCAACCTTCACTTTCTGTTGATTTGCTCCATGAGGAGATTAACTACCAGAGAGATATTGAATGAGGACCCAGGTGACTTACCTCAGCACAGAGATGGAAGTAACAAAGCAAGATGGTAGCCTCTGAGCATGTAATCACCAGGATCACAAACACCAGGAACAGGAAACCAAACATGTAGTACATCTGGTGTGACCTGTGCCAAATACAAACACAATTATCACATCTGCTTTCCTTGCAACAACACAACAATAACATAAGCCAAAAGTGCCATATCATAAATCCCCTTGACTGAGTTTCAGGCCCCCTCCTCACGGCCTGTGTAAACCCTCACAGCATCAGGAGGTTTATGACGGATGGCAACAGTAAAATAATATCCTCTTTTCCTTCAAAATCAGAATCCAATTTACTCTTTCTCAAATTTATCTGAGATGTTTTGAAGAAGAATTGTAAATCTTAAAGATATCATTTGTTAAACATGATAAAAGGGCCTATTGAAACAAACAGAGTACTGACCAGATACTGTTGAGAATGAAGAAGAGCTGAATGAAGATGCATCCGAATGGCAGGATTCCTCCCATCACAATGCCTGGTAGAGGCTTGGTGTAGAATGTCTGGTCGGGGATCTGGCGTGGAATCTGATTGGTTCGTACCGGGTGCTCAATAGCCTGAAACAAATCCATTCACATGCCATCAACATTTCAAGCTTCTTGTCAAATCAAGGTTAATTTTAATTTGATAGCTATTTAAAAAAAAACTCTATGCCAGAAAAGTTATTATATGTAAAGAAATTTGAAAAGATGTCTCTGAACTGAGCCTGGTCAGAGAGTTTATAATTTATATTACTGTAATCAGTCTTTTCACTTCTACTAATGCCTGGACTAAAGGACTTTTTTTACTCTCTCTACTAGATAAAAGTGAATTATATATAAGAAAGGAAAGTGCTTACTCTCTTTTTGAATCCAAAGTAAGCTCCTACGAATGTAAGTGGCACAGAGATGCCGAACCACAGGGCCAGCAGGGCAAGAAGAGTGGTGAAGGGGATGGCTGCACTCGATTGCTTGCCCCACAGAAACAGGTTCAGAACAAAAAATATCCCAAAAATGAAGCTGAAAGAGAAACTTGGGTCATCAAAAGATACCATTACACATTTAACGTTTTACTTATAAAATGGCCGCCAAACTTGAATGGTAGCAGTGCCGATGTTTCGAGAAAAACTGACTCGTCCTATAATCGGAATATTTATTACATATTTTTCCTTTAGGTTTTATTTTTTTAAATGGATGATTTGAAGTTGTTGATACCTACCCTGGTACAAGGAAGGCTGTAAGGAGAACGTTGGACTTCCATTTCTCTCCTCCAAACACTGAAAGTAATAACAAAACCTTGTGAATAATGAATCATTCATTTTTGCATCTTTATTTTCAAGTACAAAAGATTTTTGCAATAACTTGTGCAGCTTCAGTTTAATTATGTCTTGTGCCCATACAAACTTAACTGATGTGCCAAAGAGTTGATCTCGAAATCATGCTATTAACCACATGATCCGGAAATGTATCCAAAGAAAAACATCCCAGAACAACTTTGACTGAGAGTTGTCCTCTAGTGGCCAATATTATATCAATCTAATGAAATACACTTATATCATCACTTACTTTTATAAATTCTGGCAGACACGTATCCAGAGGGAGTTCCAAGGCAGACATAGAGAACAAGAGAACATGTCATCAGGGCGCCACGGTTTGCAGGTGACAGGAATCCCAAACATGCAAACACTGAAACATAAGCACAATTTTTCATAAAATACAATTTTTATTTATTTTCTTCTTTTTTAATTATGTTACCCTCAAATAGCTGATAAAATACCACTTTTAATTACTTTCTTCTCATTTTAAATGTTACCCTAAAATAGCTGATAAAATGCATTTTTTTTTATCTTCTTTGTGTTTTGAATAAGCTGCTCTCTAATAGCGGAGAACTTTTTCTCTCATTATTTTGTTTTATCGGACAATCTTAGCTGTTATATATTAGTGAACTTAGCTCTTCTTTATTTTGGTCTCACTTAAATTGCAAAAGATGCATGAGTATTCATTAAAAATATTCACTTGATACCAGTTCTAACTGTCATCATCTTGAGCTTGACTTACCCAGGGTGATGAGGCACATGAAGAAGAGTTGAACTCCGTTACCCAGGAAGACAGAGAGCATCATTCCCTTACGTGGGGGGCGGAATACGTCTCCATGGACCAGCTTCCATCCAAACTCCTCCTGGGCATCCTCCTGAGTAATACAACATTCATCCCATTCATCAGAGTGATTCACAAACAAACAAAAGCTTTGATTCCTACATTCAGTGACACATTCATCAGTGCCATTTTGAAACAAAAAATGTTTTATTTCCTTCATTCCGTAATACATTGATCTGTGCCATTTTGAAACAAAAAATATATGTTATTTCCTTCATTCAGTAACACATTGATCAGTATAATCAATAGTACACAATAAAAAATAAAAAAGTTCTTCTCTACCTTTCGAACAAGCATTAATATAAGATTATCATAACAATTTAGAGGATTTTTAATTTCAAATGCCAGAAATTTAGCATTTTTTCTTGTCTTGCTTCACTACATGTAAGTGGCAGTTGATGGACATGTGCAAATAATATATATTCACTGTTAAATTAAAAGTGAACACATCATTAAAGGAACAGAGGTACAGATGTAAAAATTGAATTGAAAATGATAGCAAAAACATTCACTGAAGTTTCCTTTGATAATATTTTGCATTCTTTTTCAGGTAGCTTTCAGGCCTAGATATTAAAACTTTGAAGTAACCTTCCCATGGATTTGACCTTTAATTTTGTTGTCCTGGTATGTGTCAGGGATCCATTATTGTGCAATATTTTAATATTTCAATGCGAATTAATACGCTGTGGTGGCACTCTGATTGTTTTCGCGCCAAAAATAAGAACTTCTCCCCGTCACTTCCACTTTTTAAAATGGCGGCCTTGTATTGCCTATGCATGCTTTAGCGTTGTTAAAGTCACATTTTCTCCGTCTTTTGGATACATTACACTTATGAAACAGGGGCAGAATATTTTGGGCATCTTTGTTTCTGTATTAAGTCATTATTTTACAAATACTTTCTGTGTTTGCAAAAAAAACCCAATTGAATTCTATGTGTTCAGATGTCTGGAAATATTATCTGAAGCGTTTATAGCACTCAATTAGCCGCCTTGAGGTGCCGTAAATCACCGTCCACAGGTTGCCCTCATGGATAAGCCCACCCCCAAACATTGATGAAAAGTAGGGTCCTAATTTCTCATCCTATATTGGAGTAAATACGGTAAGCCTCCATCAGAAGCCTCCACTGCACTCCCTATTGCCATATGCTATATCACATTGATTGTGTGATTTTCAAACATCTGTTCTAAGATAATTGTTGTGAAATCAATTCAAAATGGATCAATTTTAGTTTAAGTTGTTAGTGTCAAAAATATATCCAATGAGAACATAGAACACATGCTGAATTAGAGAAGCATGCTGGATGTTGACTTACAGAGTTGTCCATTTGGTTGTATCTGGCGATGTCCTTGTGGAGAGTCCTCAGCATGATCATGGCTACCATTCCGGACAGGAACAGCACGATGACCAGAGAGTTCATGATGCTGAACCACTGAATGTTGGTGTGGGGCATAGAATTGAGGATGTAATCCCAGCGAGAAGACCACTTCACTTCATTGTTCTCCTGCAAACATGGGACAGCATTTGCCATCATTATAAATCTCACTGCAGCACTATCACTATGTGATGCTTTTAAAAGACCTGTAACACCTTAGGCTCAACTTCTGTGATATCTCTAATTCATACAGCTTTTAAAATTGGTTGTTACTTAAAAGCTTGATATAAAATGGTGATAAAAACATTTTCTTCTTATTTTTCAAACTAATAAACCTTAAAAATGCCTTAATATTGGTACTAAGTAAAATGTCTTAATATTGGTGCTAAGAAATCATATTCTTTAGTAATTTAAGTAAAGAAGCTTCACACGTACTGTAAACTGCACAGAGTAGGTGTATCTGATTTTCATATCTTTCTCCACTTTGCCTGGGATGCCCATTGGGGCACGAGCCTTGCATCCCTCTGGTCCATCCTTATCATGTTTAATACTGGAATAAAAACAAAATATATCACCATGGTTACTCGATAACATTTTTTAGATATAATTTACCATAGTTCAAACTGTGAGAATTAAATATATATATCACATTTTTACATTATGCAACACAGCAAATTTCACATCTGTGGACAGATCAGTAGGCAGATGATGTCAGGATTGCCTGAGAGGTATATTCGGGTCGCCTGCGTTTATACTTATAAACAGTTATAAATAAATTATCAAGGACTGCTCTGATTTTTAAAAACTGGCACAGCTGGTTAACAAGGTATCAGCTCTCAATTTCACATAAAACAATAAAGGTTACAAGTGTATAAATTTGATAATGAAAATTGAGTTATATTCCTGGCATCACTTTTCTTTGGATGTAAAAATATTGTTCCAGATTAAATATTTAGAAGTTTCTCCCCAGAAATTAATATTTATATTAATAGTTAACAAGAGTGTAAATGAGATAGGGTAATAAAATAAAGGGGAGTGTCAATGGCAGCCTCAACATATAAGTTCTGCACAATGTCAGTCACATCTTTGAAACTTGTATGTCTTCCCATATGGACCAATAAAGTGTGTTAATGCCAATACCCAACAAGCTGATGGCCATTGATGTGTTTTTAGGGTGGCATCCAAGAGAATATGTTCTTGACACAAAGTCCAACTTCTCTTAGGAGTGGTTTCCCTGTGTGTGCGTGTACTGTTCTCTATCATTGGTGGCATCTGAGAAGATGTTTTAACATACACAATCAGTGTCCCTTTCAGGCATGGCTTCATGAATATGATCATGATGATATGAAACTAGTAAAATAGCAATATCCTTTAATATTGAGCAGTAAATCTGGTTATATTGGACAAGTAAAAATGATTTCTCAAATTTTTATTGGAAAAAATATTCAATAAATCCACATCCCTATTTTACAAATTGCTTTATCACCCCTGCCCCTCATTTCATTTTGGATGAATTAATATGCATTAATACAGAAACATAGGCATGATATATTCATCATGATTCTTCATAAAGTCTGGGTCGTGATGAAGCCTTTTTTTCATCTGTCACTTTCCCATGTCATGCAGTAAACATTTCTACCTGTGAAATCTGATTGCATATATATGTACATTATATCTCAGTCCAATATTGTCCTGGCTGCCTTGATTGATCAGTGTCTATGCGCTAAAGATGCCCAACTCACTGTTCATGCAGACTTAGGTCAACTGCAATATGATTTTAATGCACTGTGCATTAACCCGTAATGGACTAGAGTATTCATATTTTGTGGTTAGTAGAACTTGCCATTTTCTGAACTGGTGTATTTGTATATTAATTGATAAAATTTATAGCCATGGTTATCTAATATGCTCAACAGAGTTCTGAGTCAAAAGTCTGTGCTCTAAGCTGTCTGATGCCATTATCATGAAAACATTGTAACAAGTCAGAACAATGGGGATGTGAACATCCTTCCCATTGGTTGCCGGTGGTAGACAATGACATCCTTCACATCCATTAGGGGTTAATAAATCTTGAAGGCCGGGATAACTATCAGCCTTTTTTTCCCAGAGAAGCATGTGTGGTACCTACCTCCTTGGCTCCAGTTTGGCTGAGATGAGTCTGCCGCTCTCGACACCCTGGTTCAAACCCCAGTCCTGCCCAGCACTGCTGTGATACTCAATCATAATATCCACGTGGTTGAACACGTAATATGTGTCCTTGTCTTTGAAGTCCATCTGCATTACCAACAAATACAAAATTAAGGGCGCAAAAACTTGACCTTGAATTTTACAAAGCAAAAGAGAAATCCTCCTTATTCCACTACTTTTACCATGTAACTCAACTATTTGTGGGTTTATTTTGAACTGTTGATGGGTTTATTTTCATCTTATATAAACAAGGCTGAAATGTGGGTTGTTACTCACACTGGTGACGCAGGCATCTTTGCCTTTGCCCTCCTTGGTGACGTAGCAGCCCATGGGGAAGCCTGGGGAGCAGTACTGCTGGTTGCCCTCCACGTCGTAGCACCACGTCACTGGCATATTGTCTATGATCCAGTGGTGCTGGTAATTCTGGAGGATGCCCTTCTTGAGAAAGTCCAGCTTTTTCTTGGATTCAGCATCTCCTGTTCCCTTGTACGTCTTGGAACAGAGGTCCTTGCATGTTTCTTTTGTTCTGAATGTTATCTGAAATGTAAAATATTTTTTTCAACCAAACTGCAGGATCAATTTAGATATTATATGTCCATAACTTTTCAGACAAATTTGAGAATAGGTCTATTTTTTGTATAACTAACCACTTTATATTTACAGACCTGCAATATTTTGCATAAAGCTTAATTATAAATGTTGTCCAGTCGTTAATCTTATTAAGACATCATGACATATTCATAAGCACTTACATTATAAGGTGAAGGTCTGATACGCTCTCCAAATACAACTTGACCCAGATTCTCTGCAGGCGACTCTGCTGCTGACGTCTGACAGAAGTCAAATCTACAACGGAAACATGGAGTGACTCCCAATTAATGTCAAACACCTCACAAGTTTATTCTGATAAACTGTTGTTTGTATT
Organism: Amphiduros pacificus; assembly: GCA_949316495.1. NCBI lineage: Eukaryota > Metazoa > Annelida > Polychaeta > Phyllodocida > Hesionidae > Amphiduros > Amphiduros pacificus. The sequence goes on along the minus strand of OX439003.1, from coordinate 44,027,222 downwards.
AATTGTTTCCATTAAATATCCAACAAAAATATTTACACACACATACATGTATAAAATGACTCAATCATTTTAGAATCAGAATCTCTCAGATCCAACTTCTAGTTCATCATATGATCCAATATATAATACTAATTTTGAAAGCCAAGTTTAGTTAGTGTGATAGTACATCTACTTTATTATGGAATCATTTGATCTGGTAAATACAGGTCAAGGTGACTCATTTTAATCAGCTTCTGGCGCACCAACATGACATATATTATCAACTGGTTTCTCTCAACCAAAAATCCTCATTTAATAGATCTTATATGTTAGTGCTGGGTTTTTTTCACTTAGTGATCTAACTTTCAATAGAAATCTGTCTGACTAACAAAGATCAATAAATTGGCATATTACCCTGTGAAAAATGTCACTCAAGGCACTGTTACAGCCAGTCATGTGCATATTTTATTGCACTTGTTGGAATGTGCACATTTCGCTGCACCTATTGCAATGTGTTATTGAATTTTTGTAATGTGCGCAGCTATGTGGTGTGGGCAAGCATGCAGCTGACAAATCTAACTTATAAATGATACAAACAGAGATATATATATATCAGTGTATATTGATTAGAAAGCATGATAATTAGCCAACATGAGCCAGACGCTTGCTGGGCAATGCTAATATTTTCTGGCATAGAATTGCTATTTATAAACAGAGCTGCATGGCTCAACATGCTGTAATCACCTGGAGTGGCCCAGGTCGTGATTCCTAATGCTTTTCAGAGTAAACTTTCAGAAAGATGCTTGCAGCCTGAATTCGGAATGCAATTTGGTTTCTTACTGTACCTCTGTGTTAAATGTGACCTACTAATATAATTTGTCCCAGTTGAAGTGATGCATGTCCAAAGCCTTCATTGCAGTGAGAGCTGGCATACTCCTGATCATGGTGATCAAGCCAGTTGTGTGGCCATGCATGTCAAGCCCACACACCATGTTGGTGCTTGCCACACAGCTAATATTTGACCTATATGACAAAGTGAGAAACATGAAACTCAGGAACATGACAACATCTTCCAGATATTTCAAGACATGTTCCTGCCACTCAAAGCTAACGCAAGAATATGCATCTTTTAAACATTCATCTTGGTGGCACTATGAGAATCAAAACAGTGACAGATCCTTACGCCCTTCACCCCCACCCCAAAATAAATAAATAAATAAGGCATTAAATAAACCTTTGCACAAAAAAAAATCTCGTCAGATAGCTGGTTTACACCAATGTTTGGTAAAAAATATTTCACATTAAGCAAAAAAAAAAATAAATAAATAAAATAGTATAAAAATTGCTAAATATATTTCATATTAATAATGTCCTAAAGTACAAGAGAACAGTAGATGAACAGACAAACTAATTAATATAATGCACTTCACAATACTATCAACAATTAATTTAAAATATTTTGTCTCTTTTTCTATTGAAAGAATGAGATCATCTTTTAAGGAAAACATTAAACTTACGATGTATATTCATATGGGATGACCGACTCTACAGAGTCTAATCTGTTCACAAACAATTTGATTCCCGCCTGAAAAATAGAAACAATTAATGATTGAAAGATGTAATATACATTTCTGTATATCAAAGCAAGCTGAAACAATTACAGTTAACTTTATGTACACATTGCGAAAATATTTAAAAATTTAATACAAAAATGCCTCTTCTATGTCGAGAGGTCAAAAATGCCCATTTTCATTGAGTCCTATTATGATCAAGGTCATTTCTTAATTATTATACAATATTGCTATGAAATGTTGACACAAAATACAAAAGATGCGGTGCACATTTATATACCAACTTCTGGTGTCTAACCTTAACTAATACAAACATGTATATACTTGTGCATTTAATTGCATTTATAACCTTGTATACAATGTAATCCAGTTGTTTTAAAAAAAATATGACTGAATGGGTCAGTTTACATGCAAAATATCAGGTCTATGTGTCCAGCTTGATGAGGGCAACTATGAAATGCTACACATAATGAATGAGCCATGCCAGGCCCCTAAGCTGTGTCATGGAACTCTGCCACTGCTTCAACTCAACAAAATGCAGGCCACCAAATCCACTGTCTGGGCCAGTGAATGCTCTGTTGTAGTGGCCCAGTTGGGCAACCATATTTTTGTTTTTTTTAGTGGCCCAAACTATTTTCATTTTATTCTAATCCTTGACAGATATTTGTCTCATATTATGATCAATGGATTTGTAAATTTTGATAGGGATAAATAACCCCCACTTAGACTAATCAGTATACAGCCTTATGTACAATGCTCTTTATTGTATCACGCATCCTATTATCCTCAGAAACTTCGGGCCATCACTTCTCATGATTTGGTGGCGCAACTGGGCAACCAACATTTTTCTATTTAGGTTAAGGCCTGAAAATGAGGAATACATTTTCACTGATCATCAAACACATTTAATCAGGCCTTGACATGTGCACTGGCCTGGGGCCACCAGATCCTCTGTTTGGGTCAGTGAGTGTTCTGTTGTAGTGGCCCAGTTATACTATACTTTGGGTCTTTTACTGGCATGAAATATCTTCATTTTATTCTCTAATCCTTGATATTTGTTTCATATCACTATCGATGGACTTTAAAATTTTAATTGCAACAAGTAACCCCCCTCAATCAATATTTATATATTATGTACAATGCTTTTTATTGTATCACATGCTATTAGCCTGCTATTAGTTTACACAAACCTTTTACCATTTTCTGAGTTACCATTCAAATGGAAATCCCAGATAAAGTCTAAAAGCTGGGGATTTAAATATCAAAAATATATAACCCTTATTATTAAGCTTGCTCATGTATTTTACTAATGATAATGAATATAATTGTTTACAATCTATGCATGCTTACTGATTGCTCCTGTTCCAGAGTTTAAAAAAAAAGATACAGAAATGGTAATATATCAATTTAGTAAACATATTCATAGACTTCTAAACTGTCATTTTGTGTCATATTATTTTACAATACAAAACGTATCTTTTTCTCCTGTACAAGATTCAGTGATTGGGTAAAACGAAAGTTTTCCGCACTGAATTTTCACAGATATTTGGGCCTCCTGTACATAATTTAAACTGATGGAAAGTTCTGTGTTCAATCAATTGAGTGTTTATTTCAATAGTTTTACACATGTAGACTTATATTCACATTGATAATTTGTGTCCAAAGACTTGATCTGTTTTGAAAATGAATCTGGCATCTTGCTGGTCAACGATCACCCCATGGATCAGGTCGACACTTGTTTTGATTTAATTTCAAGGAACTGATTTCAAACAGGTGCAAGTCTCAAGACAAGTCAGTGCACAAAACCGGCCTCGTCATACTCCAATTCACAAAGTCACAAATCACATTTGTAAATGAAATATCATGATCCCTTACACAAAAACAAGTTTTTTGATATTGTCATAAACTTTTGAAGTAACATAAGCTTGTGGTGATTAGCTCACCATGATCATTTTCTTGTTTTGGGTGTTCCAAAAATTTAGTTATCAAAAATGTCTCACCTGGCACGTATCAGATGGTTGTCCTGCTTGACAGTAGTTCACTGGGGCTAAACCTGGCAGGTAAAAACACAGACAGCTATGCAGACATAAAGTTAAACTAATGACGGTTAATTGCAACTTCCCCATATTTGCGATTGTTGCCTTTACGTTGTTTAGACACAGTTGCTAAGTTGGTGAATTTAGTCCCTTCCCATCCACCGTGTCAAGATGGCAGCCACTCCTACACGTCAGCAGGTGCATTGTGGGAACAAACATCGGGCGTGACCAAACCATCGCGCGACCGAACCTGGATCTTCGAGCATTATTTTCACGCCGGTTTAAATCCAAGGGTTAAATGCATCTCAAATCCAGCGCTTTAAATTAAAAGATACTTTATTTCGTTAATTGAATATCCAAATATGAAATTCTATGCAAAAAAAATTATAAATAAAATAATAATAATAATAATAATAATAATAATAATAATAATAATAATAATAATAATAATAATAATAATAATAATAATAATAATAATAATAATAATAATAATAATAATAATATAAATAAATAAATAAATAAATAAATAAATAAATAAACAAATAAATAAATAAATAAATAAATAAATAAATAAATAAAATGTAACTAATCAAAATTGTGCACTCAAAAACGGATTTACTCATTCTTACTGCTTGTGTTGTGTAAAATGCATACTGGGATAGGTATGAAGACATGCCAACTCAGACTGGGTTCCATTTCAATCATCCAAGTTGGAAAAGAGACCGGTATGGGCTCCTGCACATGGCCGACTTCTGCCTGAATAAAGGCACATTTTTTTCTGATTGGTTGGTCAATTTAATGCTCATAACTGAATGGTCCAATTATCCAAACTCACACATGAGTAAAAATCAGTGTTTCAAATTAAACCAAATGAATAGAAAGAACACTTACACCCGATAATCTGACAAATCACAGCTGTGCTCTCAGTGGCCCATAACAACCTTTATCTTGGTTTGGGTCGAGGATGAGGCTACTGACAGCTGTGGTGACTACCATTGTGTATGCTGTGAAGAGAATATTATGGCAATAATGACCCATTTGAGCAGCAAGAATTTATTTCAACTTAGAATATATACCAACAGTGGTGTAGCCAGGATTTTCTGAAGGGGGGGCTGAAATCTGGATATGTCATTATCAGCCCCCTTCCTCCTTTGCAGCCCCAAAGTACTAGTAAAAAAAAAAAATTAATGTTGGGGGGGGGGGGGGGGCTGTAGCCCCCTCAGCCCCCCCCCCTGGCTACGCTACTGGCCAAGTCAACCCAAGCAAAGATTTTAACACACCAGGTGGCAGCAGGGTACACTTTAGCAGTGAGAATTATAGAAAGTGCATTATCACGTTACACTATAAAAGGATCATATTAATATTTTTCACTCTTCAGGAATGGTCATATACTCTTAACAGCCAAGGAGGCAATGGTTTTGTATCTTATGTGTTTTTCTGTGGAGTCAGGAAGGTGGTGGGTTTGAATCTCACAGGTGCCAGTGGTTACTTTCCGACAAGCTGAAAGGAATCATGTTCAAAAAAACATCATTTCACATGAGTTAGAAATGTAAGGTATACAACTTATTACTGGATTTATTTGATTCATTTGATACTGATTGGATTTTGTGACAAATGACCAAATGGACACAAGAAATCTGGTCACAAGTGGAGAATATACACTTAACACAAAATACAAATAATAGTTGGCATGAAGATATTTATTTCCAAGTCATTCACCATGTCTGGTTTGTTTATTTGAATTTGAAAAGTGATTAAAGGTCACTGAACCAGACCTATCAATTGAGTAATTTTCAAAGGGACAATAATGCTCATTAACTCCTCTAAACTTAACCACTCTTTGTTGAAGATAGCAATTATGTGTTGCCTTTTGGTTGCTCTTAGTTTTTGAGCTTCAGATTAAATACATTCTAACAATAACATTTATTGTATTTGTGTTTGTAATCTAAAATTGGGAGTGTCTTCCTTCAAATGGAATAACCCAAATTCTATCTCTTTTCCATGATTTTTCTCTGGTTTGAAATTACTTTTAAATATCCACATTCATAAAGCCTTTTTTTTAATGTTCACAGTTATAAAGCATTTCAGAAGAATTTTCTGATTGGCTATTATTACAATAAATCAAACTATTATTACAGAACTCATTAACACCATCCATTCATGTCATTTACTGGAGCATTCTTGATATAGCAACATTGGAATTCCTTTTGCACAGTATTTTAGGTTAAGAAAAATGTATATCTGGTTTCTGGTTCCAGACAGGTTTTTGTTGATGCATAAAAATATATTATTCACCTCTATAGGTGGTAAAAATGGCAAGGATGTCCAAGTGTTTCTTTTTTTAATGTTACAACAAGTCATTAACTTAACATGGTCTTACAAGATTAAAAAAAATTAAACTGCAATATCAAATATATCTTTAAAAATATTTTGCATTCACTTTTCAGAATAGTACAAAGCAATCTCAAAAATGACCTATTTGATCCCATCTCTGGAATAAGATGAGGATTAGAAAAAAGCCTTATGGAAGGTTAATATTCTTATATTCTAATTAATATCACATGTCCTCTCAACAAACGGAAAATCAATGGAGTTAGTGGTGTCAGACACATAAAACTTGAGAGCAGACCATGTCTGTCTCCTACATTTATTTGATATTTGCTGATCAAAACATGGATTGTGATGTAAACACATTTCTTGTGCACTTTATTAAAGAGAAAACAATCATAAATTATGTATATCCAAAATGTTTAATCTTGAAAGAAAATTAATCTTCCAAATCATGTCCACAATGTAACTAATATTTCAGTTTATTTTTACTTGGAGAATAATAAAGTCTGCCATATAAACTCAGTTCTTAGTAACTAATAAACTGACTAATAAAATTTTCCAAAATAGAAGTGTTATTTATTTTTATAATAAATACAATTTAGTTAAATCAGGTAGTATAAAAATTCAAAATTATTTTTTAGTAATATTCTTTGTTGTTTCATTAAATGATTGGAAATCAAACATTTCTATAACATTATTCTTTAATTTGCAACATTTCTGTATTTTCTCTTTTCAAAAATGTTTGTTTTGATTCACATATATCAATAATGATGCTCCAGAATAAATATTATCATACAAGGAACAAATATGGTATCAGAAATGGCCAGCTCCATGATTTTATGTGCTATACTGGCCTATCTAAATATAAATTATGAAGGTATGGATGTGACATGATATAAATCTAGCTTTCCTATGTGTATCTTAGTTGCTGATCCCTCTATAATAATAGTCAAAAATTCCATTTACATAACTTTGTCTGCAGGCCAAATTTACAAAATATGGAATTGAAGGGCTCAGTTTCCTGTTTATGGCATATATATATATATATCTTGAACATTATAATAGATAATCTAGGACTATTGTTGAGGTAATAAAATACTGGATATGGTGTGCAGAACCTAAATATCAAATTTACTTTGCCACATTAGGCCTAAAAAAAAGAAACTTGTTTCCAATTTCCTTACCTACCATAGGCTACACTAAAAATTGTTTTTTTACTTTCTAGGTGAAAACACACAATTTTAGTGATAAAGTCATTTAAACATATCTGTTTTCAATATATTTGTTCACTTTTAACAAGTAATAAAAACAAAATAAAAAATAAAAATCTACCCCTATCCTATTTTTTCAGGGCATGTTATTGGAAACAAGGTTATTTCTGTTTGGCCTTACATCTAATACCACATACATAATTTACTTTATCACATTCAATGGTTTTACAAAATATTGCCTTCATGCAAACAGCTTTCTGTATAGCATGCTGTCAAATGAATGGCTTCGTACACTGTCTACAACATCAAAAAATATTGGGATTCATAACATCATCACAAATTCTTAAAATAATTTCACATTATTTACACCTATTAACATGAATCAAGATTATATTATTGGTTGGTAGTTCCCTTTCACTGTTCTATAAATTAATTGTTTCTTAATCTCTGTCTCCATGTCTTCATCAATCTATTACATGTCCACTTGTCTCCAACAGGATACCAAATATAATGAATTAGTGGCATCAATTATGAAAATATTCATTCCTGAAAAAGCAACTGCCTGTGCAGAGAAGCACAAGAGTAATTTTTCAATATATTTTCAAAAGAGCACTTTTTTCAACCATTTTCTCTATCATGACAAAAACCTTTTGTAATATTTACAAGGAAGTCCAACTTAATGATTTATCAATTTTCTTGTCTATAAAAACATCTTATTTGTCTTATGGCAGCTATGTATTTTGTTCAATGTTCCGGACCAAGCTGCCATGACAACACAGACAATGTTATGATTCTTGAAGAAGAATATTGGTTGCTAGGTTAATGTCATTGTTTGTGACTCTCAAAGCCTGTAAGACGCTGTCCCTGGTAAATCCCATCTCTACAAGTCTCTGAACCTGCAATAAGTAGGCAGTAAATACCTTAAAAATGTAAGATCTTCTTTTTACACAACAACAAAAAACGTTTTTCTTTTTCCACTCAAAAATCTTATAATATCAATATCTATTTTAACTTACCAATGCTGAAATGTTATGAATTAATTCAATTTGACTTATATAACTTGTACCAAGATGTTTCGACATGTAAGCAACAATTAATTTACCTGATCCTCTGCAGGGGGCGCTGCTGGTGGTATATCTGCAATAAACAGTTAAGAACATGTACATAGACATCAAGCTGATTGATATAATAGATGAGTTGCAAATACAAAGGATAATAAGATGCTTCTTGATTTGCTGCTGGAATATTTCAAGCTTTATAGGATTTCTGTGTCATGACTGTTCTGGAACATATTCTAAGGAAGTCATCCATTTGGTGCTATGATTACTATTCCCATAACATAATATCTTAGGGTACTAGTTCTCATGCTATTTACTCATCTTTAATATTGGATGCATTTTGAAAGTTAACGTATGGCATTAAATGCAATGTGCAATGATGTTTCATAAAATTTCACATTCTTATGATGTGGAAGATTATCACCTCTTTCAAAACTAAAAAATATATTTTGGTAAAAAGATAACTCACACAAGTATGCTGTGTAATACGCAGAACTATTTCCAATACTTACTGGCATTAGTTATGACATGACGTACTATATTTCCAATACTTACTGGCATTAGGTACATTGGGTATGATATGAAGTCCTATAATTCCAATACTTACTGGCATTGGGTACATTGGGTATGATATGAAGTCCTATAATTCCAATACTTACTGGCATTGGGTACATTGGGTATGATATGAAGTCCTATAATTCCAATACTTACTGGCATTGGGTACATTGGGTATGATATGAAGTCCTATAATTCCAATACTTACTGGCATTGGGTACATTGGGTATGATATGAAGTCCTATAATTCCAATACTTACTGGCATTGGGTACATTGGGTATGATATGAAGTCCTATAATTCCAATACTTACTGGCATTGGGTACATTGGGTATGATATGAAGTCCTATAATTCCAATACTTACTGGTATTGGGTACATTGGGTATGATATGAAGTCCTATAATTCCAATACTTACTGGCATTGGGTACATTGGGTATGATATGAAGTCCTATAATTCCAATACTTACTGGTATTGTGTACATTGGGTATGATATGAAGTCCTATATTTCCAATACTTACTGGCATTGGGTACATTGGGTATGATATGAAGTCCTATAATTCCAATACTTACTGGCATTGGGTACATTGGGTATGATATGAAGTCCTATAATTCCAATACTTACTGGCATTGGGTACATTGGGTATGACATGACGTACTATATTTCCAATACTTACTGGCATTGGGTACATTGGGTATGATATGAAGTCCTATAATTCCAATACTTACTGGCATTGGGTACATTGGGTATGATATGAAGTCCTATAATTCCAATACTTACTGGCATTGGGTACATTGGGTATGATATGAAGTCCTATAATTCCAATACTTACTGGCATTGGGTACATTGGGTATGACATGACGTACTATATTTCCAATACTTACTGGCATTGGGTACATTGGGTATGATATGAAGTCCTATATTTCCAATACTTACTGGCATTGGGTACATTGGGTATGATATGAAGTCCTATAATTCCAATACTTACTGGCATTGGGTACATTGGGTATGATATGAAGTCCTATAATTCCAATACTTACTGGCATTGGGTACATTGGGTATGATATGAAGTCCTATAATTCCAATACTTACTGGCATTGGGTACATTGGGTATGATATGAAGTCCTATAATTCTAATACTTACTGGCATTAGGTGCAGCATGTGGTGGTACATTTCCATTCATGTTAATATTTCCGTTCATATTCGCCGCATTCACATTGCGATTACCAAATAAACCAAATCCTCCAAAATTCTGTAATGTAAAAAACACAAGTTGTAATGCACCTTATCCAGAAAAGTAAGAAAGTATACAAACAAGGTCATAAATCAACTCAAATTTCTGTCATTCTGGTGATGTTAATATGAGTAGTTTGACATTAGTACACGAGTCAGTATGAATAGATTGACATTGACACTTGATGATATGATGGGAACAAAAATTTCCAATCTTTCAAGATATTCATGACATATTCACATATGCTGGCATTATATATTTATATTTCGTATGTAAATTCAGGATCAAGACATTTTGAAAAGTTTCTATTTATCACTTATCTTATAATTTTGTGTTTAGCACTGATAATACTATACTAAATTGAGAAGAGACATGGAGCTACTTACCCTAGCAGGTTGTGCGGGTTGGAACTGTGCCCAGGCCATTTGTTGTTCTAGTCGCTCTATCTGCTGTTGCCGCTGTATCTCCAGAGTGGCGCCCATGGGCACAGTGGGCTCAGTAGGACTCGGCGTCTCTACCAATCTACCCACCGTTCCATTACACAATTTTCCAAAGAAACTAGGGACTTTGATCACTTGTTGTATTTTAAGAAAGTTTATTCTGTAAAGAAGGCCTGATACCTGTAATGGAGAAAATCATGTTTAAGAAATCATAAATGATGAAAATTAATTAAAATTAATTCCTATTATTAACCAGTTTTAGATTCAAATTACTTGTATACTTCATTCAGGTAATATAGTTACTTTGAAGAATAAAAGTAAACCTGAAAGCATAGAGTTCTTTAAAATTAAATGCAAACAACCGATAAACATTCATTTATGATATTGTTCATGTATAAAAAACATATGATTGGACTTGATTAACATTTATAATAAAAGTTGAACTTACTATGCCAAAGAAAGCAAGCATCAAAGACTCGGGTGATCCACTGGCCATCTGAAGACCAATGATGTAGTTGAGGGATTTCCCAGTCACGGGTATCCCCATCACATGTGTCACTGCCACCCGGGGAATATCACAGAAATATGGAACAAACATGGAAAATACTGCACCATACCTACAAATATATCAAATATTCATTTATTTGAAGGATATCAACTCACCTCCAGTCATGAAAAAAATAATTTTCAGATTCTAAGTTCTGAGCTTATCCAGAATGGCAAAACCAGTATTTTAAATGTCCAGTATTTTTTATGTCTCACAAAAAGTGTCAAGAGTCATTGTTATTTCTTTTTAAAATCTAAGCAATATGTGAGCCAATAATTAATATCCTTGTAAAGTATATTCTGTATTCAATTTGGACATAAATGACATTTGTGCAGCCTATAATTATCATCCATATTTGCCTAATGCACCAAAGAACATGCAATATGCAATCATATGTGAGACATTTATTTTCTTGGCTTACTGCAATTATTTTCGGAGGTTTGCTTGTAAATGCATTATACTTAAAAGCTTTCAAATAAAAATTTGGAAAAACAAAAAATCATCTTTTACAAAAGCACTTTAGGCCTGGTTTTTTTCATGACTAGAATTATTAAGGCACTTAAATTGTCTTCTAAACTTTGTATGTAAATTCCATTAAAAAGATGAATGGAATTTCTCAGGAAATATAATAAAATAAGTACTATAAAAAGGCATATATGATTTCTATTGGAAATATTGAGCTTATCAGTGTTACTCACGGTCCTGATGGCAGAGGATCCAGTGGAACCTCAAGCTGATGACAGGCATACACAGCTACCACCTCCAGCATTGATGACAGTATAAACGTGGCCAGCATATGGCTCTGCAAAAATGGAAAATCAATATATTTTGACACAACTTTGATATTTGTTTTTAAAAAAATAAATAAATAAAAAACAAAAATATTTATTTCTAAAATAATCATGACAAATATGTTACATTTGTTAGGTGTATATATAATAGGTTTCTTTTGAATTTGTCTGATACTCACAGCAAATTTTCTTGATCCATATCTCCGCTCAAAGATACGGAAATGATAAAGTAGAATTCCTGCACAGATGAGGTCCTTGGGATCAAGAAAGACTAGGCGACATGTTAAAAACTTTAAAATCTGAAAAGAAAACATCAAAAGTCAGCAAAGGAGTATGGGAAGGAAGAAGTAGCATACTCAACGCACAAGGTGGTGAAGAAAGGATCATATCATCATTGGGCAATAATCCCAAAAACATGTCAATTTCACCAGAATTAGTATCAAGTTATCACACGTTTTATGAAAACTAAAGATCACTGCAGGGGTGTTGTACAATTTTGAAATATCCAAATGATGCTGAATGCAACAAAAATCATGAATTTAAATTGTGTTTCCATGGGCATTAAAATAAAAAGAATAGTTGGCTAATTTAGAGATTCATCTTGAGCCATTCCAATATGTGCCTTGTAGGCTTTTATGAATTAAAAATAAAACACTTTAAGTACAGCACTATGTTGCATATCAAGAGATTAAAACTTTGTTAAATTGTTATTAAAAATAGAAAAATTCTATTTTTCTAGCATTCAGGATATGAAAAATGTACTTACATCTAATTCTTCAAACAAAGTGCTAAATGTGTAGAGGAACCAGTGTCTGTAGGCTTGTAATGGCACATTGAAAGCCACAGAAGTTAGGACTAAGCTTCCAAGCAAACCTTTGGTTACTGGTGCAAAATCTGTAATAAATATAACATAATGTCTCAATTGTTTTCCTCATAAGAGTAGCTAATATTATGTTCAATTTTGCAATTATCTTTTTGGGTGACAAGGAAAGTAATTTACTTCACTTTTCATGTAAATATATGATGGACTTAATGAAATTCCAGTGTGGTTTTACATGCAATTAATGTTTTCATTGTCAATTCAAGCTGATCTATTAATCATTTGAGCAATGTATTCAGAACTGTAATATTGTATTGAGCAGTGTGCAATCTTTAGGTCTATTTTTCAACCATAATTAGGATATCTGACATTTGTCAATTTCCATCTGATAACTGAAAATAGGATACACATTTCTTTGACATGAGAAATGAGTAGAAGGTCCACAAAACAAGGCAGGACAGTATTAAGAACTGAGAGACCCACTTGTGAAATCAGTAATTGATGCCGAAAAACACTAAATGGGCTGATGGGGAAATAGGATATCTGGGCTAAATGGCCAGAAATGAGAAAACAGTAAACAGTGGCAAATACTATGGATATTGAAAAAAGATTACAGTAAGTACATGTTTAAATTATTTTTCATTTAATAAAATGTTTCATGGATATAATAGAATATATATGTTATAGAAATATTTCATTTTGAAATAAACAGTTGAATGTTTGCCACAACGAGGTTGTGTTGTTGACACGAGACGAGAGAAAACCTTCCATCCATAAAATTTTCAGATTTAAAAGATTACTCATGTATTTTTAAATAATTTATTTATATTTTCTTATAATATGAACATTTAAATTGAAAATAAAGTGCAATTTGATTTTTTTAAAAACCTAATTAAATATACTTACAGAAGCCGGAGTTGTGGTAGAGAGCAAGCATGTTGTCTGAATATTATCAACAATTCAAATTGTGGTGCACATTATGAGCTTAAGTTATATTCACTACTCTGGAAAACATTCAGAGATCTGGCAGTAAACCTGCTTCTCACTGACATTTATACAGATCCCTTCAATCTGTCTCTTGTGAACATTTATTGCCAAAAACTGAATGACCAAACCAACTTTTGCAATGAACTTCCCATCAACTTTAACCTCAAGTGTCCAGGCTGGCAAATCACAATTCGTCTTTCATTTGTGCTTAAAGGCAAGTATGATCAACATTTAACCTAACGTATACTTAAACGAATTTCCTATTGTATAATCTCAAATTGTTCCGTAAATCATACAAATTTAACACTGCTTGAGCGTGGAATTTTCAAGAATTTCTGTCTGAAACATAACAAACTTTCACCGCCGGATATCTCTTTGAAATGCGTAAAAGTGCAAATGTATTTTCGCTATGCGTTTGAACGGTTACCAGGATGATACAACCAATCACAATTTATGCTCGATTATAATGTGCTGACCTCTGGTAGAAAGGTTCACCACGTCGCCCTCTAGTGGAGTTTGGTGTTTATTCTGGAGATTCTGATTGTGTCATCTTGTCAGTTTTTTATGTTATCTATATCATATTTTTTTAAGGATGATAATTTGGATGATGATATATGCCATAGTTGAAAACAATTAGTTTCACCCCTGTGACAATAAACATCCTGGAATGAAATTTGAATAAATTTCAAACATTCTTTAAAAGTGTTTAGACATGTTTAAAAGAGTGGGATTTCCATGGCTATTGCGGGTGTGGTAATTTACTTTTTAGTTTGTCAAACTCGATTGGGTTTAAAATTTGATAAGCATGAAAATTAGATAACGGAAATGCATTTGTTTTGTTTTTATCTGCCAAATGAGCCTAGCTATTTTGTTTGATATCTTTGTGGAAAACAGCCTTTAAAAATGCATGAAGTTGAGAAAAAAGTGGCACAAAAATTATATCTGACGTCGGGTTAAGTGGTTGGTTGAATTGGAGCTACATTTTACAAATAAATAGGTGTATATCTAGAATTACGAAGACATTTAATTAAGCAGTAATTGAATTGAATGGTGAATTCATTTCATTCACTCACTTATTCATAGATAGTAGAGCAATAAATCAAAAGCCGTTAGATTTGTCACAATTGCGTTTGTACTGTACCGCATGGTGGACGTTTTATTAATTTATTAATTACACACTCCAGCTTAATTGTTTATTTTAGTAAACTTTCATTGAGACCTGCTCATTTTGAAATAAAAGTTTGAATGAGTGTTAGTTTTTTGTTTTGTTTCAGAGGCTACAAAGTTTTTTTTGTTTTGTTTTAGAGGCTACAAAGTCTGTATCTAATTTAAAACAACCGAAGTTTACAGTGTGCTATTTTGCACATTCTCTGGCCGTAGAATTTAATTAATTCGGCTGATCATTTCATTCCATTCCAGTGAAACCCGAATAAAGCATAAATAAGTCCCAAAGTGAAATTGACCTGGCCCTCATTGCGAATTTCATTGGTATGACTGAAACGGATGTGATAAATCGATGCCAAACGATCGAAATCGATTCCATAATGACACTACGAAATCCTGGTGAGGGATTAGAGCAAACAGATTATTCCCCGGTAATCCAGTTTATCACGTCTCCATGGAAATACCATACAAGTCAGCAACCCGCGGGGAGGCTTGACAAGGCCTGGGGGGTTCCGATTTGGCAGGACTCTTAATATCATCTGTTTTATTTTTCATCAATTTGAACCAAACACATAGCATTGTCATTTTGTTTGGTGACCTTTGGGAATCTGAAAAGCTCTGATGGTGCTGAAATTGTTTGATCAATGCAATGTAAATTCTCTCTTCTTTCATACAGAACTCTTTTAGACGCAATAATACTATATAAATATCGACACATGTCTGAGATCAAACCTATTCTTAGTGTATGGTTTGAACATGGCTCATGTTGGTGAGATATGTCACGTTTAAATAATTTAGTGTGTAAATTAATTATGCCGGACTTTGAGTTGGGGTGGGATATCATCCCTGGACATGGCTCTGGGAGGAGTGACTGTTGTGGCTCGGGAATTCACAGAAGTTGGAACTGATATGTATCAAATCAGCGCTTGCAGATGATACACTGATAGGTAGCTATACGCTGGTAGCCAGACTGATAACAACTTTATAGCTTTTGATAAGAGAAAAGTTAATCCAGCAGACTTGTGGATATATATGACCCAGTTCACACATCATCTCAATCACAAGTTTACAAGAAGAAGGATTACAGTATCATTATACCTATGATAGTAAATCTTAAGGTATTTTCAGGGGCTATTAATTCCACATTTGTGAAAATCAAGGTATGTATATGCTCAGATATTTCACAATTAAGTTAAAATTTGCAATTGTCACTTGACAGGATACAGAAAATCAATGAAAAATTCACAACATAAACTAAAATGTCTGAAGTTCATTGAGTAGTAATGTATTGATATTAAATATGAAACAGGAAAGCAGCAATGAAGGGAAGCAACTCAAACAAAATGCAATAAATGATAACTTAGATATACAAGAACAAATGGTAGGAATTACAAATGTCAGATTTTATAAGTCATAATAGGCTTTTTCACTTTTGGTAAAGATTATGATCCAAATTCGTGAAATACTGTTTTTCCAAAAGGGCAAGTAGTTTATCGCCCAAAAAGGGCAAATGTGACATGATTTGATTGAGATATTAATTAAAGAATTGGAGGCTGTCAGGTATCGTAGTAAATATATATATATATATATATATATATATACAGGATTTAATCTATTTCCCTTGTGTTAAAGTGTCTCTAAACAGCATATCTCTTGTGATTATATTGCTGTGGATTTGTCGATATCCATCTTCACGATTCGGTTCACAGTTCGACACACTGCTTTGAATGCCGTTTACATAGTTGTTTTTATATGACTCGCTGCCGTGAAGTAAGAGGAAGCCTCGCCAAATGAGGAAATACTCATTGTATCAAATTTACATGATAAATAATAAATTTACAGTTATGATTACATTGAGTTTCAAAGTTGACTGTTACATACCAGCTGGCCTATATGTATCATTTTAAATACACATTTTGAGAAACTCAAATGAATGCTTCTGCTTCTTAGGAAAGGATGTAGGTTCCCTATCCCATGAAAAATGTCCAGAAGTGAATTTGATAAATTTTGTCAACTTTATAGGCTGTAGAATAAAAAAAAAACTTTCCAAAATATTTTTGTATATCGCATTTTGACAAAATCTGATCCCTGAAAGTCGCAAACTATGCTTATTTCAAACTTCCATATGACATTTTAATTTTGTATATTGGCAATGGACAAACCTAAAAAACAAAATTGTGTTAAAGATGATGCGTGTAGATTTTGAGGAAATCAGTAATTACCTAGTATGACTCTGTCTGTCCAAAATCTTCAGCTTAGCAGAACTAATTGTATTTTTTAAATGATCTAGTTTTCATTATGTTGATGATCAATTAAAGTGTCCCTTTTTGACATTTCAGTTCATTTGTGACATTTGCAAAATAAGATTCCCCTGAATTAACAGGGCGATTCTATCGGAACTTCTTTTATGCCCCAAATCCCATTCCAGATTTGTTTTGAATGGTTTTTACTTTTATTTGATATAAGTTATATTTTCAGTACTTTATGTATTATGAAACAATTACATTATAATTTCTTTTCAATACAAATTAATTTATATCATTATGGATTTAATATTACCGAAGATTACCTTCGAGCTAGTGTAAAACAGTGTCATCATAAGTCAATAAAATCGTTTTTCCCCACGTGAAAAAGGACTATTCATAAGATGGGTTGTTCTCCTCTGCATTACATCGGAAGTTCATGACCTCTCGTCAGTTGGATGACGCAATAAGAATCTGTATGAATTGTCATTTATTCTTTCTCCAATCATTTCACGGCCAGATCTTTATAAAAAGTCCCCAAGGAAAAGTCATGAATTGCGAACGATCCTATACGCAACTTTTTGGCGGCAGTGACTTCCTATCGCCTGAATTATCAGCGCCACCTTGTGAGGTTTATCAGTGTAAATAGATTGACCATTGACATTTAATTGAATTAAAACAGTTTAGATAGAATATTGATTAGAATATATAAGATTGGATTAGATAAAATAATTATAGAATAGAATAAATGTGTATAGAATATATAAAATATTGAAATAGATAAGAATAGATTATAATTAATAAGAATATCACAACAGATAGGATCAGGTTAAATCAGAATAGATAAGAATAAAATGTCTATTTTCCTAAAATACTAGTAGTTGCCATTCATAGAAAAGCTGATGAGTTCGAGATTTAATCATTGATTTTGAACATCGAGTAAGTTGTCAATGAAACCAACCATGTTTGATTTAATATCATTAATAAGTCTTGATAAATGCTATAACAGACTTCAAGATGAGTGCGGAAAACTCGCAGACGGAGACCGAATCGCCGTTGAGGGGACCGCCTGAAGACGCCCAGCCAGGAGGGACCTCGCTGATTGTGCCGCCAGAGGGCGTGAAACCAGCCGATCAAGCAAAGCAGAAAAAGACCTCGTCACCCAAGGCCGACATTCAAAGGTCTACTCGGAAGAAAAAAGACTCAGACACCAAGAAGAAGCACTCTCCTGTGCTGAAACAGTATATTAGTCCCTTTGTAAAATCACAGGTAGGCAGACCTTTTTTTAAAATCTGAATTGTAATTGGTACAATAATGATTAAGAACTCAGCAAAATATGTCAAATACAGAGATTATTAATCTATATTCTCTCACAAAAAGAAGACAATTTAATATTTATAAGACTTATGACATAATTTATCTAAAATTATTTAATAGCAATTGTGCAAAGACAGTCCAGTTGACTAAAAATCTTAATATATGTGACAATTAATTTCCAGAAAATAAATAATGCTATGCATGTACGATATCAGCTGATAAATAGGTCAACTGCAATCTTAATTGTCTGAACCTTTCAGCCTTCTTTTGTGATCATTCGAATATCTGAAACAGCAATATGTTTAGTCATGGCAATATGTTTAGTCATGGCATCCACTCCCTAAATAACAAGCCCTTCCAAAGAGATTTTTTCTTGTCATTTTTTATTTTCATTTTACACATTTGAGAGCACATAGGGGCAGTGAAATGGCCGCCGGACCCAAAATAAACAAAAGGCAAATTCACTGCTAGAAATACTCGAGCTACAATATGTTTACTGACAAACAAAGTTACGTTTAAAATGCAATAAAACCACATTGTCTGACATTACGCATAATTGAGATAAATAACAAAAAGAAATTTCAGGCGGTGTTGCGTGTCTTTTAATGGCGGGAAAGTGTAGGATCGGAAGTTGATCGATTGTACCTGCCCGAACGAGCACCTGCTGGGCGCTACCATAGCGACAAATTGATCACGTGACCCAACAACCTGTCGCGGGCACAGAACTCCATTTTGGCAGTCAGTAGCGTTATCTGTTGCGAAGATATTCTGAATTACCACTCATAAAGGCATTATATTGTCTTGTCTATTTGTCAATATGCACAGGAGCTATCAATCTGTTTTACCCACACATAATAAACTGTTACAGCAACGATGGGACCAGACATACTATACTGAACACCGAAGACTTGTAAGTACACATTTTATTTTGTTGACATTTTGCTGACACCATTTCAGTTGCCACTTAATTTTTTTTATCTAAAAAAGTGAACAATAAATCATCATAAGTCATCCAATACCAAGGCTATGTATTTGTGGTAGAATATTAATTTGATGTAAATAGAGGCCAATAATTTCTTCAATAAAGACTAACAAGAAGAAAACAGATCAAACTACAAGTGATCTGAATATGTGAAGTTCTTAGTATCAAAGCAAATGAGCTTAACTATATGGGACTATTTGATTGACAGCTTATAGGATTTATCATGCATTTCTTATTGTCAATCAGATCTGGAGAGGACCAATGTAGGGAATTCTTTTAATTTTGAATATAATTTTTTTGCTTTTAATTCAGGTACGAGATGCCCGTCCTATGGTGGACACCAAACCCCCCAGGACATACATGCATCTTCACTTAAAATTAAAGAAATTACAGGTAAGTTTTATATTTAGATATAAGTATTGCTATTTAAAAAAATAAAAGCAAATAGGTTTTGTTTAAACGTATAGATAGTGTTTTCAAAGGTGGATATCGATATATTCTTAAATTATATTTTCTAAGAGCAAACAGAATATTTAAATAACTTGTATGATAGATATCTAACTTGAAAAATGTTTATATTGTAAATGAGTACACAAATATCATTGTCATCATTCACACACACACACATACATATATATATAGAGATTTTTTTATGGATATAGGGATGATGATGATAATCATCATAATATCACAAATCCTCAACATAGTCTTCCTGATATATGCTGATATAAACTAGTCACACAAAATCTTTACTATGATTTAAAACTTGTGTACTATATGGCCTTCTTTCTGCAGCTGCAAAATGTGGAAAACATTGAATGAAAAAAAACCCATATGATTAAGAGAGGTTTTAAAATTAATTGAAACTAATATTACAGAAGATATTAATGATTATTCTGCACCCTAATCATTAGATTCAGACTAATACAAATGTATTTCCCTGGTTGAATAGGACACTTAGTAATGGCTACACATTTGACATACCCTATGATTTTTATTATAGTTATTTTTTGTGTATTCTTGTAGTTGGAAGAAGAAAGATTAGCGACCATCGAGAGGGACAACAGAATTCTACTGGAGAAAATGTCCTACATCATGAGAACAAAGGGGCGGGTGGACAACAAAAATAATTATGAATATAAAAGGTCAGAGAATCTTTTCATTATCTCAAAGTTCAAAGTTATGATTTTGTCTTTCAAATCTCTAAAAGGATTAACAAAAACCTGCTTTATAATGCATTCACTAAACCATAATGCAATATGCCATTTTTCATATTGGAGGTATTTACAAATAAAACCAAAACCTTGACACCAATAAATTCACCCAACAACTATTAAGAAGTCATTGAAATAAAACTTAATTTTATGATTAACTCAGCATACTAAAGAATGACAACCAAGATTATTTGTCAACAGATATCGTCTTCAAACTTTTTCATCTCAGATTTTCATATTTAGGTTTGACAACACAGCCTTTAAAAACTGGATCATGCTGTTGATGATTTTGTTTGTAAAATCATCAACAAAAAAAAGCAAAGCAAAAAATCATTATACTTCACACCAATGATGCATACGAAGGACATTTGTAATTCTATTTCATATTAATGTTTTTATTCATCAATGATATAAAATATATAATGATGGTTCAGTTAGAAAATATGCAAATTGCTTTTTGCCAACCTGTTTGGCATGCATGAATGATTATAAATATATTTCATATGGCTTATTTCATAGAGTTTGTTGCTGTTTGATGAATATTTTAGTAGACTCTAGGTGCATATGTATTGAATTATGTTTGTTAACCATAGCAGGATTATTTGGCAAGATTATATGCCAGGACCTTCACTTATTTATATGGTTCCTATGGATTGGTCTAGTATAGAGATTAAATTAAGAAGTAAAAATTGAAATCCTGTCTTCATCGCTTGTGTTCTTTTATAGCTGCAGAAAAAATGAGTAACACATGTGGTTCTGACAAATGATTTGTAATCCTGACATTTTTTTTGGTGAAATTACTTATTATTCCGTATATATTCAGCTGTCAGGAAGGATAACAGATTCTAATTGAAACAATATGGATATGCATATTTAAGGGCAATTAGTGTGTGTTCAACTCAGAATTTATTTTAGAATTCACATTCTAACTGTATATTCAAAAAGAAGATACGACTAAGTATCAGAACCACATTAGCTGTCAGGCAGACTATTGTTAAGTTTATGACAAAAAAGAGGCACACAGATCACATTATGCAGCCTAACAGGTAGGATTAGAGATAACATATACTGCATTGAAGTGCATGGGTGATATGATACCAACCCTGCTTTGTTTGCTTGTGGATCATGAAGGAGATTTTGAGTGTTGATAGAGCACACTTCTCTGTTTTATTAAGGTGCTGGTTTGGTCTCAGGGATTATCAATCATCTTATCCGCATACTATAATAAATCTCAACATTCTGTGAGATATAATTGAAAAAATAGGCTTTAATGGCATACTGATGACTTGATCAAAATAACATTGAACATCAGATTAATCAATGTTTTTAATCAGATTTATCATGATGGCCTGAGAGGACCATGGTTTATTGTCAGATAACAGTAAAAATAATGATTAATATTTAATAGTACATGAAAAGCCATATAAGAGAGATTAGCCAGATTTATAAAGGGCTTATTAGAGATTATTGCAGAATATAATCATTTTTAGCTGTGCATGAGGACAGCTTGAAATTATAATATTTGATAATAAACAGTTGATCTTTGAAATATCAGTGTTAAGGTTGTGCCCTGTAGTAATTTGTTGCTTACTTAGTAAATTATTGTCAGAATTTAGAGTTGAGTCGGCATTCTCAATACCACAGCATCATAATCATAATACATAATGTAGTGCGACCATTGAGATATGATCTCACAATGCCTGAACTTTACCAATAAATCTGAGTGGTGTAAAAGTAATTACTTGTGTTGATTAGATATGGAGCAAGATTATTTGCGCTCCGTGAGTTGACTGAACTGAAATATTAGCCTCTCAAGAAATAGCTGCAATGAAATATAGAGTCCCAATGGTAGGTAGGAGTGAGGATGTTTGCCTCTTGTGAAATATTGATCAGTTCTTTGTGCTTGACACACATTCATTTACCATATCATGCATGCCATGAGTAAATTCTTTATGGCATTACATACACAATTCTAGACTTATGTTTAATTTAGAGTCCTGACAATAAGTTCTCATTGATTGAATTTAATACATCAATATATTATGTGGACAAGTTTGTAAAATCTTGACTATTTTCTTATTGTGTGATGTGAGGATATGTGTTTTTCAATTATTGATAAACGTGGTGGTTAATGTTAGATTAGATATCTTAACAGAAAGTGGGAATATTGGAAATACCCAATTAAATAACCCATTAGGTTGAGAATGTGTTTAAGTGTCATTATTGATAAAAGCTTTATGATGCAGATCTCAAAATGTTAAGTGGTGATAAATGTCAATGAAAACCAACTGTTATAACCTGCCAGAGTATCATATATTATTCTGGCCCCAGGGGGCACTACCACCATAACAGTAAAAGCGATGCAAACTGTTATGGAGCTTTTCTTTTGCAAAAAGTGTTGTAAACTTGCAGTTTATGATAAACTGTTAGACCGGGTTTAAATGTTGACACCACATCACAGCAATCATACACTTTCCCAGATAACAACAACAAATTTGCTGTTAAAAAGAAATAAAACAAACCAAAAAACCCTGTAAAATAAAGAGAAACCTCACCGGTGGTTCCTGAACAATGAATGACAATGATGTTAGTTGACTAGAACCTGTCAAATCTGTCTTTTTCATGATGTTGGAAAATTTTTTAAGTGTGAGCTGCTAAACTTTCTCACCTATACTTGAATTAATCGACGAGCATAAAAATCTAAACCAAATTGGGAAAGGTGTTGGATGCACCTGAGAAATGTTGAATTGTGTAGAAACATGTTATTTCAATAATACCCTAAGGACCCCTGCAAATCTCCATTACAAATGATCAAATAAGAGGAGTTGTACAGTTCTGTTTTCGGTAAAGTTTACAGTTTACAGTTTTAGTGCGTGCTTTTCTGTGGGGAACAAAAAAACAACATGTAGAATGCCAATCAGCCTATGAACTTTTAATTTTAACTACTGCAAACCTGAAATGGTTCATGGTTGCTGAATATGAAAAAAAGAAATTTGTATATATTCACTAACATATTGTATATATACAATAATACACTAACACACATATGGTATCTATGATGTATTTGCAGTCTGAACCGTGAGAAGAGGATGAGAGAGTTGCTGCGAGTCACTCGTGAGAACCAGGAGATATTGAAGAGGATCACACAGAGGAAGCCAGAGTATGAAACTACAAAGTGGCAGAAGGAATGGGAAGAGAAGCAGAAGTTACTCGATAACATCTCCTCCTACCCACAGGACTGGTGGAAGGCACAGGAAGAGGAGGTACTTAAGCATTTCCTCTTTTAATATATATATATATTTTTAGCTATGCTTAATATGTAAGATGTTTTTACATTTTGTTATGATTTTTTTTAAAAATCAATAAGCTATCACTGAGTTGTCAAGGAGGTTGCCATTTTGAGTAACATAACCCATATTAGCCAATGAGAATTGAGATAAGTTTAGGATAAATTTAATATGTAACATTCATTTTGATTGGACAAAATTATCATCTACTCAATTCTGCTCTTGGTAAGGATTTAAACGGTCATTTATGAAGCCAGAAAATGTTTCCAGAAAATTTTCATAAACATTACAAAAAAGAAGTCATTAGTATGGCTCTTAGGCCATTTGCCTATGTTTTTGGAGGTTGGCATTTGTAGTAGTAGGCATTTGTAGAGGTAGGCATTTGTAGAGGTTGGCATTTGTAGAGGCACACGCAAACTATTGATAGGTTCACCATGTCGCCCTCTGGTGGAGTTTGTTGTAGAGGTAGGCATTTGTAGAGGTAGGCATTTGTAGAGGTAGGCATTTGTAGAGGTAGGCATTTGTAGAGGTTGCCATTTGTAGAAGTAGGCATTTGTATAGGTTGGCATTTGTAGAGGTAGGCATTTGTAGAGGTAGGCATTTGTAGAGGTTGGCATTTGTAGAGGTAGGCATTTCTCAAACTATTTCTGCATACATGTGAAGATAAACATAAGTAATAAAGAGGCCTTGTAAAGCTGGGTAGCTCCATTGCCATACACTATAATAGCATAATCCATAGTTCGTAGATCAAAATATTAGACCAAAACTTCTGTTTTTTTCATGTTGATATTGGTATTCACACAATTTAAAGAAATTTTATTTTTCCTCTACAGAAAATCCTTGAAATGATTGCTAAGACAAAGGTATTAAAGTTTGCTGATGATTTTCAACAACTGATTCATGTTTTTATTTATGTTTCATGTATGCAATTTGTAATTTTTGTTTCATTTTCTTGTTATCACTAGCATTACAATTTGATATATTCATATGTCTATATTGAAATAATATGACATCGTGCCAAGGTTTATTGTTGTGTTTTTTTCTTTATTTTTTTTTTAATTTTTATTTTCTAAGTTTTTTCTTGTGTTGAATTTAAGGATTTCTTGGTGGTGGCTTCATAATGCAAAATGGTATAAACACTAATGTAAAATTGTATAAATCCTAATGAATGGTTGATATATGTGTACCTAGTCAGATGCTGTAACGATAATTCCTCATATCTTATGGTCATATTTGTATTAAATGACCATGAGTGGTTGTGTGTTAATGCAATAAAACAAAGTCATGTATGTTTTTCTTTCAAAGGGTATTAATAATATCTATCCAGCATTAGAATTAACTAGAAAAAAAAAGAAAAAAAAGTTTGATGCAACTCTTCTAACCTCATTTGATCATGTTAAACAAATGAGAATAAATGGAAAATAATAACAGAAAGAAAAGAAAACATGCCTGCTGGTCAAATTCAAATTCAAATTTCATATTTGCAAACTATGAGCAACGGGGAAAAATGTGATGGTTTTGAAGTTTGAGAAATTGCTCAGTAATGTGTAAATAAAGAGTAAGAAAAATAATGACAATAGGATTTATTTCAAATTTGAAATTTTTAATAGAAAAATCAACTTCAAACTCCATAATTCAATTCCATGTAAAAATGTATATATATCATTTTTTTTTTAGAAATCTTCATGAAATCCTTATGGAAGCATTTTAAGAAATCATCATGAAAACAGTACTTTTTTATTGCATGTATCAATGCATCCTTACAATTTCAGGAAAAAAAGGGATGTTAACAAATTACCAAAAAATTCATTCTTCCCATTTTATTGCTAATGATTAATAGGAGGAAGAGTTCCGAGAGAAATCATCCTTGAGCAAAATTGATGAATCCAAAAAGAGCAGCAAGAAAAATTCAGCATCCAGCAAAAAGGGAGAGAAGGGAGACAAAGAGGAAGAGCAGAAAGAAGAAAAAGAGGAAGAGCAAAAAGAAGAAGAAAAAGAGGAAGAAAAAGATGAACAGCAGAAAGAGCAGGAGGAAGAGTGAGATAAATCTGTATAGAGGATAGGAAATATAAAAATATACATATTCTAAAAAAGGGGGATTTCGATTTTTATAAAATGTTAAGTTATTTTGCAAATAAACTATCAGTATTTGATGGTTATAATGAATTTTCTTCAAAAATTTAGATATTAGAGAGTTGGTAGCAAATTGGTTTATTTGTTGAAAAAAATTACAGTTTTTCTTGTGATAATCACTTTCAAAGTAACTTGTGAAAGGTAGTTGCATTACACCCCCTTGGAGTCAAATAAATGTGATAATGATGCGCTGGCTAATCATGGTTTTAGTGCCACCTAGTGTTTATAAATAGACTTTTGCATATCATATGAAATCATCTATCATATCACTATCATTTCACATGCAACACTTTTCATCTTTGCTATTTTTTTTATAATGAATGAATGAGTTTTAGCTCCTATCCCCTATGAATTGTTTGTCCACCATGAGTGAACTTATTTGTTCACATGCTTTTTTCATGTTCCCTTCTGACAGTTTTATATGCCATTTTATGATGCCAAAAATGATATAATTTGATATATTATTAGCATAAGTAAAATTATTCAAATTTGATTTCATTCAGTGAACATTCAAATTCTGATATATTTTAAAGACATAATTGCCATTATAATCGAAACAAAAATATCTAAAAAAATTCAAACAGGAAACATTAATCCTTTTAAGAAATGGGTAGTTGGTCAAATATCTTTATTGCAGAATGGCAATAGCAGCTGAATTATGTTAGCAAATATGAAAGGATATCAACTGCACACTTTTCATGTTTATCCTAAATCTGGAAAATAAGTAGCCATAATATTTTGTCAATGTGATAATGTACAAATTGTGATAATATGATATAATTAAAGTTGGGAGAACAAAAAAGATTTGCTACATAGCACTCTGCATTTCTATTTTAGATTAATTGTGATAAAGTTTCTGTGATATTTGATTTTTTTCCTTCAAAGAAGCATAATTTTTAAGAATAAGGTATGCATTAATATTCTGAGGTATTTTTTTTAAAAGGTATTAAAATGTTATAGAAAGGTGTCTGATGTGATAAATTTAAATCATGTATCAATTAATTCCATTGTATTAAGTGTAAATCTCTGTATACAATGTTTTAGCCATTTGTAAATTTTAATTAAACTACTCCTGACAGACAAAAAATTGCTAAAATAGATATGCCGACATTACAGATTATTGAAACATCAATCTCAATTAGATATCAATGGTTCAAAGGCATATTATTCAAAGCACAAACATCTCCATGCCAATAAAAGTGAATAACATGTAATTTTCATGAAATTAATACATCTATTTTCTTATTTATTATATCTCAAAACACACTGTAAAATTAATATAAAGATTTCATCAAACTGTTTTCAATGGAGAGGAAATAATGTGTCTGTATCTGTTAAAAAGCAGTTGTATCATGTAAACATAACATGTATTAATTAATTAATATACACACCATCATGAGAACCCTGAGCAGTTTTTATCAAATATTTAAGAAATCTTTTATCTATTGTTTCACGAAAAGTTTAAAATGATAAGATTTCTTTATTAGCAGCATGGTAAAAAATGATTTTTTATGTTTTCTGTCATCAAGGATAAAAAAAACAACTTTATACATGTATGGTGTGCAGATCCCACTGGTGGTAGATTTTTCTATGCTTTTGTTTAAAAAACAAAAATTTTCTGAAATCTTGAAATGTTTATTTGAAGCATACCTTTTATTTTCGAGGCAGTTCACTTTTGTATATATTCCTTGGATTTTCAACATACTTCTGATGATAGTGGAGTACTCCTGAAATGCAGTCATCGATGAATATAAATGTGTCGGCATATTCCAGTAATTATTATCAAGGGTAATCAAATAAATAACTGTATTATGAAATGGGAAAAGAAGAGAAGAAAGGAAAGGAAATAAATGTATGGGTTTATTCAATGTTATAAGTACCTTTTTGTGGTGGATACTGTGTAACATTTTTTCATTTATAAGCAATACTAAATGTTTTTCATCAAAAGACAATAAATATTGTCACTGAATAAAACAGGTATGAATTGTTTGTCATTTTTTCTGATGGTATTGTGAATCTGAGATGGGAAAGTAATCCATTATTTTCCTTGCACATAATAGTAGGGGAGATGAATGCTGAAAGATAATAAACTGTTGTCCAGTATGTCTTCTTCCTATATGTACTAAATCCAGTCAGTGCATTTTGAAGTAGCAGTAATCTTTTGTTTACTGGCTGGCTCCTAAACTACACGGCTAGCATGCAATAAAATCATGTAATAATCTGCAAAATATGGGGAAGCTTTTTTTAAAAGATCAAATAAATTAGCATTGCAAAGGGCAGACGGGGTCTAACTTAACTTTTGACCAAAGGTATTTTTTTAACAGAAATTAATGGCATGCAACAACATCTTCAGCCAAATTTCCTTATATTCAATTGTAGCTGATCAAGAAATGTGTTTATCTTAATATCCCAGTCAATATATTTTTATCATTGTACTTCATTCGGTCTTTGACCTCTTGTTACAAACTAACTGTCCCACATTTGGGACAGTAAACCACCTTGCTGGGACCCAGATGTTTGGCTGGATGTCAGACCAAAAATATGTTATATTTAAATATACCACAACACCTATATTACCATCATCAACAATAAAGCTACGGGCCCACATAAAATAACAAATAGACTGAAAAAACCTTGTAAACTTATGATGTTGACTGGGTTTCAGGCCCCCTCCTCATGTTGGGCTGAAAGAGTGTTAGGATCTTAGAGCAGTAGCTACTCATCATGCATATTCATCAATAATTCGTGAATTACAGCTCTGATTGGTCAGGTGTGTCAAGTGACTGTGATTATTGGAAGTAATTTGGGAAGGCCTGCTGATATATGCAAATTAAGAGCCACAGAAAAGAGGGTGCCCAGTGGTGTACAAGGGACGAGACAGTAGACAGCTTATTACTTGTGTTGAGAACAATAGGCTCTGGTCTGACTGTCCCAGTGGGCGACACTTACCGGTAGGTTCCTTTGATCAAGAAGCTTGCATGGTCAGTGGGTGGGAATTACATACCTAAATAAAGGGGAATTCTAGGATTGGACAGCGTGCAAAAATGAAACAATTCTGAATGCTATTCCAGTCCCTGTATGGACCTCCAACTGCATAAAAAGGTTAATAAGGAATGGTAACAGTCAATTTTAGTGATAATATATTTTTTTGACTTTATAGTTATCTTCTGTCAATTCTGTTAATTTAAAAAATCAAATAAGTAAAAATATTGTTTCGTTCATGTTTGCTTTTTTTCTTTTCACCAGCAGGTTACAAGACATTTTGAAATTGAGTAATAATTATTAACAGATTTATGTATTTAATAGTTGGTATCAAATTTTTATTTACAAACAAATAAATATGTACAGAATATTTTACAACATGAGTACTTGATGTTCTTTCACATGTTTGCTGAAAAATTATTTTTGTATGTTTAGAATAACATTTTCTAGTTTTGTTATTTCTATTTGTTTTTTTGTAAGACATTTCCTATAAATGCCTCCTGCATTCCAAACAATCTTCTTTAACTATCAAAATTCTATTTGTTTTTCAAGGAAAGTTCTCAATTCGAAAATATGGTAAATTCATTTAACATTAAAATAAAAAAGCTTCAAATTGTAATTCATGTTGGTTTTTTAATTTTTTTCAACTCAATCAAAAAAATTTCAAATCCATTAAAACCGCATAAATATAATTTCTAGAATTGTATCCACTCTCCATTCCTTTTCTATGGAAGTGATTATTTTTTGTCGTCAGTAAACCAAGAATATATCCAATTTTCTATCTAAATATCAAAACAGGTCAGATGATAGCTGTTTTAGGTTATACACATTTCAAAGATTGGACCAAGACTTCAAGCCTTTGATCAAGTTTTAAAAATTGTACAGTCTTATGCTTCTAGAATTATAAAAGTAAACATATTTACTTCTCCCCTTTTAAAAAGAATTAACATTTCTTATATGCAGGGGTTGTGGAAATGATCCAGTTAGATCTGTATGTACATTATATTCCGCACTGCCTTGCCCTGGGGCATGAATTGTGTAAATGATTCAATTATCTGAAGACCATACAAAACAAGTATGAATATTAATTTCGAAAAAAACAAAACAAAAAAAAAACACCTAAATTTCATGATTGTACTTTTTGAAAATTCCTCATAATGTGTGTACAAAATACAATTTTTCCAAGAACTTTCAGTTTAAAAAGAAAGAGAGTCTTTCATTATTTCATGCCATGCCTTGAGACTGTATTTCTAATAATGATGAAGTTGTTCAGAAGTTGATTGCCTCCATCATCATCACTTTACTCTCTATGATATCCTTCAGCCATTTCTCCCGGAACCGTGACTCACCAGGCCTAAAACATGCAGAGAAAACTGATTAATACCATGATGAATGTGTGGCCATCTACTGTTACTTCTTAATCTGACTGAAACAGCTCAATTGGTAGAATATTCGCCTTGAGATCCAGGGATTCCAGGTTCTAATCCAGGCCAGTTACTACCAACTGCTGTGAACAGACATTGTCTGGAATCAGCGGTATATAAATGTCACCTTTTTTTTTAACTCTTATATAGTCTTATATAGTCAAAATTGTGATTGAGAACAATTCTTTCATGATGTATATATGTTACATTATGTCAATCTCATAACATCATGACATTCATATACCTTGACATGTATTTTCAAAATGTTATAAAAATGTTTTTAAAATCTTGCATCAATGTTTAATACAAAATAGTTATTATAAGGTGCTGTACTGATTTCTTAAAAATACTTCTTTACAAAGGACTGAGGTTTACAGCCCATTGTGCACTGGGACTTGGCTGGCCAAAAGTACACGTCTGGTGAGAAAAACATCAATATTTGTGCTCCAAACACATGCTTCTGATAAAAAGCATGTAGACATGGTGTGAAACCGTACAAATATCTGATATTGTTCAGCTGAAATCTTATTGCACATGTATGTGTATGTATATATATATATATATATGTATATATATATATACATACATATATATATATATACATACATATATATATATATATATATATACATATATATATATATATACATATATATATATATATACAT
Organism: Amphiduros pacificus; assembly: GCA_949316495.1. Lineage (NCBI taxonomy): Eukaryota > Metazoa > Annelida > Polychaeta > Phyllodocida > Hesionidae > Amphiduros > Amphiduros pacificus. The sequence continues at coordinate 43,996,247 of OX439003.1, read as the reverse complement.
ATATATATATATATACATATATATATATATATACATATATATATATATATATACATATATATATATATATACATACACACATACATATTATATACAATATTGAATATACATACAATATTGAACATATAAACACACGCACATACCAAAATACACATACACACACATATACCAAAATGCACATATACACATACTCACTTACCAAAATGCACATTTTCACACACACATCGATACACACCTGCTAAAAATGCACTAACACGAGTGCAATTTTTGTATTCTAACAAAATATGTGTGAAATAAATACATGATTTTTTAAGTGTTCACAGGGCATAAAATCCTTCTTGTCACTGTGCATGCCAAAGATTTTGAATATTATCTGACAAGATGTTTGGTAGAAAAAAAATATTTCTGACATCCTGGGTCCAAGCAGTCATGGCAAAACCACTCGTGCACCATACAAGGTTGTCTATGGCAGCTTAGAATTATTTTGAAACGAATTCTTACATTTTGTCAAAAGTTATATCTGAAAATTATGTTTAAGTAGTCAGCTAACTGGGTCAAAGCAATCGTGTAAATTGATCAATATTTTTTCATTGATGTCAAGCAGTCAAACATTTCTATGAGAAAAATCTATTCACAATGACTATGAAATTATTAACATTTAATTGCATGTTGTTTTTGTAATCCAATCGGGTGAATGCAATATTCCCAATGAATTAATGAATACCAAACCCTACACAAGGTTCCTATGGACAGGGAGGGTTACTCTATTATTGTAAAAAAAAATTAAGAATGTAAAACCATACATTTTGAACTGCACAAACATACCGGTAAACAATATGTTATTGTTTATGATTGGTGAATTCCACAACAGTTTAGTGCATTACTGACAACAACAGCATTGTGGAGCAAATCCATTGGTATAAATTATTAAAATTGTGATTCACACATTTCAGTGAACACGTTTATTTTTTTAGGTGGACCCTATCCATAGTTCAAGCCTAATACATTTACAGTTTTTTTATTGTGTTCTCACAATGCATGCATTATTTTACTGTTAACCTGATCAACCTTTATCAAACTGTATCCTCGTCACATACAGCCTGAAAACTTGAACAGAAAAATCTGTAACTGGTATTTCATAATCAACTGTTGGTGTTGAAGTGCAAAAATAGACACATTCGATCAACTCTCATTAATTCATCTTTGGTTAATATTTTATTTTATTTTTTTGTTTTGAATGAAATTAGTAAAAACATTTTGAGTGATCTGACAATCCAAATGAGACATTATTCAACTTGACATACTTACTTATGGACTAATCTGTGTGTCTCAAATACATAGTACACATCTACTGGTTGATCCTAAAAAACAAAATCAATCATTTTATACACTACATATCGCTACTTTCACTATAAGACACGGTATCAAACATCACAGATTTAGAAATCTTAATTAAAAAAATTAAAAACATCCAAAAACTTCAAGCAATACGAAAATGACTTCATGTACCTTTGGTTTGATCTTGGAGACCTCAAATGTGAAGTAAACACAGGCAGTGGCACGTGGGATGGGCTTCCTCCTTGTGGGAATACTCCATCGCACTCTGAACCGATAACGAATGTCAAACTGCAGGTCATCCTCACCAAGGTAGTCTATACAATACTGCCAGCTCCCCTGATAATCCCACGTCTTCATATGCAAATACACATTTTAAAATTTCTTTATCTATTCAATGTGTTAGTTTATGTATTGAAGATATCTATGGTAAGTATGAATATGAATAATGGCATAACTAAGTAAATGTAAAGGTGTACATCAAGGTGTGTTTTTAATGCTGACAATAATGCTTGTGAAAAAATGTTTAATAAAAGTTTTATTTTGAAATTGTTACTTAATAGATTTCTTGATAAATTGAAATTGTATTTCAACTACATAGTAATTAAACTCCATAAGCACAATCCAATTTAGAAATATATTATATAAAGAAATGTTTCAATAGTCAAATATCAAAATTTTCCTGGTTAAGCTGAATATTGTTTCATGCATAGAATACCTTAATGAACTCGTGTATTTTCTCTTCAGCCCTTTTGACTGAGAACTCATCTATTGTCAGCCATTCTATGTTTTGTATCTCATAATCGTCCTCCAGCCTGATGGGGGCATACTCTAAAGTAGCATCTCTGCCTGTGTCAAACTTCACTGAAGGCTCTTGTCTGTTATCACCACTAGAGGGCAGCTCCTCTTCCCCTATCTTCTTCACCGCACTATCTATAACGTAGTCGACCAGACGGTTGGCCTTTTCCTGGTATTGGTCATCTGACATGGTACCCACTGATAAAATATAACAAAATAACTTTTTGATTGATTACTGATATAAATTACTGGCATTTTGATTCAGAATAAGAAACAGGGATCAAAATTTTACAGATTTTGAATTAAAACAATATTATTTAAAGTCAGACATATGATTTTACCCTCTTTCTAAAGTAATGCAATTCTCTTGTTTTCAAAGCTCATGATGTTGCCACTTTAAACCACTCCTGTCAAAATTACAGCAGACATTTTAATACCAGTGAATCCTAACTCAGTGGGAAATCAAAGCAAAACCTCAAGACTTGTGTTGGCAGTGTGAGATCTACTTGTGCAAAGTATTTTTTCCTGTGAGATGGTGCATGATGGATTATCCTGGGGCAAACTGTCAAGCTTAAAGTCATTATATCAATTGTATCAAGATTCCAGATAAGAGATGTCTCTTGGTATATAGAACAATAAATACAAGTGTGAATTCAACCATGCTGTTTGAATTTTTATATTTTTGTTAATTATGCATGCTCAGAATCAAAATCTGAATGCAAACTGAATTATGGAATGCAAGAGTAAAACAGATTTTTCCCATCAGAGTGTCCAGCATGGCCCTCGGCAAGACTGACCTTGTGGGTCCAAAACAAATAGTTGTGTGCTTGGCTGGTTGCTTGGCATATCCATCTCATGTTTTATTTTATTCAATGTTAGTAAATATTGGATTCTCACTTTCCTGTGACAATACAACACTGGCCCTTTTTTTTAAACACCCTCCTTTGATGGCATCATTTTCTGAGGGAGTGTTAATAATGTAGCACTAAAAGGTAAAATGATTTGATTTTATTTCAGAAGTTGGCTGCTCCACTTATGTCTCATGATGTTACGGAAGTATGACATTAGCTTATGACATCATCAAAGGGATTGTCTTTTGAATATTGCCAGTATGATGTCAATCAGTACAAACCTACTTTGAGCCTCATCTGGGCAGAAAAAGAGTTCTGCTGTACCTGTGTTTAATACCAATCCGACAATCATGCACAGAATTTAGCTGACTCAGACTACATGTTTGTGTTTACGTAGGCAAGACCAATTGGCATCCCCCAGAGAGGATGCAACTTCTATGTCTCAGAGAAGTTTGTCTCACTGCACTTTGTTAAAATATAACATGTCATGATGATCATTTGTGCATATTCTTCAATAAACCAAATTACAGGACAACTGTATAATACCTGTAACATCCAATAGCAATGGTATACGTATGCACTGTAGTGTTGCCTGTACTTGGCAGCTTACTCCTACTTTACGCCATGTGGGGCTGCGCCATGGCGGCACAAATGAATATCGTTGTGAGCGGGAATCAATTTTAGTATATTGGCAGGTCCAGAGATGGTCCTTGAAGGGGGCATTCAATTACTGTAAACAAATTTCACATTTATATGGTTTTATATATATTCTTATTCTATGACTTTGTATCAGATTTATAAACATGAATATGCAAAAATAAATAAATAAATAAATGAATAAACACTTGTGTAGAAAAGAAGCTTGTACCCCATTTTGACAAATGTAAAACCTTGGACCTGCCACTGATGGGCTTGTTGCATTCGGCATGTGACGCGTTTGCTACACCGAGTGGCCTGATTGAGTGTGACGTCACACAAAGACATTGCGTGAAAGGCATCAATGGCAGGTCCAGGGTTTTACATTTGTCAATATGGGGTTCTTACCAGTCTTTTTCTGTGGTAGTATTTAATATATTTCTGGCACATTTGTGTACAAAAATCTTATAGAAAATCATGTAAATAAAAAGATAGACCAAATGATATAAATGTGAAATTTGTTTAATTGTAGAACCCCCTTCAACATACATTTCTGGACCCGCCATTTTACCAAAGCTGATTCCCACCAAATTCAGTGAGGTGTAATTTTTATAACTTTTAAACAATGGGGTTTTATGATTTAAATTCAAGTTTGATGCCATGCAGTACGTACATGCATACATTCCTATTCAAACTTATTGACCTCAAAAGTCCTCCAAAGACACGAGGTGTCAGACATTTCTCTGACTGACACAACACGCATCAATGCGCATAACGTGCCAAATGCAACAAGCCCTACTGATGCATTTCACACATTGTTCTTGTGTGAAGTCACTCTGTGTTGAACATTTGAACGTGTCAGAACCATGGAATATATTTAATATTTTGGAATATTTTTCTCTACCAGGGATTGTTTTATCAATGTATTGTGCATCTGCTATCCACAGGGCACCATTTATGATGCTCTGTGTATATGTGACAGTCAGACAGTGAGGAAATCCTGAGAAAGTTTTTTCATCATTTAACCCCTAACGGACGGGAAGGAAGGCAACGTCCACCACCGGTAACGGACGGGAGGGACGTTGACGTCTCCATTATTCTGGCTCAATGACGTCATTTTGTAACATTCTTTTGGGCTGCAACTTTGTTACAATGTAATCATGATAATTACGTCAAACAGCTTTGATCACAAACTTTTGACCCCTGCAATTTATTGAGCATACTGATTAACCATGGTTATAAATTTCATCAATTTAGTATGTAGATACACTAGTCCAGAAAAAAATTGGTTAGGGGCGATCCATTTGATTTTTGTGGGGTGGGGTGGGAGATTTTGGAAAAAAAATTTATTCACCCACCCCATCCCAGAAAAAAAATTTATTCATTCACCCTACCAAAGAAAAAAAATTTATTCATCCACCCTACCAAAGAAAAAATATTTATTCATCCACCTCCTTCCAGTTTTTCTATCTTCTATATGGATTGCTTGAAATGAAGGATCAGAGTCTGGGGAAGCAACAAGAAAAAAAATGTATTCACCCACCCCACACCAGAAAAAAAATTTATTCACCCACCCCACACCAGAAAAAAAAATTATTCATCCACCCTACCAAAGAAAAAAAATTTATTCATCCAGTACTGCTGTCCCACCCCACCCCACAAAAATCAAATGGATCGCCCCTTAGTCCTGCCAATCAACAAAATTTAGATAGCCTTGTCCCTTAGGGGTTAACTTAAACACTCATGACAGTCTCGTGGACGTGGCGCCATGGTGTGGCACCATGTGGCGTCATGGCATGGCGCCATGTGGCATAAAGTAGGGGTAAGCTGTACTGGGCTGTACTGTTGACTGTAGGCTACATTCTTTTGACTATGAATCTGACTATGACTGTGAGAGACTACATTCCTGCAGAGATATTTAAACATGTATTAAATGTCTCTGGTTCCTGTAAGTCTTGCATGTCAATGATTCCTATTTAATTGCAAACAGAGCCGTTCTAATCTGACACATGAATTTGCACAATAATAAACGTTAATTAATTGATATAAATCTCACTTTCTCTGTCACTGTGTCAGTTCAGACTTCATTCAATCAGACTGAAAGCTTGCAGACATGCAGGTGCTCGTCAACGTCCAAAAAATGACAGATTAATCTCACGTTCGGTTTGGCAAGTTCAAATCTAATGCCCTTCAAAATGATTAAGAATTGTTTGTCATGTCATGAATAGAATACAGACATACCTTTTCTCAGGACATAAGGTAGAATCGATGGAAAACTGGACAACTTTAATGGATAAAATTCTGTAACCAAGCAGATGTCAACATTTGCCTCTTGGTGAACCTATCATAGGCTATGTTGTTTATGGTTTCGGCTTTCAACGTGAGCCAATAAATTATGTTAAATTGCATATGATTGGTCGGAAATTATACGCGCATGCGGGCTTATACTACATCCGACGAGAATGGCGGGTGAAGTTGAAACAGACGGCGATTGTCAACTTTCATCCAGACTTGACAAGCTGAGGACTTTGGTGAAAGATTATATAGACCGGGTAAGACTTGAAATATCCAAGAATACATATTGTGTGAAAACAGTGAATTAGCACAGTGAATCGTTTCACAACAATTGATCCCACGTTATCGCCCATCCTAGTAGTGGATCCAAGTTCATGAGTTACATCTTATTACATACATATATAAAAAAAGCATGAACGTGATCAGAGAGGAAGGGTGACGAGATTTGAAACAAGAAAAAGTGGTGATCCACATGTAACACGGATGAGAAAAAAATTACAACTAACCAAAACTGTCAACAAACAGAACAAAAATTAAAATAAACAAAACAAAAATTACAACAAACAAAACAAAAATTAAAATAAACCAAAAAAAACACAAAATGAAATATCATCTTGATTCAACTTTTAAAATCATTTAATTTGATATATGAACGATTTTTTTAGCACAACTTTATGCAAAGATGTGCCTTTTCAGACTCGATTACGTAAGTTGCCTTAATATCGCTCAGGCGCTAACCGCAAATCATCGATCAGACTTTTGCATTATAATTTGACATCTAATTGTCCGATTTACACCAAATTTGAACTAAACTTACTGATAATTCCTTGTTCTAGCGATTGGGAAGCATTTCCATGCAATTTAAAGGGATAATTTTGTACAGCGATGGGCGACGGCGATGTTGTTATTTCAGCGGGATGCTTAATGGCTTTGCCGAGTCGGTAAACTTGTAGATGAGCATTTTGTTATCACGCACTTTGTTATCTTTGTTTGCAAGTTATAGGAACGCATATTATCAATCAGCATTTCATGCTCTATCGATTGGATAAGATTTCCAAGCAATGTGAATTGATAATTTCGCACATCGATGGGTAGATGGACGATGACGATATTGCCGTCTTCAAATTTTTGTCATCACGCACTTCTTTTCTTTTGTTTACTTCTTTTATTTATGTATTCATACGCCCGGGCGCATGCGCAAATTGGAATCTTGCATGCACACGGACGAACGCTCCACAGTGGCGTAAGTTGCTTGAACAATAATGACCACAGAAAAAACCGAATTACAACTAACAGGAAACGACTACCCATTTCCCACGATCGTACCGATCACAGAATAACACAGATAGTCCCTTTTTGATATCCACTGCCTGTCGGCAGTGGATATCAAAAAAGGACCATCCGTGTTACAAAAAAAAAAAAAAAAAAGTTGCTATATGAGGTATTGGCCGCGATAAAAGTTGCCACTGATAAGAGCGTGTCATCTCGCTGTTGCGTCACCACGTAGCCTGCCCTCTGGTGGAAGTGACGCTGAACTAATCTCCACTTCACTTTTGTTTTGCAAGTTTATGTGAAGGGTTGCTCTTTCAGCATATTATGAATGGCACAATTATCACTTATTTTTTGTCAGAATCATGTTAGATGTGACATTTTACCCACAAATTGCCTATATTTCTGTATTAGAGCTTTGTTTTCAACCATCGGTAAATTGACCTATTTATTGACCTACTTATTGAGGCCCTGCAAGGTTGACCTATTTATTGACCTACTTATTGAGTCCCTGCAAGGTTTTGTACAAAGGGGTCTATATGGGTGAAATGCAGATATTTTTTATAAGAGATAGCTGCATAACTGAGAGATAGCTGCATAACCGAGAGATAGCTGCACAAATAAGAGATAGCTGCATAAATAAGAGATAGCTGCATAAATAAGAGATAACTGCATAAACAAGAGATAACTGCTTAAATAAGAGATAGCTGCATAAATAAGTGATAGCTACATAAATAAGAGATAGCTGCATAAATAAGAGATAGCTGCATAAATAAGAGATAGCTGCATAGATAAGATATAGCTGTATAAATAAGAGATAGCTGCATGAATAAGAGATAGCTGTATTGAGACATGAAAAGGTGAGAGATAGTTACAACAAATGAGAAATGGTTACAATAGTTGCAATATGGAGAGATAGCTGCAATAGTGAGACAGTTACAACAGGGAGAGATATCTGCATAAATAAGAGACAGCTACATAAGTGAGATGACTGCAAAGTGATAGTTACAGCATTGAGAAATAGTTACAGCAGTAAGAGATAGCTGCACAAATGAGAGAGTTACATAAGTGAGATAGCTGCACATGTAAGAGACAGCTGTAGGGCATCATATCGTTGGATTTCATCGATACGATACGATACGTATCGATGATTTATCAATATTCGATACATATCGATATTACTGAACCGAAATAGAAGAATATTTGACTGTCTTTATCGGTCCAGGTGTAAGCTCCCCAAACAGCGATATATTTAATATCTTCGGCTTAAAATACACACAGTAATATTCTGCGACATGTCAACAGTAGTCCGCCTCCTATTAATAAGTGTATATCTTGCTCAAATCGGAGAAAATGTGAATTTAACAAAGCTTAAATATGCATACGCAACACGAGTTCGTCATTTCGAAAACCGGAAGTGACGGGGAGAAACTCTTATTTTTGGCGCGAAAACGATTGGAGTGCTGTCACAACGTATTGATTCCCATTGAATATATATATTGCGCAATGATGGATCCCTCAGTCGTCATATTTACATTTGAAAGATTAAAAAAACTTACGATGCGTAAAATATCGAGTAAAAAATCTGTGTTTTTATGATGATATGAGGGCCCAATTCGATACAACTAATATATCGAAGCACCAGTATGACAATACCGGTTATCGTATCGATGTCTGTATACCGGTATATCGATAATATTGCGTACCGGTGTGATGCCCTAGACAGCTGCATCAGTGAGATAGCTGTGCAAGGGGGAGACAGCTGCATAAGTGAGAGATAATAACAACAGCGAGAGACAGTTACAGCAGAGATAGATAGCTGCACAAGTGAGGGACAGCTGTATAAGTGAGAGATAGCTGCATATATGTGAGACAGCTGCATCAGTGAGAGATAATAACAACAGAGAGAGACAGTTACAGCAGAGATAGATAGCTGCACAAGTGAGGGACAGCTGTATAAGTGAGAGATAGTTGCATATATGTGAGACAGCTGCATCAGTGAGAGATAATAACAACAGCGAGAGACAGTTACAGCAGAGATAGATAGCTGCACAAGTGAGGGACAGCTGTATAAGTGAGAGATAGCTGCATATATGTGAGACAGCTGCATCAGTGAGAGATAGATGTACAAGGGAGAGACAGCTGCATAGGTGAGATAGTTACAAAAGTGAGACAGTTATAACACAGATAGATAACTGAACAAGTGAGAGACAGCTATATAAGTGAGATAACTGCAAAGTGAGAGATAGCTGCACAAGCGAGGGTTAGTTACAGCAGAGATAGATAGCTGCACAAATGAGAAACAGCTGCATAAGTGAGAGATAGCTGCACATGTAAGAGACAGCTGCATCAGTGAGACAGCTGTACAAGGGAGAGACAGCTGCATAAGTGAGAGATAATTACAACAGCAAGAGACAGTTACAGCAGAGATAGATAGCTGCACAAGTGAGAGACAGCTGCATAAGTGAGAGACAGCTGTATCAGTGAGAGATAGTTGTACAAGGGAGAGACAGCTGCATAGGTGAGTGATAGTTACAAAAGTGAGACAGTTATAACACAGATAGATAACTGAACAAGTGAGAGACAGCTGCATAAGTTAGATAACTGCAAAGTGAGAGATAGTTACAACAGTGAGAAATAGCTGCACAAGTGAGGGGTAGTTACAGCAGAGATAGATAGCTGCACAAGTGAGAAACAGCTGCACAAATGAGAGTTACATAAGTGAGATAGCTGCACATATAAGAGACAGCTGCATCAGTGACACTGAGATAGGTGTGCAAGGGAGAGACAGCTGCATAAGTGAGAGATAATTACAACAGTGAGAGACAGTTATAGCAGTGAGAGACAGCTGCATAAGTGAGAGACAGCATCCTTTCCCAGCCGAAGGCACTTGTCATTCTTGAAATAAAATAGAAACAAGCACGAGAGACCAGTAAAGCTCAGACTGAATTCCATCTCAACCCTCCAAGTGGGTCGGGGACGAGACTAAGTAATGGTGCTGTCACATAGTAACTTAACGTGTGGAACGAGTAGTTTGTGAAAATCTTGTGTAAAAAAATACCCCAAAACGTTGGAGAAAATGCCAACAGGATAAGTGAGCGAGGAACTTTTTCTTGACATGGTGCTAATGTGATTAACGCAGTTGTGACGTTAGATAAAAGTTGTGTTAAACTTGGTCACAACGATCAGGCAACGAGCTGACCGAATCTATGAAATTACCACTGTATACTATTGTGCAAAATAAAACTATAGTAAAGTTGACTTTTCTTGCTCGGTCTCGCTGCAACAACGTCCACCAGGTAGGAAATGCATGTCAAATTTTAATGTCTTTGGATTGTCCTAGAAACAAGCTGGGAACAACTTGGACACACTTTTTTGACAGTTATATTGAAAAAAAATATTAATAAACAAATGTCCACTTGATTGAATTGTTTACCATTTTGTAAAAAAATCAAAATGTTTTCAATGTCTTTATTGCAGCATGAATACCAATCTGCATTATTCTGGGCTGACAAGGTCATGTCTTTATCTGGAGGTAAGGTTCAGATGAAACTATAAATTTACAAACTCTTGGTGATCGCTAACACTATCAAAATAATTATCAGTTTAATATCAACACAGATATAGTTGCATAAACTGTTTCATAAGTCAAGAATTATGTCGTGACTTTTTTAGGGGAGCCTCAGGATACATACTGGTATACACAGTGTCTTTATTTAACTGGCCAGTTTCCCAGAGCAGCCCACATGATCAGACTTCACCAGCTTGACAAGGTTAGTATGTCTTATTTCATTGAGATATCACATCAACAGTGTTCGCCAAAACTTTTTGACCCACATCAGACAATATGTCTGATGTTCAGCCAGCCAACATCAGACATTTGTCTTAAACATCAGACATTTCAACGTGTACTTTTTCTTTTTTATTTCGCGGCTTTTTCATGCTTGTGACAGATATTCAGCTTATAAAACCTACATACCAACCTACATACCTACCTACATATCTACCTACATACCTACATATCTACCTACATACCAACATATCTATCTACATACCAACCTACATACCTACCTACATATCTACCTAAATACCTACATACATACCTACATACATATTTCTGATCATTTCTCAATTGAAAATTAATCAAATATTCATTTAAAGAAAGCTAAGAATACCCAAAGTTGTAGAATTGTCGTCTGCTCTTCTCAGGCTTTTTGACTGGTACGTTATGGTTTTTAATATAAATTTGAACTAGAAACAATGATAGGGGACCAGATTACCAACCACATTTGATTTATGTGTAAAGACGTACACGGTTTTTTAATTGTCAAATGAGTACGAATCCCGAAAACGTGCTCGACTTTTGAACAGGAGTGAACACGGCGGAAATAATCAGGCGGGGACAAACGTAATGACCCGGATATAGCTCAAACTTTACAAAATGGCGGCAACCGAAAATCTCCGAAAACAAACCAATAAAACGTATTTGTGACGACTACAATTAGAAACTGCGCAGGTAAAGAATGGCGGACAATTTGGCCGCCGTTTTCAGTCATTATCGGCGGACAATGTGAAATAACAGCCGGCTTTGTCCGACGGGCCGACGACTTTTGGCGAACACTGCATCAAAATGGGAGATAGTCATTTGTAGAAAATGTCAAATTGGGAGATAGTGAGTTGTTGAAAAAGACTTCAAGTTTGCAAAAATTGTTGGCCTTGGCAAATCTTGCATGCTCATGGCAACAGGCCAGAGTCAAATCTCAAATGCTGAACAAGATCTTTTTTGATGCTGCCTATTGTTAATTAATGTGAAGTTCAAATATAATGCTCAGGGATTCTTTGTATTTTAATGTTCTTGATTTTCATAGACATTGATTGTGTGATGTTTCGATTTCAGAAAAAGTTCAATCAATTATTTGTCAATTTTCCTGATTTCAGAAATATCTTGCCTGCAGATATTTGGCAGCTAAATGTTATGTAAGTATTGTCTTGCAGTATAAAATAGAGGCTTTGTTTCTGCTTGTTAAATCGACCTAAAGATGCTATATTCCTTGTTTTTCATTTTGTTAATAGGATTACCGGTAAATTACCTCATAGAATGGATATTTAAGATTTTCTAAACCTGAAGAAATTTTTGAGTGAGGAAACACATCAGGGATCAATTATTAACATATTTTATTGCCTCAATTGCTCTGATCACAGCAATAGTCTTTACAACATATTTTTTTTAAACCTTCAGGTAAGAACAAACAGCTTTATTTGATGTAAAGATGGGTAGAATATTTTCTATTACAGTATGAAAGTCGTGAGTTTGAAGAAGCTCTGGAAATTCTTGACCAAAATGACGGTGGCAAGACCAAGTCAGTTGCCAGCATAAACACAATGACAGGAATGCCACATGATAAGGTGATAGCACAAACCAAAGGCAAATTAAAAAAGAAAAAACAAATAAAAGACGTCCTTTATACAGTTATAATAAATCAGACAAAATCATGGTAAAATCATGGCACAAGCCATGGAGACCTGGTCTTAGAATCAAAATCAAACGATTATTATCATGTAATTTTCAAGATAATTTGACAAACTCATCCTAATCTGGGATTGAAGTTTGTCATACCTACTTTAAAAAAAAATATTAACATAATAACTGGATTCATGACAGTGATATCTAATGTTTTCAGATGGATAGTGTTATCAACCTGCTGCGTGGCAAGGTGTACGAGGCTATGGACAATAGAGGGTTGGCGGCCGAATGCTTCAGGGAAGCTCTCAGAGTGGATGTTTACTGCTATGAAGCATTTGAGAGTCTAGTTAGTCATCATATGATGTCTGCGCAGGAAGGTTTGTTAATCTCAATACAACCTAATTATATTTTATTGTCCCCCAGCTAAACATAATTTTGTGGGGGACATGAAAGGTCAAGGTCAAATTGTCTTGAGGGCACTCTGACTTTCCCAAAGATGCCTGGATTGCCACCAGATAAGACAGAATTATTCTACTCTGACAAATTTCATGTTGATCTTGAATGGACTTTTTGCTCTCAAATTTGGCCAAGGTGAAAATGTCATGCAAATTCTCACACTTGCAAAGCTGTGAATGGAGTACGAAAAAACTTAAAAGGTAGACTTGGTGGAGCAGAAAAGGAGCATTTTACAATAAATTTCTGTTGAGATTAAGATGAGATCAAATTTATATCACCTTACGGATGTTTAAGACCAAACAAAATATAAATATAAATTTGATAAAATCATGCATAATATAAAGAACTGAAATATAAGACAAAATAAGGCAAAAATTATTGTGACAAATAATCAGGCTAATGCATGGTCCATTTATTTATATGTTGTTGTTATATAGATATTCTCAATTTTTGAAAAATATGGTTGTGGATAATTACTCTTGCAGAACGAGAACTGATTGAATCGTTGCCATTCAGCCAGCAGTGTACCGAGGAGCAGATTGAACTCATTAAGTTCCTATATGAAAATAAACTCAAAAAAGTAAGTGGGAGTTTGAACTTTAGAAATTTGTGTTATTATATAAAGACTTTTTAGTTTAATTAGTAAAAGGAATCTATTCGAGATGATAGGTAATTAAGGTTTGTTTTCTAAGATATGTAGTGTAGATATATGAATAAGACCACAAAAATAAAAACAGAAGTACATATGGGTTTTTTAGTAGAAGTATTGGTCGCTATTTGTTTTTAAAAAAAAGGCGTGACATCTAAAATTTAAAAATAATTGTACAAATAAACATTATTGAAAAGATAATTTGTTTTGGTCCATTAAAAAAACGAAGGTTTGGGGATGACAATCTTGGTGATATATGGATAATGCTTAAATATCATAAATCTCATTGTAGTATCACAAACCAAGTGAGTTGACAGTGCCAAGCAGCCTGGATAAGCTGAATGACAACCTGGATGTAGTGGTGAGCCTGGCAGAGAGACATTACTACAACTGTGACTTCAGAGAATGCTACAAAATCACCATGTCGTGAGTCATAATCCTCAAGTATATTTGCTACTCTATGATGTAATGATTCTATATATTTTGGCAAGAAGTTTATTTTTCACCATTTGAAGTCAACTTGAAATTTTTTTGAAGGATGAATTAGGAATATTTTAGATTGATGTGCAATAAATTATTTTTAAGTATGCTCATTGAATAAACAATTTTTTTTATTTAAAAGGAAGTCATGTATATATATTTTAAAATGTTATATAAAGGTATTTGTTTGACTGTTTAATTTTTTTCTTGAATAGAGTATTGAACAAGGACCCATTCAACACGCAGTGCCTGCCCCTTCATATTGCTGTATTAGTCGAACTAAAGAAATCCAATGGTCAGTATTAAAATTTAAAAAAATATTACTTGAAATGTTCTTGGTAAATACAAAGATAGATAAAATAGTATGTATTTTGTACAAGAGAAAAAAAAATGCCAAAGCTGACAATCACCACAAGCGCTTTAATGTTTTGTACATATTTGTTGCAGCTTTATTTTATCTTGCACATCGACTCGTGGCTATGTATCCAGAGAAAGCAGTCGCTTGGTTTGCCGTGGGCTGCTATTATTTACTGGTCGGGAAGAATGATCCAGCCAGACGATATCTTAGGTATCATCATAAATAGTTTTGTTCTATTTTGAATGTTTGTATAATTGCCAATCAAGGATCAACTCCATAACAATTGTCATAAAGAAGTCTAGGTAAATGTAATTTGAGACTCCTTTCTTAAGAGAAATGGTGGGAATAATAAGGAAACAAATATCAGTTTGGTGAGAATATAAATTTTTAAAAAGCCAAATGAGTGGAAACAAATGAGATGGAAGAAAATTTCAACGTCAGTGGAAACAATTGAGATGGAAGAAAACTACACTGTCTGATGGAATATATTGTGTTTTTCTCACCAGTAAAGCTACCACATTGGACCGTGTGTATGGGCCTGCTTGGTTGGCATTTGGTCACTCATTTGCTGCAGAGAACGAACATGACCAGGCCATGGCTGCCTACTTTACAGCTTCTCAGCTCATGAAAGGGTAAGATCCACCAAGCTTTATGTATGCCAACATCTAAAATGCAGTATTGTGAGATTACAAAGTCCATTTATAAATAAATGTAAAAAAAAATAACCATTTTAGATATAAAATAACATTACGAAATAAGACAATTCAAGTGATATTAGATTTGTTAGTAAAACTTTATAATTTCAGCTGTCACTTGCCAGTGTTATACATAGGCTTGGAGTATGGTTTGACAAACAATACTAAACTGGCAGAAAGATTCTTCAGCCAGGCTCTCAGCATCGCTCCTGAGGACCCATTTGTGCTTCACGAAATGGGGGTCATATACTTCCAAAACCAAGAGTAAGAAAAACATTACTTTCCTAATATAGTTAATTAACAAGGGAAGGAAATTCTTTAAGTATAAATCATAAGATATTTTCTATTTTATTTTCAAGCAACTTTTTAAAAAAAATGTATCATTTTATATATCTAAAGGATTCACCTTTTCATGTACCGGTATCTGAAATTAACTGGGAATATTTTCAGTTGGCAGCAGGCAGAGAAACACTTTAAATCTGCATTGGAAAAAATACAAGAAGTTAGCCAAGAAGTTATGACTGAAAAATGGGAACCTCTTCTAAACAACCTTGCACACACTTGTAGGAAACTAAGGTGGGTGAATAGGTATTTTACCTGACTTATACATAAAAATGTAGGATGCCTTTTTTATTTGTATTGATGACATTTCTTTCATGACTTATGAAAAGAGATTAATTTTCCACTTTTCTGAATCAAGGTTGACCAAAATTCTTAACAGAACCCAGAATCACACCCTGACTCTCTTCACGAGAGACATCTGCCAACCAATTTATTGATTATAAACAATGGTTTCAAATAGACGAGCAGTTCTAAGGAAGCTCATAAAGATGTGTAAAATGCTGTCAGGGAATTTGGGGACTACTTGCATATGCATTATTATAGGAACTTTGCCATGGTGATTCATAAAAATAAATGTAATTTATATATCTATGCTCTACAGTGCTGAAGAAAATTTAGCCATGTCTAGTATTTTATTGTGGGATTTTTTTCTATAGGAAATATGAGGACGCATTGGAGTACCACCGGCAAGCTTTGATGTTGTGTCCTCAGAGTGCTTCTACGCTGTCCGCTATAGGCTATGTACACATGTTGAAAGGAAATAGTGCATCAGCAGTTGACAACTTTCACAGGGTACTCACTTGATTTTACACTGCATCAAATTTTATTTTTTATAAGTGAAATATTTAGTATGGATAGGTTATGGCATAAAATAATTAAAAGCATGTGAGCTCATGTGAATTTTTTAAGAATGTTTTTAATTTTCATAAATGAATAAAAATTAAATCACAGAAAATAAGAGAACATTCTGCCATTCTGACCAAACATTCATATGGGCCTTACCATGAACAGGACATTTTATATATTTTGCTTTGCATTTTCACATTTTAATGTTGCAATGAAGCTTTTACTGCTGAAAATTAATTTATTAATTAATGTAAATATATTTATTAAAGTGATTACAAATATATTTATTAAAGTGATTACAATAAGCAAGTAAATCCCTACGCTCAAACTATATTACTTGTAATGGATGTTTATTTCAAATGTAGCTTTTCGTCTTTTTAACAGGCATTAGGAATTCGCCGAGATGATACATTTTCTACCACAATGTTGAATCATGCCACTGAACAATTAATGACTGAAATGGCACCTTGTGATGGTTAGTGAACTTATTATATGAACTACAGAGTTGTCTTCAATTTTGAGAAAAATTTCTCTCAAACTAAAATCTGATCATGAGACTGAACTGTGATAGATGTTCACTTGATCTCTTGGATCTTTGGCCTTTTTTTCTTTTTTCTAAAATCTGATTTTTTTTTCTGGTTCATAATCTTTTTTAATGTTTAACCCTCAAACATTGACATGATAGGAAAGAAACATTTTGAAAGTAGAGTTTAATTTGGAGGATTTGTACTTTTGTAGGACTACCAGATGAATTGCCTGTCTATGAATATGATGGAAGGCTGGACACATCACAAGTGCCACCTGGTGATCAAAGTCAGAGTGATCAGAGTGTTAACGTGGAAGGAGACTCCTCTGTTATAGACACTAGCATGGCTATAGACACAGACATGGACGAGAGCTAGCAGCACATATTTGTTACCTAGGAAGTTTTATATTAAGTTTTGAATCCATTAATTGACTTAAACAGTATCTGTTCTAGGATATTTATAGCTAAAACAGTAAATTACAAAAAGATCTGAATGTCCAAATTTATTATCAGAATATATTTTAGATAATTCGATCAACAGAGCATTCATGTATATTGTGTAATATTCTAGTATCTATGGATATGTAAAAAGAATCTGTTAAGTGAAAAAAATTGTAGGTGCATTTATGAGATGTCCGCATCCTTTACAGCTTAATCCTAGCATTATTATTTTCTACATCAAAGGATGAAAAAATTGTGTTCAGTTGGTACCTAAAATAGTAAGTCACAAATGATTTTTAAATGAAAACATTTCTACTGATAACCAAATTGCTATACAGAAACATATATATTTACACAAGGTGCCCATCAAATATTTTGAAGAAAAAAAATATATAATTTTGAGCTTTTTCCTGTATGCAAACTTCCTCAATTTTCTTTCAAATATTTGGCAGAGAAATTACACTTTTAGTTGTGTTTACACATTAAGAGGGTAATTTTTCTGCCTTTCTGTTCTGTCTGTCCTTCCCACTTTTTGTCAAAAGTTCAATCATATCCATGTTCCAAAAATTTCAAGTTAAAAAATAAGAAATAAAGATTTTTGAAAAAAAAAAAATGATAAACAACTAATAGATAGCTGGAGCAGACTTAGCAGACTTTTGGCGATTCTATCTGCAATACTGGATAAATACTGAAAATAATCCTTTCAAAAGAATATTTGTTATCCATATAGTCTTGAATTTGACCCAAAAAATCCTAATTTGAGTATTTAATGGTAAAATTGGTGGGCACCCTGTCTTTAACATTTATCTACCATGATTGGAATGGAACATTTAGCTTTTTAATTGTGCTGACAATGTCAGCATATGTTGTGCAGTGAGTGGGAAAAAATGTCTGTCATTCTGTCTGAACTTTATTTCCTCTGAATCTACTTAGTGAAATTCTAATATATTCGTAGGAAGGAAAACTATTGTCAGGATTATATTTATTTTCGATGAGGATGGAATTATTTTCAATTCTTTTAAATGATTTAAAAAAATTATAATTGCAAATGGTGCCTGGTTTCATTCATGCATATACAAACACCTGGAGCATCCAGTACCTCATTCTAAGTTTGACACTTCTGGAATAAAGCAATGATAGGGTGATGTCGTCACATCATTAGTGTTTACCATATTGACTGTTCTTGAGTAGCAAACCTGCTTAAATACTCATTTATGAAGCATTTTGCAGACATTTCCAGGAAATGATACAAAAAGCTATGGTTAGTACGGCTCCAAGCAATTGGACTCTTTAATATTTTAATTTATGTACATAGCAACAAAATCTAATATCCTACATAAACCTTGTATATATAATACAGAAATACAGTACAAAATATGCAACGTTTGTTCTGCCTTTTCATTTAATTGATATTAAAGCTTCTATGAATGTCATGAGCAGCAGCATTTTTCAGTATTGAGGTGAAATTTCAATGGGGCCATGCTATTCACTCTCTTTAACAAAGAGAGCTATGTGTATGAAATATTAGTAACAGATATTCATTTGAGATGATACTTGGGTAACACAAAAGGTTGCCATTTGATATATATTCCTTCTGCATTCATTCCTGTATTAAAAATTAAGCATGGCTTCCGTGCATATTTTCTCTATGAGCAATATAATGTGGGAGTAATTTATTTTTAAATGATTTGATAAGCTTTATATGAATATGTGCAATGAGCAGACTGTCTGAGTGGGCACTATATAAATGTTTTAATATCATTACTATTATTATTATGAATATTGGACACAGCATGAGTGTGACAGACCAGCCTGGAATAGTTGGTAGGGCACAGGGTCTGTTCATCAGTTTGTTTTATCTTGTCAATAATATAAATTGTGGTCTGGGTTTTAAATATGAGTTGTAGCTGAGGTTATAAAAGTAGAGGGCAGGAGATGAAGAATTGGAATCCCAGGGCTGCCATAGGTTACTGGCTAAATTGGATTGCAAGTCAGCATGATATGGCACATGCCGCTGAAAAACACCAATTTCACAACTGGTGGCACAACCTGATTTCTACACTGGTGTCTGTCAGTTATGTTTTTTTCCCAGATCAATATGAAGATTCTTGGGTCAATATGACAAAAGTGCTCCAACCAAAGTAGAATACAGCCACCAGATGGGTCTGCATACCGTACATGTCCTAAAATATCACATGAAGTGTGTTTTAATAGTATGTTTTGAATCTTAAAATCTTTTGACTCTGATGGCTTGAATTAATGTTTTATTCTAATAACATAGCCTTCATTTGAGAATTTTTGAGAAAAGTAATGAGTGGTTGATAGAGTCGGCTGCAATATTGGATATGTTATTTTCACCACATTGACTGTTGAAGTGCAAAGCTGCATTGACTGTTAACATGCAAAACTAAGTGAATACTTAAAGCTAAGCGATTATCATAAGAATGCCGACATTTCAAGGAAATGTTCACTAAGAAAAAAATACAACATTCAGCACAGCTCTTCTTTAAAATTAATCTTACATGGTCATAGCCCATAATTCCAGACACAATACTTATTTATATATTTTTTTAGCTGCAAGCTTTGGTAGGGAAAAATGAGGGCTGAAATGGCTGTATTTGAAAAAATAGAAGATGCCTGTAAATTGTATTGCCTTATGTCATCTTACAGGAGATTTTAGAACATGAATAACCAATGGTGCAAAATAACGAAGAAACCAGAGTCCACTGATATTTTTGTCAATTTCAGATATAAATTTAAAAAAACACTTCCATGCAGTGTTTGTCAAATTTTGTCCACTAATCAGTTGTTTACTCCATTTGGAAGATAATGTGTCTTGATGTCGGAGGCTGTAAAGTCAACCATCATATCGAATACATTTTTACATGTTCACTACCTGCAAAGCTGGGTAAATACATGTTCACTACCTGCAAAGCTGGGTAAATACATGTTCACTACCTGCAAAGCCGGGTAAATACATGTTCACTACCTGCAAAGCTGGGTAAATACTTAGAAGCAGAAGCTGACTCGAAATGTTCTTGCTCTTTTTCCACTGTGTTTGCACTGCTGCTGCACTTTGTTTTCTGACTCCTTCATTTATACTTGGACATATGGGTGAGATACAACAACATATGTTGGCATGAGAAATGTTTTGGGTTGGACTTTTTGTGACCTTGGGTCAAGGTTATGACTGGCACAGGTGCAACTTCACTTGTGAAGCACTTTTTTCTGAAAAAAAAACCGGTGATATTGTTATGACATGGCAGATATAATGTACCTTTGAGGGACATGAGTATATTCGATATTGGATGACCTTGGGCTATTTCCAGGGTCACAGGAGCCCATTTTTCCAAAATAGAAAAATAGTATTTATTGCCACCATATTTATCAGACCAAATAGGTTCATATTTTGGAGAATAATTTATATAACCATGTCACTGACCTTTTTAAGGTCAAATATGTTGCTCTCAATATGAGGAAGTTGAATGACCAGATCAAACGAGAGGTCTCTTAAGACTTGAGAGAAAGTTGGTCAAGTCTAACCTTCAAATTGACAAGGAATTATAGAATACTTTCTTGAGCTAGTATCTAGTTTGCATAAGGTGATTTTCAAAATCATAAAGGTGATATTTTGCAAAACATTTAAAAATAGCATTTATTACCACCACATTTATACAAAATATGTTCATATTTTTGAGAATAATTTACATAGAAACATTTACAAGGTAAATTGATTTGGTCATGCACAAGAATAGGGATACCCCCATGCCTCAAACAGATGAACCCCATCGCAGACAAATTTAATCAGTTCTTTGGGGAAAAATTTCAAACAATCTGCAGTGAATTAGACAAAGTAACCATCAGCACGACAGATGGCGCTGTGAACAATGCAGAGGCTGTTCCCAAGGTGACAACTCCCTTGATAAATTTTGAGCCATTGTCAACAAATGATGTCATAAAATGGTCAGAAAGGCAGCAAACAAGTCATGTACGTTAGATCCACTATACACTTCGATTCTACATGACCTCTTGGATGAACTGCTTCCATTGATCACAGCAATCATCAGTAAATCATTAACTGAGTCGTCAGTACCTGTCAATATGAAGATTGCACTAATTGCACATCTGTTAAAGAGCCGGGATTAGAACTAATTAAACCTAACTTGAATATCCAAACTTACTGAAAGGGCAGTAGCTAACCAATTGGTTCCACACCTAGAGAGAAATGGTTTGACTGTCAAATCCCAATCAGCATATAAAGAACATAGTGTCGAGACTGCTCTCCTTAGGGTACAACATTATATCCTGTGTGATCTGGATGAAAGTCAGTAATACTACTTCAACTGAACTTACCTGCAGCATTTGACACAACTGACCATCAAATACTGTCAGTTAGACTGGATGTGGTGTCACGGGTCATAACCTTGAGTTGATAAGGTCATATGGATAGAAAACAGTATAAGTTCGGGACTTGCAAATCCACCAAGATCCTTTATTTTCCAAACAACATGAAATTAAATGATGGCAAAACTGAAATGCTGATTTGTGCTGACAAGCACAACTGACAAGCTCAATGTCTTTGCTGGAAAAGCCATCAGCACTGTGAGAATAGGGGATCCTTAATTTGGCATATGCGATTGAACTATGATTTGATTGGAGAAGTAGGAAAAAAAATGAAAGCCAAATTTTCAAAATCAGCAAAACATTTGACAGAAATAGCATTTTGTCACTGCACCTGTCTTAAATTCTTTGAATAATCAATGTAACTCGGTCACCTATTTATATGCTAAATAGGTCAGAACCACCATGTAGGCATGATGAACGTGGTCAAGGTCATGATCTACATCATGACAACTTTGCTTCATCGCCAGCCTTTTTGAATACATTAATGTTGGAATATGTGAGTATTTTGATATTGGATGACTAAACTATTTTCAAGGTCAAGGAAACTTATTATTTTACAAAATCTCCCAGAGGGAATATTTGACATGACACTTAAATATCATATATGAACACCACATAAACAAATTTAGTTTTTTTTTTTGGCGACTTTTTTGTTACGTTGGATCAAGGTCAATGTCATAGCCGAGCATGGCATCATCTTTGCTTGTTGAATACTATTTTGACGGTCGGAATATGGTAATATCAATATAATCTGCTATATCTAATAATCGAATCTGGGGCTCGGAATATTTTGATATTTGGTGTTATTTTCAAGGTCACATGGTCACCATATTTTACAGAACACACAAAATATATTTTTTTGCCACCACATTTATCCTTTTCAATATGTTTCTGATTTAGAAAATAATTTATATATAACTGGGGCCCCCATAGGGGGGGTATGAAAAACCCAATAATCCCCCTTTTTTTACCTAAAAATCCAAAAATCCTTATCTTTTGTAGCCAAAAATCCTTAAATATTTTTCCCCTCAAATCTAAAAATCCAAAAGTATAAAACAAAAAATCCTAAAATATGTTTACATTTAGTACAAATATATCTAAATCATTAATTGTTTGAATTAATAATCCTTTATTACTGAAAAATCCTAAAATCCAATTATCTTATTAAAAATCCATTAATCCTAAACACTTTCCTCAAAATCCAAAAATCCCAGATATTTCACCCCAAAAATCCAATAATCCCTCTTTTTTAGGCCAAAAATCCAATAATCCTAAAACCCTATGGGGGCCCCATAACTCCCCAGGCTTCTTTGACCTCTTTATACCACAACCGAAATTATCGAACTGAGAGCTGGAAAGCTTTGAGGGCATGACCTTGTGTACATTATATACTGTGCTGACTTCATTTTTTTTGCCACTCAAACTATCCAGTTGATAATCCAATTTGCAAGCATCTCATGGAAATAGGCTAAACATTTCTAAAAACATACAAGAGTCAGCTGCGGCCTATTTTGTAACTACATTTAGCCTTGGGATTTGCAGATGACGGGGCAATAATAAAAGGCTTTTAACAAAACAAGTTGCGCTTTCACAGAGGTTATACGTTTGCTGAGGCTCTTGTGAAACACATCTCATTCAGTACAGGCAATTTAGAGAGCATTATTTATTGCTATTTAACGAGGTTAAAGAAACAAAATGGGACAATATTTGTTCTGCAAATCATTCAATAAGAAAATGTTTGTTGCAATTATGTTGGCGTCATATTAAACTTACCCGTATGGAATCATTTGAGCGATATCATGATGTGAAAAAGCAATATCTCTTTTTTACTTTGTAATTATTTGGTTTTTATTGCGCTTAAAGTAAAATTTGAAAGATCATATATCTGAAGCGCTCTCCCACGTCACCCAGATGACTTATCAGATATTGACACACTCCTCGTCATTGCTGCACTTGACATCGGTGAAGTATCGTGTGGCACTGTCTGGAGACTCCTTCCAACAGGTCTTACTGCCAATCCCCCACTAAAAGTAAACTCATGTTAATTGGTTGTGAGTAGCAAAATATACTGATTTCAATGGAATTCAAGATAATCTCATTACATAATCAACAATAAATAAGGTAATGAACATTAATCATTTAAGAAAAGATAAGATATTGCCTGGACAAAATCACTGACATTAGACTCATGGGAAATTTAATATTTTTTTTTTTTCTGATTTGATTGATTAATGTTTTCTGAATCAGAGACGAAGAACCTGATATATATTTATAAATAATTATTATTATTATATAAATACCCCGTCCTTATCACAGCCATAGTTGAGTGCATCTGGACCCAAGTTCTCATCGAAACCTTCTGAATTGATGTGCACGATGACCTTGGCCTCGAAGTTCTGGGTCATTCCATACTGGATGACCAGACCATAGTCCGTCCGCACACGTAAAACCTCGGCGGCTTCCACAGGGGAAGAGTACTCCAGCATGTGGTTATACATGTCCTTGTTGACCTTGGCTGAGGCATCATATACCTGCACAATTATAATAACAACATGATATTATGGCATATAAGGTCAGGAAAAAAGAGCTGTTTCTTGTCATTTTTTTGACAAGGAAAATGAGAATTTATTTAAGGAAAGAAATTAATATTTGTGTTATATTCCTTTGTATAGTGTGCGAAATGGCATGTTGTAATAATCATACTTCACCAGGAGATAAATCTTTGACTGGAACTTCATTCACATTTGAATGGAATTTGGAACTTTTATTTATCGTCAATTAATAGGGAAAGAAACAAAACTTTTTCATGGCCTGATGAAATATCTATCACAGGAATAGTATTTGAAAAAGGTTGACTGTGAAATAGAAATAAGCAGAAATTATAATTACCCTTAATGCAAATATATTGTGAGACAGTGTATCATTGGTGGAATCTGTATCTACGTCAAACAGGACCACCACTCTCTTCCCGGTTCCTTCCACTTCATATGACATGAGACCCTTCGAAGTACCATACGTCACTGTCAACACGAGAACAAGTATTTGAAGCCAATATTTGGGCACACCAAATGTTTTTTTTTCTCATCGATTCAAAATTGGGTAAGTTAAGAGGTGTTTTTATGTATATCTTTTTTTCTCTTTTCATGCTTTTTAAACACAGATCGTTACAGAGGTGGTTGATTCTCTACCTATGCATTGAAACCTTTTCTGGTGTGATAAAGAAACCTTGTCAGGGGCCACAGCTGCGCCTGACATTTCTTCTTGTTGAGGCGCTTAGCATTTCTATTCTTACTCATATCAAAACCAATCGCTAAATACATTTTTCAGTTCTTTTACTTTGATAACGTATCATAACAATGCTATTATTATACAGGGCAGGACATTGGTAACGTTCTATATCGTTTTACAACTCCCTGATAAGATGGAAAGAACAGATTCAGAATAATACCTAATGTTGTTTAATAAACAGTGATAAAATCAGCTGACACTTGGCTAAATATTTTGACACCACCATTAAATTGTGACATGTATAATGCGCCAGGCATATTGTAAAGCACAATGCATGTAACAAACGTGCATTATTAAACCGCAGGCACGGATTGCAATTGAATCATATTATCCATTTTGATTTTTGAATACACTGCATTACTTGAGCATTTTGACTTTCTAAATATTTTCCTCGTATTCAATGTACTCATTGAAATAGTCTTACAAATCACGTGGAATCTTCACTGCCATAACAATCATCTATCATATGGAATAAAGCTACACCAATCAGCATAATCTATTTAGAATAACTTACTCCATTTCTTCTGGAAGAGAAGCAGGGTGGACTTTCCAGTAGGAACCTCATAAGGTGCCGCAGAGTGGATCTGGCCTTTATGCACATACCAACTCGGATTCTGGCCAAATAAAACACTGCATTCTTTATGAAATATTTCAACCTATGTATTTATATACTTTTTAAAAATTCCTTTGTCAAAGAAGGGAATTATACAGCCATCTCAACATGCAGTATTTTCATGAAAGTGTTCTTCGTAATTATCTGATTCAATTATCAGAATTGCAATGCAAACATTAAATGTATTTTTACCAGTTGCCGAGTGTTACTTCTGGATAGATAAAACCATTCATCTGACGATATATATTGTACAGAAATAGTCAGAATTGACAAAAAAAAAAAAATCTTACAATGAGCCGGCTGCCACCTTCATTTCCGAATCCAATTGCCGCCTTTTTATTCATCAGCCCCTTCATGATTGAATCGAGAGCATTGTTTATGCGGTTAACCTTCGCACTGTTGATCAGTTGACCGGGTTGACATCCCAAGATACAATCTATACGCTGAAAAATAAATAGGTGACTTTGCTTGATTATTATTATATGACATATCTAAAAAAAATTAGTTATATTTTATGCTGAAGTTTAGAAAATTAAGCAAACTTACAACATTTTTATAAATTCATTTTACTGCACACTGTATGTCTATTATGGCCAAATGTTACATCGTTATTTATATATTTGACATAATGAGTAAGATTTAAATTCAAAATGACCAAATGTTTGACTGGGTGTTGTCCCCCCGCCTCACACAGTGCAAAAAAGGTTTACAAGGAACGGTACCAGCCAAGCCAAAGGTTCAATCTTTATTGC
Organism: Amphiduros pacificus; assembly: GCA_949316495.1. Taxonomy (NCBI): domain Eukaryota; kingdom Metazoa; phylum Annelida; class Polychaeta; order Phyllodocida; family Hesionidae; genus Amphiduros; species Amphiduros pacificus. The sequence goes on along the minus strand of OX439003.1, from coordinate 43,969,749 downwards.
GTCTATGACGCATCAGATGTCGTGCGCTCGATGTTAGTATATCATGATAATATCTTCCCAAAAACGAAGTCCGAAAAAATAAGTCTTCACGGATAAAGTTATGGCTATAAAATAACTTTCTAACATGACGATGGGATACTTGATTATTCACAAATGTTTTGAAACGAAAAAAAAGAAGATTAATCTTGGAAGATGATAAAATGTACACATGCAACTTGGTAACATAAGTTAACTTTGCAACGCGTCTTCAGTTTCATTGTACAATATGACAATCGTGTTTATTTCAGACACAATAAGTCTGGTTAATCCAGGGAAGGGCCAGACCAATACATATCGGATTATTTGATATTAGGTTATATATGTATTTATTTATCTACTGTAATAATTTAAACAGGCTTCAACAAATAAGGAAAAGAATAATTCAAATTAAAAAAATTTCAGTTGCACTGACTTTGTCAATATGATTCTGTCAGTTCATGAAACTCAATCTTCTCTGAAACTGCAGGGTGTGTTTAGTAGCTATATTTAAGTGAGATGTATTTTGTCAGGAGATGAATTATATCAATTATTTATGAGGCTAGGGTATTTTTCAAATTTGTTATGGTTTAAAGGTAAAAATACAATAGAAACGGCGAATTGCTTGTCTGATGCACAGAGCCCTGGGACATCCAGTGCTTCATTCCGCAAACCTTAATATAGCTCCCCTTTGACACTTCTATGGAAAAGCAGTGCGGGGGTGATGGAGTCAATCCGCCATATTGTGTACAATATTTTACACTGTGGTTACATTGACCATTTTCAACCTGTAAAGCTGGGCGGATACTTAAATGGTCTTTTAATAGTAATTTACATGATTTGTCAGGTTAGGTTCAAACATTGCAATAAAGCAAACGTCAGCCCTGCTGTTTGTTAATATATCTATATTTTGAAACAATAATGTGTTCTTACTGGAGACACTGGCTGATTGAGGAGTGATGCTCCGAGTACTGGTGTTAGGCACAGAATGCTGGCTCTGCAATTATAACATTTCTATCAGATTCACAAATAAAACAAGGTACAAATAACATAAATTTGATAGATTTTGAAGACTTACATCACACGTGCATACATTGTGTTGATATGAACGAAATGAAACCTCCCTACTGATATTGATAAATATATAAACCTAAAGATAGTGTTATTTAGATCACTGATATCAAAAAGATGTTCTGTTCCCATAATGACGCACAGAAGGACATATAAGATTACAACAAATGACATAAAATCAGACATAATTAAATCAACACCACAAGTTCATGACAAGCCAAACCATATTTTTGAGACACTAATATCTTGTATAGATCATGATATTTGGATGTGTTAGACATCAAATGAAATTATGACAAGAAGAAAAACTACAATGACTCAGCTTAACACTATTTGTGCCAGTGGGAATGTCAACATACCACAGGTAGATATGTCACCATGTCACCATCTTCAACAGAGCATTGTCTTCAAAGTCATCCATTAATTATATTGTTGCTGACAGCTGGAGAATTTCCATGCCACATTTGTCAGCAAAGACAAAAATGATCTTGATGATTGTGGCTTCATTTTATTTCATTAAATGCATGAACTGAACTCAGAACAACACATTCCAGTGAAATACGTATACAGTGTATAAACGTTTAACCAAACTTAACATTCACGTCAACTGAATAAATCTAGAATACGGGTTCCACAATGTCCAGCGGAAAAGGTTAGCGGAAATTAGCTTTTTCACCATGGCACCATAATTACCATGCTTTTATGAGACATTATAGTCCTATAAGGTAATTTATCATGCTCCCCTTCCTAGCAAAGATTAAGAGTGGACTACGCTACAGCTGCCAATGACCTTTTAGGTTCAGGCGAATAGCATCTACTATAAACAAGAGGCAACAATGGAGTGCTGCTGTTAGTTATCGTCCATTATTTCTTAAGCTCACAGCATGATGTTAGGGACTGTGATATATATATATATATATATATATATATATATATATATATATATATATATATATATATATATATATATATATATATATATATATATATATATATATATATATATATATATATATATATAACTGTCAAGAAAAAGTAGGTGGTCAAACACACTAAAACGTATGCATGATTAACTGCTCGTCTCTGAACTGGCTTCCCATCAAACTCCACAGAATGCTCCCATGTGTTATGTGCCAATAAGTCTTACCAATGATAAGAACATTAACATTGTACATTAACAACTAACATTGAACATTAACAACTATCCCTTAGTGATATTAATTATGTGCCATATTGGATGATTTAGTTTTGGCAATTAACAGGTAATTTACATAAGAAAACTCTCAAAAGGATTGCAATATGAGGATGAGCTCATGCAGAAAAGACGTTAACTTTCTGGTTATTCATTTTCAGTATCATTTAGGTCCAAGTATTTAAATACACAAGAAGGCTAAATGTGGCCGAATGTATTGTCGGTGGATGCTCAGAGGCTGCTTTATTTTCCTCAAATTACGCTTAAAGCTCTACAATTCACAACTTTTAATAGTACCTTCCTTATGTTGATGGTTTAATTAATAAAATATTGGAATCTTAAGGCAAATCACAGTTAAACAGTGGAGTCTGAGGTGCACATCTGCTTTTTAATCAGAAAGGGAGAGTAACAAGTTTGGGGATTTTGTTTGACTGTATCATAAACAACTGTGAAGTTCTATTAATATAAAGGACAGTTAATTCACAAGTCATCAACCACTTTGATAAGTTTAGAAATAAAAAAAATAAAAAAATAAAACTGACATACTATGTGCACATAAAAAAAGGTTCTCCTGGTCATGTTTTTCCTGTTGCACGGTTTATGGCCATGAAGGAAATGAGAATATTGCCACAATACTTAAGCACAACTCCACTCATACGTTCTGGCTTTATGCTATAGCCACACATTTCCTCAATCACACTTTCTCTCTTACGATAATTATTCATTGCCACTGCTTTGACTGCATTTTCAGGGCCGGATTGGTCCTCGGTGTTTTACGATGGCATTAAGGCGGCCTACACCCTGGTTACTCATCGTTTGCTGATATGCTGACAGGTTCACAGTGTACTCCTTTTGTATTGGAATAGCAGGTGTTTACACCTCGATCACACTATTCCAATTCATGATGACCAGGCCATCGTTTTGTGGGCGATCAATTTAGTCTCTTGTTTTTCTAATCATCTTTTAAAAGGTTAGATGTATTCTCAATCCTTTATAGGTTTCGCTACTTCCCTGATCGCTTTCTCATGATCTGAATTTACAGAATGTTCCATCAATATTCAGCAGAAAATGGAGGGTTATGGAAGTCTAATCCTACATCACCCTTTATCTTGTATGGTTTCTGTGATTTATTTTAGAAAATTAAATGTGCCTTTTGTTAATTCCCTTCATCTGTTTGTCAAAATTGTCATTAAATATGATATCTGTACCAAAATCAGTGATCAATCTGTCCCACCGTAGCGGGACACAAGTATCTATGACATCAGTAGCATGGAATAAAACATAATCTGTGATATCACACAGTAGCAGGACTTAACATTAACTGTGATATCACACAGTAGTAGGGCTTAACATTAACTGTGATATCACACAGTAGCAGGGCTTAACATTAACTGTGATATCACACAGTAGTAGGGCTTAACATTAACTGCGATATCACACAGTAGCAGGGCTTAACATGGAATGGTTTTCAGAACTCTGGACTACCATGGTTTGACAATTTAACATTTCTACTGGCCAGAAATGTTTCTCTATTATTTTCCTGTATATTTATAGTTATATGTTATAGGCCAGTAGAAGCGACAAAATGAATTGCAGAGATATGTATAAGAACATGTTGAATTGTCCCTATCTGGTCGGCATCCTAAATGTCAAGTCCTGCCGTGGTAAGCTAGTCTATCCAAACACAGAGCAAAGCCCTTAACTGGTCTTCTTGCCTCCACACTCTGCTTGGATTTCATCTGGTTTCCCAAGCTAATCAGCAGTCTAAGAAAGCGGCCTTGGCAAAGCCGAAGCGAATCAGTCAAATAATCATACGTTTCCCATGTGAATCCCAAAAAGAAAGGCACAGTGGAAAAAGACCACAGCAAAAACGATTATTGGGGACTGGGTAGGTGATTCCTGGGGGTTGAAAGTAAGTTTTTGGAACTTATTGATACGCTACATAGTTTTGTATATGTTCCAGGTATATATGAATTTCAAACGTTTAATGAAACATGAAATTCTTATGGTTTGACAAACATGAAATTTATCACAACATTGAATTCACATCTATGTCCAATATATGTACTTGACATATTCCTGGGGCAAATAAAATTCATATGTTTGAAAATAATTGTCTAGAACACATGGAACTCTTGATTGAGTTTCAGCCCCAAGTACAGTATGGATGCTCACAACATAGATAGGTTCATAAGGGATGTTAACAGTCAAATGAAGCTCATATTGTCAGAATATATAGATTGCATATGGTGCAACAAAGTGACATTTATTGTTGACATCAGCATGGATTGTCAATACACACTTTTAAAATTCCACAATGCTCACTTTTATTTTTTTTCTGTTCACCATTTGTGAAAAACCGTGTAGGTAACATTCATGTGGCACTGATTCCAGACAATATCTGCTCACAGTGCTTCATAGTAAGCGGCCAGGATTAGTACCGGAAATCCCTGGATCCTAAGCCGAATGCTCTACCATTTGAGCTATTTCAGCAATACGATAATGACTGTTTTTGAGGGAGGAATTGGTTTAAACCACAAAAAAAGAGAGAAACTCACCATGGTCCGAGAGAATCGTGAGTCTGTGCTTTAGATTTTCGGAATATTCTCTTAAACAACCTAGTGGATCTCTGAAATATTGATGGATAACATATTAGAGATGGATCCTATCCATTTTCTTTTAGGTTAATTTATCTTAAATCTTTGATGATTATAAAAAGTTAGAGATATATGTCCCACACATTCATACATGGGAAGTAGGTCAAAATTAGAGAAAACCTTGTCAGTTATTCTGATTGCCGTGACATTTCACAGAAACATTCTCCACATCTCAAACATCTCAGTCCTTTCCGTGATCCTTTTAAAACAAATAATGTCAACACAAAAATGTCTAGTTAGCACTATATATTGCCAAACATTCCGATTGTTTGACATTGATTCAACATTCTGCCTATCAATGAACAAGTTCAATTGTCATCTTTGATTTTTATGTTTTTTTTCACTTTCAAATTAGAATAAGGCAAATTCCATAATCTTGAGTTTGTTCATCAAGCATTGTTATGGTGAGACCTTGAGTTCATACGCTGCTCGTTAAATTCTTAATTACATATTGAAATCTGTGTTTCTATTTTATGGTAAATACAACATCTATATATATCTATATATATTTCTCCCATGTAATTGTAAATGCTCAGATAAAGAAGGTAACTGATAATTAAAAAGATCATACATACGGATGAAAGGAAGCTGGGCCGTATATGATTTTCCGTGTTAAACTTGTGGCAATCAAAATTCTCTGTAAAGTCAAATATTTAAATGTCAGAACAGGTAAAGCGTTCAAACAAAACTTAATGAAATATGATTTTAAAGATACACCGTACAAATGACAAAAGCCAGTTCAGAGCACTAGATTTACACGAAATCCTTTGGGGTTTGGTGCTTTGTGGGATTTTCACTTTGTTGAGTAGAAAGAATTTAAGAATTTTATAAACCAAAGGACATTCAAGTTTTTGCCGTTCAATACTTCAATGGTGATCAAATTGGAAGTCTCAACTCGATCTAAAGCCAAATAAATTGAGTATTATTATTCCTCTTGCCCGCAGCCGCAGGACACCTACTCTCCTTTGCATCGGGCTCAGTATATAACACCTATAGTGAAGAGGCCTAGTAAAGCTGGGTACAGGACACCTACTCTCCTTTGCATCGGGCTCAGCATATAACACCTATATTGAAGAGGCCGAGTAAAGCTGGGTACAGGATACCTATCTTCATAGCATAGAGTAGCTTCAGTAAATGAATGCATTCATATCATCAATAGGGGAAACATTTACAAACGTCCACAAAGGTGATTGTGAAAATACAAATTTTGCTAGCAATAGCATACATTCAAATGATAATAATTATCAATAATATGAATAGGAATGGGAAAGTCATTAATTAATTCAAACACGGCATCCGCTGCACCGATTGGTGTGATCTTGGGCTCATTGGAAAGTAAAATATGAAATATTAAGAAAGGTTGAAGGGACATAGCATACATTTCTTTTATTATTAGTCAAAATAGCCAAAAACTGGTTTTTCATGCAGAGCAGAGGGAGGAGCTTACCAAAAAGGTAACAGCAGTATTGTACATGATCATGTTAACATAGCCTCACGCAACTGTGTTTACCTTGCTCGCAGCGTCAAGACGTCTTCATTGCAGCTTTAATCATCTTTCTACACCAATTATTGACGAAACTGTGGTCTTTTGTATGTGTAATATTCAATTGGAAGAGTTGTGCATCTCGTAGCCTCACGCAACTGTGTTTACCTTGCTAGCAAAGTCAAGACGTCCTCATTGCAAGTTAAATCATCTTTCTACCCCAATTATTGACGAAACTGTATGTGTAATATTCAGTTGAAAGAGTTGTACATCTCGTAGCCTCACACAACTGTGTTTATCTTGCTCGCAACGTCAGGATGTCTTTATTGCAAGTTAAATCATCTTTCTACCCCAATTATTGACGAAACTGTGGTCTTTTGTATGTGTAATATTCAGTTGAAAGAGTTATACATCTCGTAGCCTCACGCAACTGTGTTTACCTTGCTATCAAAGTCAAGACTTCTTTCACCATTGGCATTGCAAGTTAAATCTTTTTACTCCAATTATTGACAAAACTATGGTTTATATTAATTTTGCACCTCTGCCATTTCATATTATTGTCGGTTCACTTGTAATAATAATAATAATAATAGACCTAATAATAATAATAATAATAATAATAATAATAATAATAATAATAATAATAATAATAATAATAATAATAATAATAATAATAATAATAATAATAATTATCAATAATATGAATAGGAATGACAAAGTCATTAATAAATTCATACGCAGCATCCGCTGCACCGATCGGCTTGATCTTGGGCTCATTGGATAGAAAAAGATGAAATATTAAGAAAGGTGGAGAGGACACAGCATAAATTCCTTTTATTATTCGTCAAAATAGCCAAAAACTGGTATTTCATACTGTACAGAGGGAGGAATTTACAAAAAGGTAACAGCAGTATTCATATTAACATGATAATTTATGATGTTACCATGACGTCACTATGTTGACACTTCCATGTTTGATGTCACTATGACAACACTTTCCTGTCTGACGTCATTTTGACACATGTCTGTATGACGTCACTAGGCTTAAAGATGCCCAATTGTGGCCGATGATCTCCCGGTGCCCGCATGGCAATCTGAACTGCCGGCCGATTTTGTAAAAAAAATACACATCGGCTGGGCATCTTAACTGAAATCGGCGCAAATGTGACTGAGGCATTAATAATGTGACCACAGCTACGGCATCTCTCAGATTGTTGCTGATAAACTCCCTGGCGCCCAGGACCCTGTGAAGTCGGCCGATTGTTACTTCCCGGCCGGCGCCCGGTGCAAATGCGACTGAGGCATAAGGCAGTTCCAGTGCTGTGATATTCTTTGTAGGCTGATTGGAATTTGTCAGTAAGACAATTTCGTACTAAATGAGGGAAGTTTGGAAATATAGGTTAGGTTTGAGACAGGACTGTATTTCTTCTCAACGAGTTCTAGACCAAATTTTTTCAAGAGAGGTGCAATGATAGCAATTTTCATATTTTCTGATACTGCTGAATAAATCAATGATTTGTTGATGATGGCAGTAATGATGGGTAAGAGATCATCTATGAGATCATGCAGTAACCAGGTAGGGATGCGGTCAAGTTCACATGACTCGGAATTCTTAGCTGCCTTTTACACCAGTTTGTACACATCGTCCATTGTCAATGGCATAAATCTGTTCAGCCCTAATGGGGCAGGCAGGGGCTGTGTGCCATTGTTCGTAGTGTCACCTGGTGGCGGATTTCAAAAAAAAAAAAAAATGAAAATAAAATAAAATAAAGTAAAATGATTGCAGCATAAAAATAAAAAATCAATATTTTAATGTATTTTGGGAAATCCTGTCGACTTACAATTTTTGGAAGCCTCTATCTCAGACACTGTTTTTGCATACGCATGATATATCTGGGCTAGTGTTATGTGTTATATCGTTCCCTGATCTTGTATTATGTTATTATCTTGTCGGCAGTCATTCGGAATAAACACCTTCTTATGTGCTGCAGCTGCTGCAGCTTTTCCCTCCCAGGAGAGATACATTTGAAACCTTTATAAACTGATTTTACAAATATAGATCTATTAAATCCTTCTTTTTAGTCTGCAAGTAACTAATTAATGTTAGGATTGTATATACAATGTTGAGTCTCTGGAAAAAGAAAATCATCAAGTTTAAATTCTAAAGCTCTCGATGATTCTTCTTTATACAAGTGGTTTGAATAGTGTCTGGTTTATTGGTGAAAAGACAAAGATATTTAGAGTGAAAAATAATAAATATTGGACTTTCTGAATTTGCAGCTATTATTATATACTGCATCTTGAAAAGCTAGTTTTTATATCTGAATGCAAATGGTAACTCATCTACTTCCACAGCAAGACAGGTAAAAGTGGGAGAGTCTCAGTCCTTAATTCTGAATACGATTCAGCTTATTTAAATATGATTGACGAGCTGACCCATTACCGTGCAGCCATAATCAAAAAGTATGATCAGCTCCCAATCAGTATGTGCCACAACACGCAGCAGCTTTTATGCCTACTAGCGTTTCATTTTCTTTTTATATATTTCTTTCTTGTAGATGTAGAATGAAGTAAAGTTTTAGACCAAGATTTTTTTTCTCCTAAACCCAATTTGCGCTGCTGAAATATATGCAATAGATGCCAGATACCAGACTCATCTCCGTGCTTGACTGTGCTGAATTTGATAATATTAGAGATACATATTTGAGGTTAAAACCGGCTAAGAACCCAACAAAATTAAGGTATATTTCCTATGTTTAATATTACTGAAAAGAACCCCGTCGCTCACAAAAGAAAGACACGGGAACAGAAATTCGTTAAAAAAATGGACATTCCTACCCCGCGCCGGGGCTGTACGCAGCGTAAAATAAACGAACTAGTCTGGCAGCTTCAAGGGAGAGGGGCCGTAAATTTAAAAAGAATTATTTAACAAATCAAAATGATTCGTTTTGGTGCAAAAAACCGAAACACAACCCAAAAAACGCCAGCGTAATCGACCAAAACGTGGTTTTAAAGACATTATATCGCTCATATAACACTGTACGCAACTCCCTTCGAGGGGGGTCCCTCACAGCACCTCCACAATGAGGTAACGTGACCCACAAACACCTCCGCTCCAGAGGCGCCATGAGAGGAGGTGCAGCACCTCCAGAGGTGCCTGCACCTCCTCAGGCTCCATATATAAACAAATCATAGGATAACGCAGTCAGTCCCCATCCAACTGAAGAGATCAAAGTGATCGAAACCGTTGTTGGTCTTGGTAGGGACTGCGATCGTTGTCGAAGACTATTTTTAGGATCCTTGCCATTTTCTCGACCTGCGACATGACAATTCAGTGAGGCAGCACTATATCTGCTACAAGTAGGTCTCATCACGAAATGACTGAAATAATGTTGAAAGTGATGTAAAACCCCAAACAAACAAACAAATAACATAGTTCATGTATTGAAGAAGTGGTTTTTTATTTGTCTTTCTTCCATCCTCTCACGCAACGAAGAAAACGTATACATATAATTATTCAATAAATGCTCTATGTAAAGTAAACCTGATGTTCACACAACAATTAACAGAAAAAGAAATGCTTATTCAAGCAGCGCCCGTCTATAGTAAACTGGTCTTGTATTCGTGTCTAATTTCCTTTTAAAATGGCAGGTGAAGTTTGAAGCCTTTCTAACAATAATGGTCCCCTCAGCATGGTTAGGAGAATCTGCCAGAATATCAAACTGTGCTGAATACAGGGGTGCCATTGGGTCGCAACAAGAAAATTGCCAGGATTGACCTTCTGCATCAAATATTGACATTGATTACACTTGTACATATCACAGTTGCCGGCAGGGGGATTAGGTGGTACACAATCAATAGAGACAGTTTCCAACATCCTAAATGTATCAGCTACATTGCAATGATGAATGCATCCAAAAGGTGGCAGAATTGGACTTGTCCTTGAGAGTAAATTGTGAATGACTGGAAATTACCAATAGGTCTTCGGTGACCTTGCCGTGATAGAAATCACTTAAAGATTTGTAAAGGTTTGTCCAAATTTAGCTCTTTATCTGTTGAGCTGGTGGCACAGTCGATGTCTGAAGATATTGAGAATTATAATTAAACATACATATGCAATTATTCTCAACAAATAAATAGTCTTATTTTCAATTCTTACAACTTGTTATAATTCTATACCATTCATTCAAGAAATTCTACCTATCTAATTGATTTAACTCATGTGGCATGACAGAATTGCCTTATATTTTATTGTCCTAGAGAAACCACTTCTAATAATACTAATAAAACATTTCTATAGCGCTATTTCACTACTACAACGTATTTGAGGCAATTGCATGTATCATTATTATATTTAAAAAAAATCTAATATCAAATATATTAAAATATTTATATGCACATAATTCATGTTTTTAGTAATAATATATTGTGTTATTCATAAGGTTAGACGAACAATATATTGGCGTTTTTCTCATATCATATAATAGAATGGAACTTTCAGTCAATTTATGAGTATTCCAAAACGTTTTTCCCTTGGTATTGAAGGCATACAAGTTATACGAGTATGTTGAGACTTTCGGGCGCAACGTTACATTGACATTCTTAAGCTTTAGGATTGGCCTCAACAGACAACATGATTCACGATACCACATATATCAATGTCATGAAAACAAACTTTGAAGACAATACAACCCCGTGTAGATATTTGATGGAAAGATCAATGACTTTATTCTCGAGAGACATAGTGACATAGCTTATATCATAGACACCAGCTTGAAGCAATCTAACATACTTTATTTAATAATGTAAGCCGCAATGTGTCGATTATGATTTAGTATTACTTTGCGAGAAAAAAGACAATGCCCTGTAACGAAGTACATTGGAGAAGCATCGTGCTGATCATAGGGAATCTGAAAAGCCAAGATAGTGCCAAAAGTGTTTGATATAAGCTGTGTCAATTCTCCCATCTGTCATGTACAGCAAAAGGGAAGAAACTTAAATCACAACCTTGGGTGAGAGGATTTTTAAACCATGTATAAATTTGTTGAATCTACTGTCATGGCTTGAAGTATGGAGTTATGTGTTTTGTACCTTCCAATCCCGAAATACATTGTTTTAAAACTTATCCTAGCCTGACATTGATTCATATCCCTGCCTAGATCTAAAAGCTATTGTATAAACATCAGAAAGGTCTGTGAGCCTGTGCTTTGCTGGCTGAGAAAGGTTGTAGTTGTTATGCTTTGTAGTTGCAAATATATTGAGCAATTGAGCAACAGGGGACACAGATGTTTGTAATAATCTCATTTCTAAGGTATTAAACCTATAATAATTTGGTTTGCAGATAGTCCATGGTGCTGATTTTTGTTAAACAGCATTCTTTTTCAAAGAGAATGAAAAAGTAATGTTCCCAGGATCTAGATATCATGCTGGACAAAGAAGAAATGCATTCGTTCATTTTTATCTCATCAATTACAAATCAGATGGGTGGTTTTGAGCGTTTTATGAGTAGATTGAGAATGACTTGTTTTTTTACTTAGATATTTATTGATAGAAGATATTTAGTGATGAATGTTATTAAACCTTCACAGATATCACAGTGCTTAATTAACACTGAATATTTGTCATTTTCCTTGGACAAAAATACATATTTTAACACTGTTAAAATATATTCATTGGTAACAAATCAAATCTTCAATGAAATTTATTTCATTTTAAGTTGATAAAGCAGGTAATAACTTGAATCCTATTCAATTTGCACAAAATTTGGGTTCTTTACAGTCCTAAAATGCTTTCACATACTGTGTGAAATTATGTGATGTGTATGTTCTACTTTACTGGGGAATATTATAAATCTTCTGTCTCATATCATCACACTCCCATGTAGCACCACGATCATATCTACAGATAGTTGATACTCAGCACTGCGAGGAGTGTGTCGTATAAAGCACAAGAAATATTATAATGGGACTTTAAAATGGCACACACGCTCATGTGAAAACAATCAACAAATACTGAGCTATGATTGGCTGAGAGACAACTTCCGTGTTTTAAATAAGAGCAACAGATTACTATGGGAGACCCAATCAGGTCAGCAGCCCGACTGAGGGATTAACACATTGAAATGATTTGAGATGATTTCCCTGTACCTGAATGAATGTTCTACAATGACTAAATGGAGATTAGAAATATTGCTAATTTCTCTTGAATGAAATAACAATGAACCATTGACACGAACATTGGCTCAACTTCACCAAATGTAGATAATTATCAGATGTAGGTGACATGTGACGTGATGATTTGATTTCCATCATGGCTGACATAGTCAAATATTGGTAATAAGTCCAAATTTTGAAGATCTCGAATAGTGTTGCTTTGGAATAATAATGTACTGATCTGTACTGATGCAAACAACACTCGTTCTGGTTTAGATTCCCTCAGATCAGCACATTAATATTCCAAAACAATAATATTCAAAATCAAGTGTGGAGTTTTACCATATTAACATGATGGAAATCTACGAGTCACGTGCCACCTGACTGTGGATTGCGTGAATAGCAGCTAAATTCTAGCTAGTCAATATGTGTGATAAAGGACGGATCAGCACAGAACTATGTCGACTCTTTTGAATATGTCTCATCGGTGAATGAACTTCATTGAGGCCCTCAGGCATACGACAAAGGCAGGCGAAACCCATAATCTTGGCACTTATCACATGACCATCGTCACGTGATCCAATGAATTCGTGACTTATTCGTGTCTGTGCATTGACGTAGAACCACAATTGATTTTGTTATTTGTTGAATGTCTGAGTCTAAATTTGTTTCTGGCCCATTCTGAAGAAAGTCAGAACCGATGCTTAATACACCAAGCCTCAACTGCTTTTTGATAATTCACAGTCCAATAATTTTATTAATTTGTCATCAGACTAATATGTACCGAGAACAACTCAAAGTAAATTCACTTTTTTACATAAAAGGAAGCGCTATACTTTATTCCGGAAATTTGGAAATTTATTCTTGTATGCCGCGAAATATATAGCATATTTCTGCGAGATAAAATGCTCAGTAAACAATGTGATTACAATGTAACTCAAATCATTTTAAGATGTTCAATGAATAGTCCGTAGAATATCTAATTAACAACAGTTTCAATGGCAATGGTAGCTTTGTTGTGAGTGATGGCAAATCCTTTCAATGTCACTTAAATATTATGTCATGTCAATTCACATTAATATTATCCCTTCCTGACATAATCATAATCTCCCAAATTGATATTTAATACATCTGATCAGGACACTGATGGTAGCACACTGTCATAATGCGAAGTCAATAAAACCATTTGTCATTGCTGACAGAATTAATTCGCAAAATGTGACAGAAAAGTTCGAACTGAAGGGTCTTTAATGGCAGGACTGACAGCTAAATGAGCACATGAAGGAGATGGCGTGAAAAAAATAATAGGCTTGATCAGGACAATAGATTCCTGTTGTTGCTCAAGTGGTGTTTTTTGCAATAGAGGAGACTATGTCACGCTTACAACAACTTGGATGGATGCTCCTTGGCATACAAAAATGAGTTGAAGAACGGTAAACCAATAGAAATAAGTATGAGGAGGAGAAGGACAAGATGAATACGCTCAAAGTGCAAGCTGGTGTAGCCTTACAATGTCCCTGAAAAAACTGATTGCACATGAAAATATCCTGAAAATATCCTGACTCAACAAAGAAATATCCTGATTCTTCATGGGACCAATGACATGGGAATTTGCTGGTTCTTCTTGAGAATATCCAGATTTTACATGGGAATGTTTTGATTATTTATGAGAATATCCGGATTATTTATGAGAATATCTTGATTCTCCTTGAGAATATACTGTTTCTTCTTGAGAATATCCTGATTCTTCTTGCGAATATCATGATTCTTCTTGAGAATATCCTGATTCTTCTTGAGAATATCCTGATTCTTCTTGAGAACACTCTGATTCTTCTTGAGAATATCCTGATTCTTCTTGAGAATATCCTGATTCTTCTTGAAAATTGTTCTCCATCTTGACCTTATCTATCCCAACTTTATATATTGGATGGAATATTCATTCAAACTCTACACGGGATTATTCATCCAAGCTCTTGATCCATTCATCCCAAATCTACATGGAAATATCTATATCTATCCTGGAACTACCCACTCCAACTCATTTTAACCCAGTTTGTATCACCATTAATCTTTATGGAAATATCTTGACCCCACATTGAGACATTCACCCCGGTCTTGACTAAAACGTTTACACTCTTTTGTAACACCTCCCATTACCATGAATGATAGGGAATTAGAATGATCATAAAAGTGTTAATGCATTTCTTTGGGCAACAAGATGTTTGTGCCACCCAGAGACGCACCTGTTTTAGCTTAATTTTGATGGTTGCTCTTCTTGCTTGAAGTCCATAAAGGAATAACGCTCTGAATGGAATGGCTCACAGCGTCCATCTATTTAGTCTTTTGTTTGCACATATTATAACATAAAAAATGTTTTCCTTGCAATACCTAGCTTTTCAGAATACTAACATCGGGAGCAATATTGCACTGGCAATAGCCATCCGGTATAAATATTTGAGGGACAATTTACTAATATATGCAGTTATTCATTGGCAGATGCATGCCCATTATATGTGGAAATAATTGAATAAGTCTTTTTTGTTTTTACTCAAAGCATCTCGCCCTCTCTGCATATATTGTATGGAACCTTTGAAAAGAGACCAAACATGTTTGTCTCGTCTTTTATTTGCTCATTTTCACACCAGCGCTAATGCTTTTGGCAAACATTATAAGGTACTTTTTGCCATAATTAGCTTCATTTATATCTCATTTAATCCTTTTCAGCCATTCATAAGACTATGACATTCAAAGGTCATGCTCAGCGTTCTTTTTACAATGTTTATTTCCCAATAAATTAAAGGTGGAGCACGTGAGGGTGAGAATTCATGTCCAATACTTTTTGTAATGAAACTGGATCCTGTCATTCGATTTCCAAGTATTTTATCTGGCATCATATGTTAATGGGGAATGCGTGAGAGGAAATGGACAATGCACGAGAAGCCTTGATTGAAAATGATATGTTTTGGAAAACGTCAATGTCCATTGTTTTTCAGTATAGATTTAATGATAAAATGAAGTACAGATAGGATTAGAATGCTCGCTGGAGAGATTGTGCATTTATACACCAGCCAAGTCGGCTGAAGGGTATTGTCGTCATCTGTGTCTGCTCAAATAATGACAAACATTTTATGTCTCATGATTTATTAGATTTACATATGTTGACTCTATACCAGTTGTATATTTGATGAAACGAAAGCTCTTGACGAACTTTACCTTTTTACACAACAGTTGAGAATTCAGGTCATGTTTCCAATTATAGTGTGCCAGTCAGGACCGCGTCATCACTCTGTCACCCCACTGAGAGAGGGGTATTACCCCAACTTGCAGCCACCCTGAGACACACTCACACTGTCCCAGCCAATGGCTGAGTGTCCTGCCTGGGTAGTAACCCTAGGCAACCAGGGATGTTGCCCTTGTAAGACACACTAACGCATGCGCACTGAAAACAACTTGTTGCTGGGATTAAGGGATCTTATCCATTCTGACCCAATTATCCCTTGTTTTACAAACATGTTGGCCTAGATTATGATCTTAACACAATCTGGGCATTCACCACAAGTATATCTATAAATAACAAATTCAAAGTCTTCGTTAAATAGCCATGACAAGCACTTCCTTGTGCAGGGAGGGCAGGGATTGACCCCTAAAATGATGGAGGGATCAAGATTCTAAATTATGGGGGGTAAAATGTATCAGATAGCTTAGACCTTTGAAATATTACTTTCAATAACACATTTGAAGCTAGTGGTAACCATCTTTTTGTCCAATGTTTTTGAAGAGAGCGGGAAGAGAGGGGTTTGTGAGACCAAGTTAGGGGAGATTCGAGTCAATCTGTGACCAACATTGTCACAAGTTGTGCAATATAACTTCCTTTTTTTCAATCCCCCACTCATAAAATTTGGTATCCCTATAGAAAAGGCTACAGATGGTGTATTTAGTACAACATATGCAAATTTCTTAGCATTCTTCCCCTCACAAAGGGCTTATATCTTAAAGTGTGAAGTTTAGTGAAATTCTTTGCAAAACCTTGAGAGGGAATTCCCTTCTTAAAGCCCACTTAGAATGGGTTATATGTCTAATAATTAATACATCAGGTCAATAACATGTCAAGGTACTCTCAAAAACAAAGTTTGTGAAGATATCATTTTGAAGAGAGCGGGAAGAGAGACTTGTGTAAATATTTTTGGATTTTTTGTATAAAATTTGCTTCTTCACATTAAGACTACAAGGTACTTTTCTAATTAAAAGTGCACACAAAATATATTAATTTTGTATATTATGAATTGTACATTTAGTTGTGATTGTAAAGAATTTGACATATTGTGGTTTACTTAAATAGTATTTTCTTGAGTGAAGTTTCTGTGAGAGCAGGTTTTGAACAAAAGTGGTGTCCCTCTGAGGTGGGTGAGGCCAGGGTCCAGATAAGCCGTGTAATAGAATATAGAGGAGCGGGGAATGAATGGGCAGCTGATGCTATAATTGGAACATGACGTATTCCCGGGTTGTATGCCCAACTGCAAGGTCACAAGGTCAGCTTAAATGCCAAGTGCTTAAAAATGCTTTGTACGGTAAATTTCATGATGATAATGTGGAAATGAATACATAAACAGATCGTGACCTAAACATATTCATTACAATGTCCGAGATATTGAGGCAATTTTCAACTGACTTTCAGACATACAGCTGCAGGTTGTTCAGTGATCACGGCTTCGGTCCTCAATCAATGAATTGTATTAGTGAAATATTTTAAAATGTATTTTAAGAATTCTGCCATTTGGTCATTCTCCACTAGTCACTCACGCATTGACATATCTAAGCCTCGCAACCAGACTTAATTGAATGCTTTCCCAAATAAACAATACACTCATAATAATGGCCTTTACCTTCTTCTGTCTCTGTAGAATGAGTTAACAGAAATAGTAAAAGTAAACTACGTAAAATGATCGTATAATCTGGAGTTACAATATTAAATGAGATATTGTCATACCAATCATAATCTCTCGCCTCACCCTCTCACCCCCCCCCCCCCCCCCCCCGCTTGTCTGCAATAAGAACCACCCAAAAGCAGAAGAAATGTGAGAAAAGAAGCGATAGTTGGCAGAGCCTATAGCAGCCTTATCGAAGTTCCCCACGGCAGTGAGCAAGACCGGGTGTGGCGTGGCGTGCCATGTGATAGGTGTCATCAGGCTGACGGCCTGGCCTAACTCAATACCGCCCCGCCGCAGACCTCCGGACAGCCGCCGACCACATCATCTGTCCCGGGCGCACTGGGCGAGGACACGGCAGCTTTTATCCTAGACGGTCACATTACCAGCAAACATTCACTGAAGATTTTATAAGGAAAATTGTATTGACAGTGAAATTTACAGCACACCAAACCACTGGTGTTTCTGCGGCTTTCTGAATTCTATTCTCAGACACAAGATATACTGCATTGTGGACGGATCCCATATTTTAAGAACTCTTCAGAAATGATGAATACTGGCTTAATCTTCTGGTAGGCCTCACAAAACCAAGCACCTCAAACCGTGAGTATTACTTGCGCGAGCATACATATCCACATCACGAATCACCTTGAACTATGTGTCAGATTTTAATTGCTCTCTGTCATTTGACATGAAACTGACCGGTTTTTATTTTATTTTTTTGTATTTAGCGCACACGCAATACCACGGGGTGATATATAACTTTTAGTGTGTCGGCCGCTCAACTTGATCAGCTATACAGATTCACAATTACTTGGGTTTTATTTACTTTATTCATTTAAATAATAGAAATAGAAATGCTTATATATAATATATTGGGGTAGTTAGAGTAGAGCAGTTTAATGATCTCATCTGGGAACGCCTAAGTGTTAAAGCCCTGTCGTTATACTTAAGCAGACCCGCAGGAAGACGTGCTGTTGTGCCAGTCTAGAGGTCTTAAAAGATCACACAGCAGCACACAGAGGCCATATTGTAAGGTGGATATGCCATATAAGATACAGGCTTCACATCAAACGTAAAGGTGTGTAAAGAATACTGTTGGAATGGATGATCGAAAGAATGTTTGAAATTATATCTAGCATGAACAATAACCGTGAAGATCTGTGATGAAAAGGAAATGGACAAATTTGTTCCACACAATGCATGTTATGGGCAGAGCGTGCACAGAGTATAGAACAAGCACGTTTGACATAATACATTGAGATGGAAAAGGTACAGGCAGGATACTTTGACATAATACATTGAGATAGAAAGGGCATAGGCAGGATACATTGACATAATACATTGAGATGGAAAGGGCATAGGCAGGATACTTTGACACAATACATTGAGATGGAAAAGGTACAGGCAGGATACTTTGACATAATACATTGAGATGGAAAGGGCATAGGCAGGATACTTTGACACAATACATTGAGATGGAAAAGGTACAGGCAGGATACTTTGACATGATACATTGAGATGGAAAGGGTACAGGCAGGATACTTTGACATAATACATTGAGATGGAAAAGGTACAGGCAGGATACTTTGACACAATACATTGAGATGGAAAAGGTACAGGCAGGATACTTTAACACAATACATTGAGATGGAAAAGGCATAGGCAGGATACTTTGACATAATACATTGAGATGGAAAGGGTACAGGCAGGATACTTTGACATAATACATTGATATGGAAAAGGTACAGGCAGGATACTTTGACATAATACATTGAGATGGAAAGGGTACAGGCAGGATACTTTGACATAATACATTGAGATGGAAAAGGTACAGGCAGGATACTTTGACATAATACATTGAGATGGAAAGGGCATAGGCAGGATACTTTGATACAATACATTGAGATGGAAAAGGTACAGGCAGGATACTTTGACATAATACATTGAGATGGAAAAGGCATAGGCAGGATACATTGACATAATACATTGAGATGGAAAGGGCATGGACAGGATGGTTTGACGTCCATATATTTAGATAAAACCGACATGTACAAGGTGGGTTGGCAAAGCATTTAGATCAAAGGTAAATATAATAGGTGACTTTATATAGAACACTCATATGACATGTAAAGGTTAGGCTTACATAAAAAAAATCGCTTGGAAGAAATGGACATGTACATTAAGAAGTAAAGGATATCCACGGGTTGGGCTGGCATGAAACATTTAGAAGAAAAAGACACGTACAGGGTCGTTTAACATAAATCATTCATATAAAAAGGCCAAACACGGGTAGGCCTGACCTGCTACATCGATGATGTACAGTGCAAAATGGGTTTAGAATGAGAGTGAGATACAAATGTTACCCTGCTAGTATATGGGGGCTTGACAATAAAGATCCGTTTGTTTCACTTCCTTTTATTGGCAAAACACATCCGTGCACATACATATCATGTTAGCTGATCTTGAGAGCCGGAACAGGATGCAGATCATTGATGCTAATTCTCTTGGTAGTGTGAACGGTTATAGACATCATATTCAACATCAGATTATAACTTGTATTTATATTAAGAAAAGACAAGACTAATACTTTAGCCCTTATTAGGTCATCAGATACAACTATGAATGAATATGCTCCCGTGATTGAATAGGGGTTAGACATGTGGCTGATAACACATCATGTATATATATATATATATATATATATATATATATATATATATATATATATATATATATATATATATATATATATATATATATATATATTTAGAAGCTGGTACAGATATGAGGTACTGGAGGTATCTTTGTCAGACCTCATTATGGGATACCATCTCATACCTTAATGTGTGTAACAGGAGAGTGCCATCTGGTGTTAATAATGAATTTATTTTACATACCCCACAAATCTAACGTTCATATCAATGGCGCTAATGCCATTATCCACCACCAGGGCACTTATTACTAACTGTGACACTAGATGGCAGTGATTTATATAGTTATGGCCTGGTTGTATAAATATGCTTCTCAGACATGTTTGTTCAAAAAGGCCTTGTACAGGTTACTTATGTAACTGTGACTAAGCAGCTGCACTATGAAGAGTGGGGTATTTTATCTGATACAATCTCTTTCTATATATATATATATATATATATATATATATATATATATATATATATATATATATATATATATATATATATATATATATATATATATATATATATATATATATATAATGGTATAAGATGGCCAGAGCATTAATTTCAATGTAGACACATATGGAAATGGCAATTTCCGTTTTTTCTACCGGAAACCGAAGCCATTTACCTAGAATGTCATTAGCAATGCTTACGTGGGCCGCATGTCAGTTGGGGTGGACTGACATATTTTTATGTTCTTTAATCTATATTTTAAGACATTGATTCGCAAACACAAATCTTGACAATGACTCAGAAATAAAAATCCAATTTATGAAGATTGTTCATTTTCAAACTGTACAAATGAATTGCGTTTGTGATCTGTTCACATACATATAGCAGAACTATAGAGAAGTCTTTAAATGGCCCTCAGACACACGAGAAATATGGAGCAATAAACTCATTTCCCAATCAAAAGGTGACCGGCAACATTTTCATTTCAAATGCCAAAATGCCAATAGTGAATGCATGATGACAAATTCCAGATTCATAATCTGTCTTTTTACATAAAAGAAGCCACCACACCTGAATATCCACCCAACCAGTCTGACGGGTTTACATTTTCAAATATTTATGAGTGGTGCCATTTGCTTAAAATAATATGCCCCAATATGACTGAATGGAGGTTGAAAATCTTGCTCATATCTCTTATAGTAAGAGCATTGCATGTCACAGATGTATCTCTCTTGTCGTTATACAACATAAGTTTGATCTACTGAGAATCTTTTGATATCAATATGCACGCACATACAGTGCTGCACGTATTCTGAGGTACAATGCACCTCTTTGTTCCTTAGATCATTGAGATGGGTGCACTTGATGATCCTCTCTTTTTGATTGGTGTCCTAGTTTTACATTTTAAAATATTTATTTGGTGAAAATTATAAACATTATTGTTAACATTAAATCCGCGAGGAAATAAAGATTAGAGTCAATGATTCTTGACGTGGTTTTTTATATTAGTGTATAGAACAGTCGTGGGGATTTAAAAGTTGAATAGGGAATAACGGCAAATGCATTCACACCTGATCATTTGTGATAGCTGTAGACAAGCTTTCAAAGCATGGTGGCTGTAAGTTAGTCTAATACTTCATCAATATACTGCATTACTTACTGCATTATTTACTCGTCCTGTCCGCTAAGATATCATCCAGTCATAATTGACCAACATCAAGGCATAACCTGTGACCAAGTGTTGACCTAGATGCTGACCAATCAGTTCAACTCTCAGTACAAAATATAATACATATGAATATTCATCTATTCTTTCACCAATCAGTGAACAGCCTGATTCTTTTGAATAGTCATGACATGTGTCCGTTGTTGACGTACATTGTCACCAATGATGATAGGGACTGATATGAGAGATACGTCCTGTAATGAGGGTAGACACGTAAGAGCTTTCTAAGATAACAGAAGTATTATTTATTAATTTGTGGAGATAACAAATGATCAGAAAGTCGGGATGACAACAGGAAAGAAAAGTAGATAAGGAGATACATCTGGTAATACTAGAATTCCCAGGGATGGATAGCGTCCTGCATTTCCGGAAAAGGTGAGATGAAACGGCCAAAGAGCCATTTTAAAAGCAATCCTAGATCAAAAGGACATGACGTGCCAAATTCGGGAAATGTATTTTATAAATATTATATTTTCAACCCTGACGATTGTATGATAAGGTGGCGTTTTATATCCTCACTATGTCACTGATATACAGATTTTGGATGAAGAAATATTTACAGTAAAACAGCATGACAAGACAACTTACTCTCCTTAGCAGACTCAGGGTGTATATGCCACGCAGAGTAGACAGAGCTGAATCTGACATTAATTACACAGAAACACTCACTTGCATCCTTCTAACTGACATCAGATATACCATTTCACAGGAGAAACAATTCATCCATTGAAATAGAATACGCGGCAATATTTGTCACAAGTGCAATTTGCTCAGAATTCTTCGGTTAAAAATAAAATGATTTCCAAGGAAATCATGTTTTTTGTTGTTGCAAATATCAGATTTATGATTGAGAGCTATGACGCCAGTAGTGAACGGCATTGGTAACCATGATTACAATTATATTGATACTTGAATTTTCAATCTCCATTTCAATTTCAAGATTGTTGGAATATGACTGACAAGATTTCTTGAAAATCGAAACAACAATGTGCCGTGAACAGCATAGAACACTAGAAGTTAATATACCTCATTCTTTTATATAAAAAGATATTTCTGACAGGTGGAGGTGGCACATTGTTACAAAAAACGTTTTTATTGATATATTACGTAAATTGTGAATAAAGCATTTATTTTATGACACTAGCGTGCAATTGAATGATGCGGAAATGTAATTAATTAATTAGCCAGAGAATATTTATATTTTAGTTAGAATACATTATGTGCTAGACCCTTCAGAGATTGAACCCCCGTGTTTTAAATGCTTTCACAGATTAGGATAAAAACAATTTTTCATGGAACACAATCTTCAACTTTTCAATCCCCCATGACCATTCCCCACTCCAGTGTTTCACCTCAAAAGTCAGGTATATTCGCTTATGGAAAAAATATGCATGGAATCAAGATTGGTTTGTTTGTTTGGGGTTTTACATGACTGTCAACATTATTTCATGACGAGACCTATATGTAGCATATATAGTGCTGCCTCTTTTAATTGTCATATTGCATGTTTTGACATGACAACCCACCTCGTGACAAATTACCAAGGACAGGGGTTAACGCTTCAGGTACGGGCCTCAGCTCATATGAGAAATAGTAATGTGAATTCGATACCGTCGCAGCCGTGAATTGAACCCATGACCTTTGAATCACCACAGAGAAGCTGGTCCTACAAAATATCAATACATTCTTGTTGGTAGTGGTGGTATGGGATACTCCTCATTACATCGGTAGTAATTTATAGTCGTCCAGTCTTCTCGCTACATCTTAATAAGAATATGTTCAGATACAGAGTTATTAGTGTCTAGTAACAGAGGTTTAAACCACGTGCATTAAATGCGTCTCACCACGCCCACTTTGTAATGACGCCATACCATAATATGCAAGGTTATTTTGGGCTCAATTAAAATTGGTATCGGAAAATATCAATTAATATTATGAAATGCATAGCCAGTGATATATTCACGTGTTGCTTTGTGCCTTGCAATTTATCTGCACCCCTTTATAAATGACAAGGAGTTATATAACACTTTATGGCTTACATTACAATAGCCATTAATCAATCCGTGATTTCTTTTTACCACTCTTGTCATCTACGTGGTGTCCAGCAGTACATTCAGTGTAAGGAAGTATCTAATCTCTCACTTTAGACAAGGGGAGGGAGGGGGGTCTTAAATTTATTTTCATGATTACAATATACCCCATGATCTAATTTCATCAAGCCCAAAGTGATCACCGATCAGCATCAAGGAAAGTCTGCACCTCTCTAGAACTAGGGATGATTGATAACACAAGTCTGTTCTGTCTTGCATAAAAAAACGTAATTGATGACTGCAGGTGTGGTTTAAACTCACAACAGAAGTGTTTAATTATATATCAACATATAAACATAACTAACTGTACAGGTGTATTTGTAATTTAAGTATTTGAGTTCACAATTTGCATGTCAATTTGTTTAAATATAACACAATTACTTCGTCCAAGACAGTATTATGACTAACTTACATAACCATGTTAATTCATAATACATTAATCTAATAAGAATTATATCATAATTCTTACAAGTACACACAATCACGATGTTCATCCTTTCAATATCCCTATCATATTATGATAATGTGACAGGGGCACGTTAAGCATATGTACATTTCATGGTGGGTGTTCCTCGGGGAAGCATTTCATCTGTTACATTTTCTATTGAATTAATAGTATTGGAAACTCTATTAGACCTTGAACAGGCCGTGATGCAGGCTGTGGTGCAGTTGGTTAGAGTGCAAGCCTTTTAGCACTGGCCCCTCTATGGTGAACCAAGGGTCATGGGTTCAATCTCTGGCCATATTGGCATTGAAGTGAAAGTAAAAGTTTTCATGTGCTGAGGACCGTGCTCTGAAGGATTAGATCATTGTCTTCCTGAATCTGTGACTGAGTGGGTTGTCATGTCAAGGACCTGCGACATTGAGGCAGCACTTAATCTGCTACAAATTGGTCTTGTTGTGAAATGACTGAAATGATGTGTATAACCCCAAACCCACAATCAAACATCGATCTGGAACTGGTTGTTCTATATTTATTGATGTTTTCATATTTGTTAAAGATCGGTACACATGTGAGAAACAGTTGCAGCTTGACACCTGAACAGAAACCAAGAGTGGGCAGATGAAAGTGGTGTTAAGTTTTCAATAGAGAAAACAGTGTGCATGTTTTTTGATAAGCGTAGGGTTCATCCAGATCTTGACTATTACCTTGGGCAATCCATAAATTAGGTATGTGAAAAGGAAATGCCAGAAGGCATTAGACCCGCTGTGTGTTGTGGCACATACTGATAAGGGAGCTGATCACACTATTTCACTGCAATTTTACCAAGCTCTAGTAAAATCAAAGCTTGATTATGGCTGCGTTGGATCAGCTCCCACAATCATATATGAATGTGTTGATAAATACCATTCAAATTCAAGGAATGAGATGCAAAATCTTGCTGTGGAAGCACATGTACTCAGACTTGAAAAGCTGGGTCCAGAATTTTATATTATTTTTCACCCTCTGTGTGTTGACCCTTTCGCTGATAAACCAAACTCTATTCCAGCTTTTGGCATTCATATGAATAAATCATTGACAGCTCTAGAATTAAAGCCTGATAAAATTGCAAAATTCGGATGTTCAATTCTAACATTAATTTGTCACTTCAACCGATCCTTCATTGTATATTAATAAAAACAATGAGATAAATTCAATACATAAAAGTTTCCAATGTATCTAGACAATTGGCTCCTGCCCTATCTCATGCAATCACAATATTCTGATTTTCTCTGTCAGCTTTACACTCAAAATCCACTAAATAAAAAAGTGCTAGAAAGACAGTAGGCGCTGTGTATAAACTAATGTTAGATAGCTGCTTACATCCAGAGTCAAAACAAAATGGAGGTAAAATCAAGCTTATATATATATATATAAATATGTGCGTGTGTGTTTGTGTGTGTGTGTGTGTGTGTGTGTGTTAAACCTCCATCAGAATATTATTAGTGTCATATACTCTAATTAAACAATGCAGCTGTTTAATAATATTCTAAAAACCCACATACAAACACTGACAAATATTGATTAGATTTCTCAGGGGAAAATATAGAGATTTTTAGGCCTCTCTATTCCATCATAAATCATTACTCCAACCAATGAATTGGTAGAATCTAACTTCACAAAAAAATCACTTAATTCTCGGTTTCTGTTCTATGTTTCAAGAGAGGGTTCTTGTCAAATTCCATTTCAAGCTGGTGCACAATCATTGGAATTTTTTCAAGCATAGGCTCCAGGGAGTCACAACACGAGCCAAGCCAGAGAGTATCTTAATGGTAGGAGGATGCCTTAATGGAGGACTGGCATCTAGGTGCCTGAGGCCCATGACAGTGTCCTCCACACCATTTGACTTCGTTGCCCAATAGATGCTAGTGTATCTAGTGTCCCTAAATCCTAATCTGATTTATTATAATACATATCAAGTTACCTGAAATAAAATTATATATTTCATGCCACAAAAAAGATGCAATTAATGATGAGAATTAATAAAAAGATTTAATAAAGGATATATATGCATGTTTAGTTGGTGAGAAGAATCTGATATTTCTTTTGTTTATTTACACAACAGAGAAAATAACATTTTCTACTAAAATATTTATACATAACTTCGAAATCTGAAGTTGCTTTTAGTTGTTTCTATGTGAAATATTATAGACAATCTGTCATATATGAAACAGTTCACAAGATACATCCTGCGTTTATAGGCCTCTACTTTCCTGTGGTAATAGACAATTCATTGGATGAAGATTGGCCTCCATTAGTGTCGGTTGAGTCGGGCCATTATCCGGCGAGATGTTGTGCTTTAATAGAGCATAATAAGGAGCCGCACAGACAATAAGGAGCTGTCGAAGCCTCAGTCTAAATGACAAATGCGTATACATGTAAGAGTCTAGGAAAAAGCAACCAGAAGCGCCTCTTACAATCGATTCATTAACCAATGTTTGAAGCGGATATGATAAGAGTGTGTTGCGGCGTAAACAGAGAAGAGCATTTTTTTTTAGCAAGCTTCATCGTTACATGATATTGAAATAAAGGGACGATCATTAGATTTCTTACGGGTAAAGTTTTGAGATAAATACCATGCTTTCCTATTTTTCTTTGACCGTAAGAATGTTACGGTTTGTTTCATTTGAAATGAGCACATTAGTCGTCTTCTTGATAATTTGTTAATTTTAACAACTCATCAAACAATCTATTCATGTTGTGCCCAAATTTTCTTGCTGTGATGGAAGAAGGTATGTCGTTGAAAATGAAAGAATCTCGCATCTTCTCGTGTTAAGTCGGGTGATGAGAACCAAGAGAATCTCAGACAGTTAAGATTTGAATTATGGCAAAAGGACAGATAACATAAAGTTTATACAAATACAATTTACATTCAATCAATAATCCTCCTGACAAGTATGCTGATCATGATAAACCATTTCCAATTCAAGTTCAGTCTATTCATCCGATAATTCTTTGTTTTAGGCTTTTTATAGCAATATAATGATGCATTATTCTTCACAATCAAATATAAATGTCCTGCTACTGATGTCTGGTTATCTGTCACTGTCACAAAGAGATACTTTTTTTCAGACAAACAGACCCTGTTGTTTCCCTGGACACTTACCTTATGGTCTGCCAAGTATTTTATTTTCTCTTCACAACATAGCACGGGCGTAACACATTGATTTAAAGTATCATAGACAAGATCTCGAAATGTACGAGAATTTACAACGTCTTTAAGATTCTTGTGGATTAGAATAGTAAAATGTTGGTATAGAATTCAAGGTCGATGTTTATCAAGTGAGGCAATGCTTTTTTTTTCTTTTGCAATTATAGTGCATTTAACGTCAGCGGGCGTTCGCTTGATCGTTTCTTTTGGGACCATATTAGGTATCCTAGGCTTGATAAATTACAGTGAAAACCTAAAACCTTACATTAAGATAATAGAAGTCATTTCTACAGAAAGCAATAGATACTTTCTTTGCTGCATGGATATTCTGAAAGGAGCTGTTGTTTTACTTGCCTAAAGTGGCACAAGTGTATGGAATTACATGTATGGAAAAATAAGCGCATAAAGACATGACAGACTGATTAACACATTGAAAAACCAAGATAGATTAACACATTGGAAAACCAAGATAGATTAACACATTGGAAAACTAAGATAGATTAACACATTGGAAAACCAAGACAGATTAACACATTGGAAAACCAAGATAGATTAACACATTACAATATCATTATAGATTAACACTCTACAGTATCGAGACAGATTGACACATGATATCGAGATAGATTAACACATTGCAATACGAAGGTAGATCAACTCATTAATATATCAAGATAGTTTAACACATATAACACAGATTAACACATCTGGAAAGATTAATAATTATGATATTGAGATCGGTTAACACAACTGTTTTGAAATAGATTTACCCTTGTGAACCTTTTTTTATACCTTTTTTTATTATGAGGGTCCATACCTGAGGGAGGGGGCTGCAACTCAGTCAAAGACATAATACGATATTGAGAGAATTTGTTGGTTTTGGTTCATTGTGAAAACAAATAAATATAGGTATTTAATGCAAAAATGTAAGAATGTGATAGAGTAAAATAAGTAAGAATAAGGAGTTGACATGGATCTTAAACAGAACGGTGTTTTATTTCCCAACTGCTAAAACAATATTTCTGTAATTATGCCAGAATGTTTGGTGTCACAAATATTCACCAAGAATGATATTCGATCCCTGAAAACTAGCTGAAAACCTGATTATCTTGGGTGATGCTCATCTAAACAGAAATAAACCTTTGTTGATGACAAGACTCAGTAATTGCCTTTTTGGGGATGATGTCCCGCAGTGGTGCTGTATAAATTAACAAGTAGGAATAGACATTTCTCTCAGAAAACATCATTCTATCCATTGGGAGGACTATCCTATTACAAAATGTAAATCAATTTATTATATTTGTTCCAAACAAACGTTTTTACATTTAACATTGAACATTTTGACTTTGATGTGCAGTGGATATTTCTAATTATACGTGAGGGACATTATTTAGGTAAGGATTTCTGCTCAAGTGCTTTGTTTCTACCTTGATATTATCCCTATGCAAATGCCACGCCTTTTTCTTTATCACACAGGACCTTTTAGACATTAAACATATACTATATCACAGGCCACAGGCTATAGCACCGTTGGTAAAAACGCAAACTTATAAGCACCACTTCCTCTGGGATGAGGTTTGTGGGTTCTATTCCCAGCTGTTTCAGCTCTCGATTCTTGATACAATTTCTCATTTAAGCTCATCCTAAACGGCCAACCCATTCTCCCTGTAATTATGTGACTTGATGGGTTGTCAATAAAGGACCTGCGACATAACTATAAATGGAGACATCACTATATCTGCTATAAGTTGGTCTTGTCATGATATACTGTTGAAAGTATATTGAAATAATGTTGAAAGTGACGGAAAACCCCAAGCAACTAAACAAAATACGATATCCCCCCACCAAAAAAAAACTAATTCAGCCATAGTGACAGAATGATTTCTTTTCTTGCAGCGAGTTGTTCCCGTTGTTCTGTCTTTTTCAACCATCACATGTCAAGGGTGATCTCATCCATTTGTCATCTGTTGCCCGATGGACCGTGTGCTAATGCTGGCGAGAAAAAACAATATTATTTGGTGATTGTTTGAGGAAACCCACCCGCCTCTAGGATCATGCAAACAAGCATCTTCAGTATTGCATTTTATGTGGCTATGTTGATGTAGTTGATTACTTTGTCCCTCATATCTTACTATGCTAATAATGTTAATACACTCATAAATATTTATACAAAGTTTCCATACAAGTCCACCAAGCTGCGCTCATCTTCTATGTGAAAAGCAGACTTGTTATTTCTTGCAAACAAAAAGGTCAGGTCTGGTATGTGTTGAGAGGAAGTCGCGTGGCTTGGTAGCAAGAAAGAAAATATCTTTCATCAGATTCGATTTTTTCTGAGACTTGTTAATGCCAAAGTGCTAACAGAGTAGAAGCTTGCACACATATATCTTTGTGTAAAAAGGGAACATTTTCCTGAGTAAGCAATGTGATTTATACCACGAATGGAAGGACCATGCCAGGCCCTGATGATATACTGGCAGAATGAGTCTGACAACATTATATTTGTGTCGACCAACTAAGAGACATCCCCCTGTAGTCCACACACCTTTCTGAGCGACTGACTGCTTATTTGTAAGTCAGAAATGTAGCATACCCATGAGGGAGATATTTACTTCGTTAGATCTAACACAAATATGTGTTTGCTTTAACTGCATACAGTTCGCTGTGTTATGCCTAAGATATATCGCTGTGATATACCTGAGGAGATTACAAGTAAAGGCGATATATATATATATATATATATATATATATATATATATATATATATATATATATATATATATATATATATATATATATATATATATATATATAGACCCAGATACACACACACACACAGTGTGGCGATTCAGAGATGTTTAATGTCCTGTACATTGTCTTCACTTGAAAAACTATATCAACTATCGTGAGACATCCGCCATAAAAGTACGAAAGCTATTACTTGAATCACTGGCGGCCATTACCAAAATATCATTACAATGTTCAAAATGGATCGACATTAGTTTTACCTGGAAGTGAAAATAAATTAATGGCTTGTTTTACGGCATTAATATGCATTTGCGAGACTAATATGGTCTAATTGGGGCGTTTAAGCAGGAAAATTAATCCTAGATGTAAAGTGAATTAAATGTCAATCCAATACAGGCAATCCATAAATATTGCCACGTGACGCTGGTGTTTGATACTTGCTTGGAATATAATCATACTCCAAGGTACACGTATGCTATCTTCTGTTTTGTGATTAACAATTTCTTTCTGTATAGAATTACAATGTGAGGAACGGGTTGATTAATAAAAGCGTAATACAATAGGATGAATATTGTTTAAAACAAATCTCCTGTGTTTTTAATGTCACGAAATGTCCTACAATGCCTTAAAATCTGGTATACAATTTAGGAACATTATGATTGGCACCGTGCCTTTTTAAAAGGGTTAAATATCAAGTCCTGGTGCTGTTCCGAAAAAATAATTCAATATCTGAAATAAGAAAATTAGCCATAAGGGTCCACGTCTCAGCCATTTCAAATTAGAGGCGACTGATTGATAGAGGAAACACAACCTAATACAATTTGTGTGGCCCTTCGCTACATTTTCCACAGTGCATTGTGATGTTCCAGCCAAATTGTCTTACCCCAGTGGGTATTTGTAATGTTTTGTCTTCAGTGTTTTGTTCTTATTAACGACTCCATTCCAATTTTTACCACACAGGTTCTGATAGAAGCCAGCCACCGGGACTCAATGTCCTCCCCTTTAGAATAGTATCTCAGGAATTTTCTTCTGTGCCATAACATAGCACACAATCAATAACACAGTTGGTAGTAAGGCACAGCTGCTTTCAGTAGATATCCACCTGACTGATCTCATCATCCCATATTTAAGCCCTATAATACCTAATGTATCTGACCCAACAACATCCATATCAGGATTTTGTCGGTTGCAAACCGCGGAGATTATTGATCCTATGAACAAACACACACAGTATCTGTGTTAATGTCCATGATATATGGCAGATAGGTAAATTATATTCTGTTATTTATATAATTCTGATAATGCATATTATACACTTATGCATTGAATCACATATTTGATATATCCTGCCTTGTGACTACTCATATATTTACCAGAGACTATTTTACTTGTCATCTCTGATCAAGGCTTTTATTCATTCCAGAAGACTGTATTTCCTCAGTCTCATTAATTCTGCTTTTATGTGCACATTCTTTTGTGAAGAAGTCATTAAGAAGCCATTAATACCCCATATTTGGATTGTTTGAAAGGATTATGTTTACTGCCTAATGAAAGGGGCAAATCTGAGATAATCGGAATTATATAAAAAGTGTACCTGTCTCATTGGAAGAAAAAGTTTTGGTGGTAGCATCAGTCTGCTTTTCATAAAGATTAGACAGCTGGCTGTCAGCTTAAACAGCAGGTGTTAAAACAAAGCATGCTTGTTTCATAAGAGTGGAGTTTGAGACAAATATCATCATTGAATAGATTAAAATTCATGAGAGAAAAAATAGAATTAATAGGGTTCCTTTCATAAACAGACTAAATGTAACATTTGTTTAAATGGCGGCCAAATACATTCAGGATTTTAATCAGACATTAAGAAGATTAAAAGAACAAATTTAGAAAAAGACACTCTTAGCGGTTGTCATGAGCAGAAATGTTCCTTGATCACACACTTGAGTGGTTATTACTAAATGAGGGCGAGTGCCTGCGTGGTCCCATATGCACGATGGCTTCCTTGCAGCCCGCCTTGCTCATTGTCCCTTGGTCATTGCTTTCAGGTGCTTTGGTATGCCAGAGAACAGCCTCTGGGATTGTCACAGGAGGACAACAGTACTAAACATGAGACAGAAGACAACCAGCAGACAGATTTGTTTGAGGACAGACCATTTCCAGAAAATAATCTACAGCTCTGGTGTCTTGGACGGCTTCTTCTTAATTAATCACAGTTTTAGAGAAACTGTAATCTGAATGTTTCATTTTTGTTTGTTTTTAAAGAATCAAATGTATTATTATTGTTTTCTTAACGTATCATTTTTATTCATTATAATTTTTCTTCCAAGGCTATCGAATGTGAATTTGTCTGACCCACTTACCGCACAATTATCTTGTTTGTTTGTTTATGGTTTTACATCACTTTCAACACTCTTTCAGTCATTTTGTGACAAGACGTACTTTTAGCAGATTTAGTTCTGCTTCACTGGAATGTCAAGGACCCACCCAGTCACTGATTTACAAGGACAATGGGTAAACCTTTTCGGCTCAGACCTCTGCTCATATGAGAAATAATAACATGAGTTCCTGCACTCTAACCAACTGTGCCACGGCCCGTGGCTTCCGCAAGGTTAAAACTGTCACTATACCCCAAAGATAACTTTTAAAGTTAGGAATGAAAACAATCTTGTTCCAAAGTTGTGATTTTAGGTATCTTTTTTGGCAGAAAACACCTACCAGCTTGTTCATTTGGAGAACTGTTCTATTCGCTGTAAAACTATGATAAGGTCTATAATTTCTTTAAATACTCTGTATTTAAAGTATGTTTGGTAGTTTTCAAAATCTATTATCCGAAAAGAGTAATTTCATGAATGTTTATTGATTTAGAACCTCTACAGACAAAACACGAATAAGAACAGATCCCTGTTCGTGTTAAAGCTTTCTTAGTGATGCTAGGATGTTTATGCATCGATAACAAACCACTACATATCAGTACGAACCAATCAGAACAAATTACAAGCTACAACAAACTACAATAAATTATAAGGACAAACTTCAACAAACTACAATGAATCATAAGGAACTTTAAAATTCATATGGCAAAAGCGTGGCGAATGTTTTGAGCATTTTAAAGATTCACAAGAAACAGGAGAACACAAAACGATTTGTAAAGAACAATAAAGAACTACAACAACTACTGGGGACTAAAGACGAACTGAATTAGACTTATTACGAGCTCGCTTACAGAACTTTTACATATTATGATATCTTGAGGTACAATGTATTTTTGTTTCATTACTACAATAAAGTGTTATGATTTCCAAGAATATGATTGGCTGGTGCCTGTTGTGACACATGAAAACTGATCTGAATATCAACATGATGACACATCATTTTTTGAGGTGGTTCAACATGAACATGAACATATTTAGGTCTGCAATGCTGTTAAAATTCAGGATCATTTCATGGCTATTTCGCCTACTTGTGCCTGACTAGTTTTCCGTCACTAACAATTACCGCCGATTACAGCGGCTAAGCCGGAGAGGACCCTTGTAGCCGCTGCCGGTCATGGTCTACTTCATCGGCGGAAACTGGTCGCTGATGAGTACTCTTTTTACTTGCGGCTTGCATGTTTTTAGATCTATTTCAAGTCTATTTCATGCGCTCTGACCCTCCATTTTGACAGGTACACAAGACTCTAAATAACATTACATAACTATCCTATTTATATTCTAGCACACACACCACATCATGACCTTTCATTGTGTACCTACTAACACATATCATGACGTCTACATTGATCATGACATTCACATAAATTTCTTTTATAATTAATAATTCATCTATCACCATATATCTGGACAATGGACAGACGTAAACATAATGATAAATATATACCATTTCAGTCTCAGTAATAGAAAAAAAACATAACTTAAGGATTTAAGGCAGTTCAGAACATGTGCCTTTTGAAACACTTTAAAAACTCTACATATCATAATTATGGAAAGGTCTGTAATATGTCACTGCAACCTGCCACATTTCTAATGCAAATTAAGCCATAGGGACACATTCGATTAAGAATAGGGGCATCTTTTCAATTTGATATTATATTTTGGATGGTTTAATATAACCGGAACCATACCGCGGATTTGACCACAAGGCCATAGCACAGTTGTACTTGTACTTTCTACCTGAGAGCAATAATAAATAGATCGCATTTTCAATGATGGGGAATAAAACGCCCCCCTCCTTATTTAAGTAATATGTATATTTTCCCACCGAAAGGATCTCAGCAGTATTTTAATTATTTTTTACCTCCACCAATCATTTTAGTTTCATCCCTGACCAGAAAACTGACAGGTAGAAAATTGCGAGATTACACCCATTATGTATCAGATACAGAGCAAATGTCACACCGCATGGTATAAGCTAATTTAAGGTACGTTCATCACCGCCGAGTTTTTACCACGAGAACTCCGTGATTACCATTAAGAAACATAATATAAACCAATACAAAAACTTCATACAAAGTTCCCAGACAATGCTGCCTAGCATATTTGATGAGACGCCAGGCAGGTGATACATTAACCTGCCATCCCGACTGACTGACGATACCGAGACAGAATTCATTGTTCATAATAGGATATTATGATAGTTTCAGTAAATCCATGGCTACCTGGAGATGTTTATCCGGCAATAATGTCTGCATATTGTCATCATAAAGCACTGGTTGAGAACAAAACGCGAGGACTGGGCAAGATGGTTTAATTTTAATTCGAGTGATGGAAATATTCTGAGCTGAGGTGTAGTGTGCATTAAGGGTGAACTTTGACCCTTCTTAATAAACAAGAGTTCTGCTCTGGTTACCAAATAAACAGTGATTATTTGAAAATTTATAAGGTATATAAGTCCGACACTAACTGATGAATAACTTTTACTGTTTATATTTATATTTAACCCGTTAAAATGTAATTGGAACAATATGCTATTTGCAAATGTGTTACCTTTCTTAAATGCGAAAGTAGTCGTTTTCAGGCGAGACCAAATCAGTGTGGCATTAGGACCGTAATACAATGCCATGCACGTAGAACATACTATGGCCTCTTTCTAATTGGATCAGATCAGAATAATCGATATTGTATTGCAGAGAACCTAGGGCACAATAGATTATGGCGCAGAATTGATAAAATGTTTAGAGGCTGTGTATTGTAATTTATATATATATATATATATATATATATATATATATATATATATATATATATATATATATATATATATGACCTTGTTACCATATATTCATTGCTGTACCTCAATGCCCTTTGACCCTTTGGGGTTGAAGCAGGGAAGAAAGTTACTAAGGTGCAAGGATGACCTCATTTTGAAATGTGAGCTTTTTGCATGTATTGGCATTCCGCCTTACCGTCATTCAGTTTCATTTTGTTCTCCAATAAGAATGCATTTTCGATTTCTTGGTGACTCCTCGGTTCTTTGAATTAGAAGCTTGTCTCTCTGACTAGGAAAGTCAGTGGGTCGAAATTGTTCAGATATATCAAGGGAAATCTGGGATTGCAATGTGTGCAAAACCGGTATAATCTTGAAAACTATTCCAATCTATGTTGTTCATTTCTGACACTGGTGACCAAGCTTTGAAAGCACTCAAGCATAGCGGCCTTAAGCTGATCGAAATATACCTCAAATTCTCACTCAAATTTCTCTTCCAAACACTTTTCCCTGTCACAAGGACACAGTGACCTACTCTTTTTGAAGAGTGTCTGGCGATCTTTCTTTTGCCTTATCACAAAGACATGATGACACAAAGCACGGCCTTTGATAACCAGTCATGAAACATTGGCTGATTGGAATATCAAATAACTCAGTAGCAGATATTTACCTTTCTCAACCATACAGCATGACAGAATCCAAACTCGGATTTAAACCTCCAGCATTGGAGACAGCAATTGCGCCTCCTCCCATTCACCCGTGATCAAATGTTATTACCCATCATACTACCCCTGTTTGTCCATTGCATTGGTCGTTTGGAACAGGTCTTATATCATGTTTGTACTCAGTTGACCACGCAAAACACAAAAAATATGGCAGGTTGATTTCATGGAGATACTTTGTATGTCTCACATATCATTGACATATCTCTGGTATATTGCCTGTCACCTCCATAATTTCATAAAAACTTTATTGGCCAAACATTTAATGAATGATGGCCTATCTGTTTGCATGGCCGAAATAGCTCATTTGGTGGAGTATTCCGTTTGGAATCCAGGGATTCCTTGTTCAAATTCCGTCCAATTAATATTACTATCAAACGCAATAAACGGAAATTGTCTGGAATCAGCGCTAATAAATGTTATCCTTATTCACATACCGTGAATCGCCGGACATATTTCAGGAGATTCTGGGGTATATGCACCAGACAGGCCATATAAGCGAAGTGGAAACACACTGTAAATGTAGAAATGTATAACAAAAAGCGTTTCAGAAAAAAGAAAGGGAAAGAAAACACATGTATATATCTTTCAGAATCCTCTTTTTTAAAAAGGTAATATGGACAAAAAGCTAGGCATTAGAGGCAAAGTTTCCAGCTTAAAATAGCATTTATTGATGATTTGATTGCGTATGCCTAGCAGAGTCTGCTACATTCAGAAACACTCACTAACACGACATGTGGTAAATTACTGGCATTACTTTATATGGAACCGGAACAGGAAACACGGGAATGCCGGGCATCATCGGCAGCCAAGTTGTGTTCGAATCAGCAGGCATTTGAAGTCCTTAGAATAAGAATAGCCATCCAGGAATCCTTTTTTGACTGAACAAATTTATGAAGAGAAATTCCTTTTGACTTATGAAAAACTTTGTTAAAGCTATGTAGGATAATTCCTTTGAATTATTAAAGATATATATTCTTTTCAAATCATGCATGGTTTCCTTTTTGATATAAAACAATTTGATAGAAAAACCATAATATACATTCCTTTCCAAAATAATTATGGTGTTCAGGAAAAAAGATATTCATGAACCATACATTTATATCGCAGCCAATCGGAGTAAAATCTGAGCGTTACAGTACGGTCGACAATGGCTAGACTGAAAAAGTTGTTTTTGCTTTAAATTCTTTATATATCAGCTAGAGCATCCAAATATTATAACACCATTAAAATATCACCATCATCAGTTACATATTTAAAGGAGAATTTTCACTTATCTAATGTACATTTGTAGTATTAAAGAGAATTATAACGCACATTGATCCGTGGGCTCTGTTAGTTTGACTGGAAAATGGAAACATTGTTTTCGAGAAAAGTAGCTCTTTTAAATGCACGTGGTGGAAAAAAAGAATGATATCATTGTGGTTCAATTACCAACTTAATAAAATAAAAATAATAGTAAGTGAACAAAGATGATTGGAGCTTAAATAGCGATACCACGATTTTTGGTCTTAAAATAGACGCTCATTGAAAATACGATATTTGGTGTAAAAAGCATGCCAAACGGGCCAATATTGACAAAGGTATGGCTTGTTTTATGAATATGGAAGATGATTGCAGCTTGAGATGCACGTACATTAAATTTCCCACGATGACGTCATTGACACTGACTGCAATAAATGATCATATTGTATGAGAGTTGCAAGATGAATTTTAAGTGTTGGTTTGTTTTTCCATGGTCACTATTATATTTTGTATCCATGAATTTCAATGTATCAATGTAGCCAAACGTTAAAGTATTGAAACCAAGATGACTGATAGTTGTTTGAAAATTGCTTCAAAATCTCTT
This sequence comes from Amphiduros pacificus, assembly GCA_949316495.1. Lineage (NCBI taxonomy): Eukaryota > Metazoa > Annelida > Polychaeta > Phyllodocida > Hesionidae > Amphiduros > Amphiduros pacificus. Next base: position 43,931,637 of record OX439003.1, on the reverse strand, counting down.
GAGGGCCCAACAAAAATGATTAAGGGGGACAATAAAGATGCTCAGATCAAATAAGATATGTATTTTTGGACAAATATTAAGGTTAATCTTTCATCGGGAAAAAAACCCGTGACGCACATTACAAATGGATAATGATCACTGAGATATTGACTTCATGATTTGCATTAAGGGCTTAATAAAAAGACATACCATAAAGCCTATCAGAATGTTAAGAAATAAATCTGGTTGAACAATTATTTTATGTTCTTTAAAGACGCCGAATTTGGTTGACTGATTTTCAGTCCCTTCTCTTCGTTATGAAACCTAACAGCATAAAAAGGTTCATAAGGCTGGAAAAAGTCAATCAATTTAGAGGTAGAAAAGACATTATTTATAAAGAACAAAAAATAGCTTTCATGCAGCCCTATGTGGATTTCATATCCTCCTGTATGAGAAATCAATTTAGTATTCTCCACTTTAACACTACAAGGCCAGGTGATTGAAGTCAGCCATTGCTGTCATTGCTGATTAAGTGGAAGGAAAATTCTAGCTGAGCAGATTATTGTAAACAAAAGTGATTTTTATACCAGAGTCTTATAACGTACAAAAATCTTTCTAAAAATAAGAGAATCTTTACAAAATGGGCCAGAAGGTCAGATGCTGAGATGATGGGTTTTGGACTTTGCTATGATTTGTATGTTCCATACCAGATGGAGTCTATCCCCTGTTACTTTGTTTATCAGACTATCAACCGGTGCGAATGAAAGTTGAATAGGAACCCATTTTTTTCATCAAATATGAGAAGGTTCATCGCGGTAGAATTATATCTACCAGAAATAGGTCTCGCAATGATATAAATGAAATACTGTGATAAAACCCCTATAAAAAGAGAAAGATAATATGGAATTCTATGAGCAGAGGCAGGGGCTCAGTTGACAAATCTGAACCCAGTTTCTTCATTTTCTGTCCATCCACAACATCATTCACTGGGCACCCAAAACCTGCCCCCATAATCTGCTTTCCAATGCCAGCCGCCTTATTGCCTCCATGATTTACTCGCTCGCAGCAAACTAAGCATTCCCATTGCAGGTTGACCCCGTTGCTATCCATCAAATGTGCTAATGTATCTGGGTCTGTAGTTGCTGTCCACACACAGATACATTTCTCAGGACACTGTGTCACGTTTGAATACAAAAAGCCCACATCAAATAACAATTAATTCATGTTTTATATGTTACATTATCAATGTTTCATTACTCTCCATAGCAGAACCAGGATTTATACCTGGCGCTGAAAGTATTGACCATAATAAGTGAGTACTATAGGTAGTATATACCTCACCATGCAGAGTATTTTTATTTTGAACAATCAAATTTGTTCGTTATTAGTTATGGACTCGATGAAATTATTCTGCAATTCCTATTTATTTCAATGTTATTGTAACAAATTTCTGTATAAGTGTATTTTCCAGTGTATCCTATTTACAATATCAGCATTGCCATTATGAGTAAATCAAATATCTCATTTTTTCTGAACATTTTGCTGACATTTGTCTCATTTCAAGGATGTAGCTTTTCAGCATAGGCAGGTAACCAGATAATACATATGGTGTTGCGTGGCTTTGTAAAGATGTATTATTACTTAAGTATTTTCAGTGTATTGTTCATTTTAATTATTATTTTCCTTTCATTACACGCAGATATTGTTCTTTGCTTTGTCAACCAAAGATCACTTATCTCAAATGATTATTTTCCTACTTGGATAGGGAAAGATATTTTACTTTTAAAGAGGTTAATGCCGAATATTTCAATCTGGAATGGAACGACACTCCTACATATATACAGTGTTTCGAGATACATATAATTTTTTAATGTGACTGCAAACTTCTGCAAACTTAATATCTTCTCATGGAATTAGCGCATGCGCGATTCATTTTATGCTGAAGGAAAATTGCGAAACCAAGATAGGCCATACAATCATTTATTACTCCTAATGCAAGTACAATTCTTCACATAATTAGGCAATAGAGATTTATCGTGGGCAAATTAATAAACCCGCGGATTAAGACTGCCTTTTTTATAATGCTTGGAGGGGAATTCCTTTTTTTAATTATGTTCTCTATCTTTATGAATACCTTAAAAGAATATTTTATAAAACCACATGTAGATCTAAATTGAACACAAGTAAGCCTCTTTTATCATATTCATGTCACGGGCCGCAGTAAGTTGGAGCGCAAGTTTATTAGCAACAGTTCTTCTGTGGTGATCCAAAGGTAGCGGGTTTGATTCCCGGTCAAATCGGCATTAAATCCAAACAAAGTCTCATCTGAGCCGAGACCAGTGCGTCCAGGGACGGGAGAGCTCTGAACGGTACTGGACTGATATCGCAGCATAACCGAGTGGTATGACGTCATACCATTTCATGAACTAATCTGAGTGAATCTGGGTGATTGCTTTATAGAACTACTTCTTGGCTTCTCACAAAAGGGGACACAATCGCATGACAATCATCACAAAAATTCATAAATATTATTATTGTTGAGTGAATAACAGTGTCTGGATTGTGATATCCTCGTAAATCTGTGACTGGGTGGGTTGTCATGTCAAGGACATATCTACTGCAAGTCGATCGCGTCATGAAATGACTGACATAATGTTGAAAATGAAATTTTAGAGATCATTACAAATATCACATTAGAATGCAACCAAAAAGAAACAAAGAAAGAAAAAGAAACACTGGCTTAAAAGCACACGATTGGGTGGGTGAAGTTATATATGCCCTTTGGGCTATCTTGATAGATTACCTTTCATTGTTGGTTCTTTATGCGGAGGAGGTGATGGCTTCGACATCCACTGCGGACAGTGTTAATTTTACGCTGGTCATAAAAGATTGAAAGTCGACCTGATGTTGTCATTGTTGAAAGGGTCGTAAATACACCATTTCACACTATTTGTTTTGCAAAGTAAGCATATCTTTTTAGTTGATGCATCACACATGATAATATGCATACCTTTTCACCTATTTTAATCATATTGAAAATATAAACCTGTCCAAATATTGTTCATTCTGTGTACATTGGTGACAAAGACCAAGAACATTATTCGCCTCCAATTGCTGTCTGGAGGAGCCAAGATGAAACCAAGTAGATTTAATATCTACACATCAGTACACACAGCCATCTCTGCATCAGCTGAAGATTCTGACCACAAGACTCAAGCCATCGGAAAATAAAGCTATTTGATTTCTGTCTGTAGATAGTGAAAGCATCATTTTGGTTCCCAATCATCATTATGGACAGACAAAGTCAATATTGGACATTCCTTTTACATGTTTCAAATTAAAGGCCTAATATCAGTCATCATTTTGTTGATTGGTTTCAGTGTAGTTGCACAAGGCCTCTGTGTATACCAAGCGAAAAACAAAGACAAAATGGCAACTGTTAAACAAAGGTATTGCAATCATAATGAGATCAATATGGTATGCTCAGTACATGATGAGATCATAGTGGTTTTCGTATAATTATGGAATCATTGTGATTCTTTATATCCCCTTTCAATATTTAAACCCAAATGAAGATACTGAATTAGTTGAAACTTGTCTAGTTAATCAACCACATGACGGAATTAAGAAGGGCCATTTTTTGTTCTTCCTCTCCAATCAATACCTATTTAAGATTTTTGAAACGTGAAGTCAAAATTGAGATGTGGAAACGCGCTATATTATCCTTCTTCAATGATGGATGATCAGGATTCATCTTTAGGGCGGAGACAAGAAAAAGGTTCAATCAGTCAAGTTAGTTTTTCTCACAAAAATGGCATCGTTAGCGATGAACTGGGTGACATTGTCACAGAGAGCCACTGTAACAATTGTGGCATTCAAGGTCACTCACTATCCCTGTGGGATGTCTGCTACTCACTTTGTTTTGCCTTTCCATAACTGGAAAATAAATGTCTCATTATAGAAACATAAGATAAGGATTTCTTATTTCATGTAGAGCATCAAATGATTTTTTCAGTTTCTGCTTTGTGAAACCTCAGTGGCATATACCCAATAAATCTGTATATTAAGTCCTTGTTTAAAAACTCGCTTTTGTATCATTAATAGATAATTTGTTTCAAAGATCAAATAGATCCAGCGTCATAGAAATTATATGTTATTACATTCAATTTGGCATCCTTTGTATGGCCGATAGCAATGCAATATTCGACCACTTTACGACCACCATGTTTTTAGTCGGCTTTCACAGTTTGGCTACAGCTATCACAAATTAGTTTCCCGTTTAAACAATGCTCTCCCCTTTTCAACTTTTTCAATCCCCCCCACGACTGTTCTTAACCCTAGTGCTTCACCTCCATGAATTTTTGTTTCTGTTTGAAAGGTTAAACAAAAATATCTGTTGATTTGAGTCATGTCAGATAGATATAAGTGTTCTTTAAAAACTTGCACTGACCAACTAACGATAACGGACAAAAACCGTTAGTGCAGTGATCTTTTCCTTTGCTACCATGGAAGACAAATGTTTGTGATACATAAAATTCCAAATTTCTTAATCACAAAAATAAGAAGAATATTATATATAGGTCCTGGTTAATTGAGAATTTATTAACGATCGATAGAAAACGCACATTATGAATCTTGCCAAAATTGCATGTCTTCAATTTTAGTGTTTAGAGGTTTCAATACTTTTAACTTTAGTGATAGTGAGGCTAATTAACCGATCTAATAATCCAAGTTAATCCTTCAACACAATACACAAATGCGGCAACCAACTAAAATCAATACCTTGAATATGGTATTATGAGCTTTGTAAATCACCACCTGATGACGACTTTGATTGAATTTATTCAATATTTTAGGGATAAACACATATTCAGTTGGATGAGATATCAGTTTACTGATACCGCAAAACAAGTCCACTCACCTTGTTCACATAACAATTATGTTACACACATCAACTTTCTCAGGAAAACAAATTAGGCAATGAATCAAAGAGGGCACCTCAGTGGGAGTTCAAGTAATGATACATGTAATGGCAGAGCTCAGGCTAACTACTATACAGTCAAACAGTCTGTCACCAGTGGATAAAGGACTGTCTGAGCTACTACCAACCAGAAACATTTTGTTTATCACATTTATCGAAAATTCCTTTAAGTGGCATATATATATATATATATATATATATATATATATATATATATATATATATATATATATATATATATATATATATATATATATATATATATATATATATATATATATATATATATATATATATATATATATATATATATATATATATATATATATATATATATATATATATATATATATATATATATATATATATATATATATATATATATATATATATATATATATATATATATATATATATATATATATATATATATATATATATATATATATATATATATATATATATATATATATATATATATATATATATTCAATTCGTCAAAAAACTTTCTTTGGTCAAATTTAATATTCAAGGCAGGCTTGAGAACAGCTTGTTAAGCGTAATTAAATTGCCTCCGTTGAATGACCGTTTTATGAGTATGTATGTTTATATGTGAAGTCTGTCACCGAGACAAATTGCCCTACTCCCTTTGAATGGTGGCTAGGGACCTTTCTATTGGTTTACCATATATGAATGGTAAAATAAATCAGGGCGTTAAATCAATCGTCTTGAACCACAATATGACCCAACACAGGTCTAGAATCTAACCCCGACAGCCATTAAGGGGAGATTCCTTTTCACTTTCAACATTATGTCATTTATTTCATTTATTTCTTTCATTTATTTAAATATAATTTCATTTATTTCATGACGAGGCTTTGTAGCGGCTATATATAGTGCTGCCTCACTGGATTGTCCCGACAACAGGTTAACCCTTTAGGCACGGGCCTCATCTCATCTGATCAAAATTGTGACATGAATGCAATGCCAGCATGGCCAAAGCTGGGAATCGAACCCACAATATTTGGAACATTACAGAGGAACTGGTGCTAATAAGTTTGCACTCTAACCAACTGCGATTCCACCCGTGGCAGGAGAGATAAATCCTGAGTGTAATGAGAAGGTGACGTAAAGCCAGAGAGGCACAGCAGTCATTGATACACATGCCTTAATTGGGCATTTTTTCATCCTATGATGCTCAAGTTTTGGCCTCCAGGGAATAATAACAGAGGACTCTAGTTATCCTACTCTCTGTAATTGTCCTCAAGTCAGTGTATTTCAGACCCAACGATTCCTTGAACCTACCGCCAACATCAATGCTCTCTGGAGTATGAAATCCTTACCCGGTGTCCTTTACTCCGTCTTATGCAATTAGTTAGGGAGAAGTTCTTCACTTACAATTATCAGCCGATCGCATGTCATGCCAAATGGGACATCTCACGTATCGGGTATCTCATCGTAGGTATATACTATGTACGTGACCTAAAGCCACAGTGTCTTCTGTTTCACCAAATATGAAGCCTCTTGGGCGAGAAAGTAAAATCTCGCCAAGATAATTATAAAGCTGGAGTTAGACACTTATGTATGGCACTGTAATTGAATTTTGTAGATAGATCCTGTTGTTTTATAATTTCTTTTCAAGATGACAAAAATGGGTTGATACTAATTTTTTGTTTTATCTTAAATATAAAGCCGATTAATATATTGGGAGAGAAAATACCGATTTACACTTTAATAAGGTGTAAGAGGTAAGAAAATGGGAAAATGATATCTCTAATTACAATATTTTTGCTCAGATTGCTGTTAGAAGTGTCTTTGGAACACGCCTCTGTCTTGTAGTAAGAGAGAAATAATGAGAAAAGAATTTAGCCATTCCAGGAAATCCTGGAGATTATAATACTGTTTATTGATTACATTTCTCTGAAAAAGGCAGATTCTCCATTTAATATCAACTTATAAGGTTGATTTCAACTTATTTTGTTGCCAGGTGCATTTCTTTGAATGAAAAATAGCAAGTCAGTCTTCAATCTAGCAAATTAATTAAGCAAAATACTTGATTAAAAATACATTAAAGGTAGTTATCATAGTAATTGTACATTTTCGTTTAGATTTTTACTCAAAAACAAAATATATTCTACAATTTAAGGACGATTCCATTGTAATTCAGATTTTAATTGCATATTTTGGCAAAATTCTATTTACATATGTTGGCATATCCAGTTCCCACGACAAAGACATTGAATTCTAACTTGCATATTTGGAAAATATTCTTCTTGCACTTTTGAAGCACGAACAAGCTGACAAAAACCACGGCCCCAAGTTTCACAACTTCTAACAACATCTCTTCAAAGAGAACATCGCAAAATAATAATGAAACGGATGTGTAGATGTGTACGTGGTTATACGATCAATACTGTTCTTGGAAATGCCTATTAATTGTAACAGGTGCCACATTTCATTATGCTCTTCTCTGGTCTGGTTTGCATTCAAACTCACCTGTCATCGTCCATCTATATTTCCATCTGACCATTTTAAATTGGGGCCAGAAAAGATACAAACCACAAGACTCGTCTTAGGAATAACATTTATGAAAGGAGAAAATGATTCCATTTTCAGATTTCTGACTCCGAGTAGAAGTTTTACATTAGAATGCATTATTTATGAGTTAAACGCTTACAAGGAAATGAGTTATAACCTCACAGGAAACTTAAATTGGTCAATAATTAAATTTCTGCTAAATACATTTGATAATTGATAGATTAATTAACTGGAATAATCAATTTCCCGCATTGCCACAAAAATGAGCAATCGAAACATTAATGAATGCTGTTTCGTGAAAGATGAGTCTTTTAATCAGAATTGAGTTGCCATGGATAAATAACATGACCATCTCACTGTTATTCACATATATGTGTACTACACAGTGGGAACAATGGGGATACCTGGAGATGGTAGCAGCACAACCACACAGGCCCTCAGTGAAATGGCTCTTAAATGGATATTTATTATAGAAAGGAGTAGAAAGATATTCTGTGAAATCTTCTTCCCCGTGAACATTTATCTCTTTATATTTGATCTTAGCTGGGCATTTGATCTTGACATATTGGATAAGAGAATAACTCATACCTAATCTGATCATCAGAAATGTACTGAACTATATGATATTTTGATGATCTGTAAAGGGTTATGTCCATCATTGTTTAAAATATTAATGCATCAAGGTGTCTGAGACTGAAAACACCTGACGTGGTATGGATTGTGTATCAATACCCAATCATCGCTCAGATATGACCATTATATGGTCTGATATCAATCTTCCCACATATGTGTACAACCTACAAATGTCAAGGCCTTGCTGAAAATAGCCTTGCAGAAAGTATGACACCTGGATAACACCTGCAAAAATGGTATCACAATAGATAGCTGAACATTACATGACCATGACATGATTGGAGAAATGATGAATGCATTAAGGTAATATACACATTATTACCAGGAGCCGAAGGCTGACACATGGGAGAACCTTCTATTTTGTTCTTCAAATCCTAAAACTAATTAAGGATATGTGTCCATTGACACTCAGTGTCATGTTGTAAAAAATAACATTTAACGTTCCAGTTTGAAATTTTCGGACATCATTATTTTTCTATAATGTTTCGAACTCGATAACAGATGGATAAAAATTACGTTTAAAATATTTATTGTGATACAATTTTTCATTTAAACTGATCAATAAGATGCTTAGCAAACACTCAACAGTGAACACTTTCAGAGGTAATTTCGACGAATACGAAAAGACAAACACAGCAGGCAACCACTTCAGGCCTTTTACAAAATGGCCAAAACCTGTTTATTCCCAAGAGGTGCCCATCTGAACATCATTACTTGACCATGACATATCTTTCAGAAATCAGTCATATATTGACATAATCCGGTCTAAAAATAAGAAAGGATGGCTATCATTAGGCCAATTATTCGTTTTTCTTCAGAAGGATTGTATGTGATATTGTTCATGAAAAGCTAAAGATTGATTATAACCTATAATTGGATTGAATATATGGTTGGTTGGCCTTCATTTCAGATGCGGCTCTGAATAATAAAAATAATAATCAGGAAAACAAGGTCGTTGGCAATGTGTTAAGCATATCTGTTGTCTTGCGCAGTGATCATCTGTCACAGAAGACCATGTTTCAAACCTTTTTCCAAAAGGTGTAATCTGAGCATGATAGATAATCAACCCATTAATATTTGCGAGCAGGAGACAGTAAAAAAGAATGAACGTAATTTGTTTGGATCACATGGGAAATAATGAGATGTAATTGATATAGAATAAACAAAAAAGGCAAAATCATTTTCAGGAGTCGCTGTTTTGATGTGATCGGAAATTGTAGTTATCAACAAAGAGTCTGGTTTGGAAGGAAGGTTTTGCCGCTACATATATGTGATTAATTACTATGATATCTATCTAATGATGTATTTACCCACCCTCTGTACTCATTAGTGCAAATGTCATGTCCTTGAAACTCTTTGTATCTACTTACGTCCTCTGATTTGAGTAATAGCTCATGCAAACTGTCAATGATCACATAAACTGTTATGGAAACCGGAATAAAAGAGCATTGCCCCTTCCCTAAACACGTAAACAATCTATATACTAATTTTAGCATCCCTAAAGGTTGAAGGATTTCTCCCAATTAGGTAAAATGTTCTTATATCGTATATTAATTCACCTTTTCCTTGTGTCAATTCAACCTTGGGTCAGAGAATTTCGTGATTTTTTGTAATTGGCACAACCGAAATCAGCTCAGACATTGTTAAGATAAGTATAGAACTATATGGGAAAAGATGTTATTATCGTGGAAACTATTTTTTATATTCTATTACATAAAAATTGATTTGTTTAATGGTGTTGAAATCTCTTTTCAAAGAAAAATGAGAAAAAGTCTGTGAAAAATGGGTAAAACATCCTATAAATCAACCGTTTGTTACTAATTCTACTGCAAAGTCATAATTTAAATTAATAACTCTAAATGAATAATTTAGATAAATCCAATAATTATAATGGAAGAAACGTTCACCCTTTGAATTTTGTTCTTTTGCAAACATCTTTCATGAGATCTCTCAAAAGGTCTTTCTGGAAATATCTCACGAGATTTCTGAAGTGATCTGCTTTGATAATGCCGAAAACAAACAAACAAGATCAGTGAAATATTAAAGCAAGCGGTTACTATTAAATAATAATTTGCTGCTGTAGATTAACAGCAGTTTTCTTAGGCAAACCTTTGTACAACGTTCGGTAACTTCTCATCTGAGCAATGTATTAAGACTTGTGTACATGAATAAGTGTAGGTTTATGGATAAGACTATGTAAATAATGCAACAAATTATATCGTATTACCAAAGATTTGCATACATAAACCAGCCAAATATGGGCGATATCACAGATATATCTCAACTAAGCCAGGCTGTTTTGACAGAATCTTAATATTTAAAAAGCGGTAAATTCTGTCTCTATTTCAGCACTTGGATTTTCTTCTAAAGAAATGCTTTTAATTAAATATGTTTGTTTGGAATGGCATTCTTTGCATCATTAAGGCAATACCGGAATAGATAAAAGTCTTTGAGCAAGACTTTAAGAAGAGCGATGAGGGATCCTTATTTTGTATTATCACATCGTCATGTTTTACACAAGCGATGTTCTGTACAAACCATGGCCTTTGACAACCAATCATAAACAGCTCAAAAGCAGATATTTCTCAATCATGCAGCATGATCAAACTACCAGGCCCAACTGGGAAGTGAAAGCCAGACTGAGGCACGGGAGACCGGCAGCTTAGCAACTGAGCCACCGTGAGCCCCTCACGTACAAAACCCCGAAATATGAGCCCTTTGTCTGCCAGATTTAGACATGTTAAAACAAGTTCTGCATAAATCACATGCTGTACCATTTTATAAAAATTAGATTAGATATAAATGAATAATAAGATAATATCACATCATAAATTTGATACAAACATAGTGTTCAGATTGCATTCATTGCGATTCTGCATTCTAATTGGCAATTTCTGTAATATCGCAATATGGTGTGACTATGAAAAAGAAATGTCTCAAATGAACTGTATAATATGAGCCCAATTTCACATTCAATAAGACATTTTATCAATGTCTCCTGTACGATACGATACATACATTTATAACCAACAAGTTTAGCGGTAATAGCTAGCAGGGCCTCATGTATACATTTTATTTTATTCAAGTTTCTTCCACCAATGTATTTCTTATCTGCCCATTTAAAACGAAGAATAGAAACCAGTAATATCCTATCAAATATTCAAAATAAGCGTATTCACTTTTTGAAACATTGCAAACCTCCATATTATATACAAGGTCTTCATTAAAATGTCAATGAGCCCCTCACGTACAAAACCCAGAATACAGAATATATATATTCAATTCGTCCAGCCAAAAACTTTCTTTGGTAAAATTTAATATTCAAGGCAGGCTTGAGAACAGCTTGTAAAGCGTAATTACATTGCCTCCGTTGAATGCCTGTATTGTGTGTATCATTTTCCAGTGTCACTTGTATATGAGCGTTTTAAGTGTCCCTTGGGCATATGTCCAGAGTACCAAACATCTTAAGAAAGATACATTTAAAATATGAAAAATCATTTCCCAATATTTGTTCATATGATTGATAGATTGCTGATCAACCAATATTTGCTAATAAAAAAACTGAACATTTATCAATTTCTTATGATTAAACTAACAATTTTCTTGACACACTTGGACAATTTTTTTTTGTGAAGTATTTCACCTGCGTTCTCAACAGTATCATTATGGCGGGTTTATTAAATCTTATGCATCATTTTTCAAATTCATTGCGTTCCCTTTGTTGATTCCTTCATCATAGTCCTCTTGGAAGTCATTTTCGCATTGGAAAGTTCCAGATTATTACCTGTGGGAAAAACTAGTTGGTAAGACGTCTGTCTCCTGTGCCAATGGTCTGGGGTTCAAATCCCTGCTAGGACATGCCAAAGATGTATCTTCATATTGTCGTTTTATTTGAGTCGTTGTTGTTTTCCACAGGGTCAAGCGTGCATCTGCATGTAAGTTCTTTCTCACTCCAAGACGAGTAACATTTATGATGATAATACAAAAAAATAAAAAAGTCCTCAGCCACACTTCAAAAAAGATAAGGACATTAGGCAGGCAAACATTGCAAACAAAATAAATGTTTCAAAGTGTCGCTCAAACCAATATTCAATTACTCAATTACTCAATAATCAGTAATTGGGAATAATATACATTTATATTTGATTCACTTAGATTTATTCATCAATATTACACATTCCTTGCACTATTAGTGACTGTCCTCTAATAACACCACTTCTGGATTTGCCCAATCAATGCTGGGAAAATGTTACATTCTTCGCACCACAGCAACTGCCCTGTCATAATATTACTTCCTCTTCTGAATGAATCCAATCACTGCAGAGGAAACCATAGCAAACTACAAGTGATACTCATGTCTGATGAAGCTATCACGAGAAATTAATGACAGGTAGGATAGCAAAGTACATAAAGATATAGTAGACAGTCAATATAATTATGATTATCTTATGTTGCCACTGTATGTATGGCTGTGGGCTATATAATTTCTACTATTGGGCAGTTTATGCTAGTGATGAGTAACGAGTAACAGAGCCATCGTGAGCCCCTCACGTACAAAACCCAGAATACAGAATATATATATATATTCAATTCGTCCAGCCAAAAAACTTCTTTGGTCAAATTTAATATTCAAGGCAGGCTTGAGAACAGCTTGTTAAGCGTAATTACATTGCCTCCGTTGAATGCGTGTATTGTGTGTATCAATTTCCAGTGTCACTTGTATATGAGCGTTTTACGTGTCCCTTGGGCATATGTCCAGAGTGCCAAACATCTTAAGAAAGATACATTTAAAATAAGAAAAATCATTTCCCAATATTTGTTCATATGATTGATAGATTACTGATCAACCAATATTTGCTAAAAAAAACTAAACATTTATCAATTTCTTATGATTAAACCTTGGAGTAATAATTACTCCAAGATTAAACTAACAATTTTCTTGACACACTTGGACAATATTATTTTGTAAAGTATTTCACCTGCGTTCTCAACAGTCTCATTAGGGTGGGTTTATTAAATCTTATGCATCATTTTTCAAATTCATTGTGTTCCCTTTGTTGATTCCTTCATCATAGTCCTCTTGGAAGTCATTTTCGCATTGGAAAGATCCAGATTATAACCTGTGGGAAAAACTAGTTGGTAAGACGTCTGTCTCCTGTGCCAATGGTCTGGGGTTCAAATCCCTGCTAGGACATGCCAAAGATGTATCTTCATATTGTCGTTTTATTTGAGTCGTTGTTGTTTTCCACAGGATCAAGCGTGCATCTGCATGTAAGTTCTTTCTCACTCCAAGACGAATAACATTTATGATGATAATACAAAAAATAAAAAAGTCCTCAGCCACACTTCAAAAAAGATAAGGACATTAGGCAGGCAAACATTGCAAACAAAATAAATGTTTCAAAGTGTCGCTCAAACCAATATTCAATTACTCAATTACTCAATAATCAATAATTGGGAATAATATACATTTATATTTGATTCACTTAGATTTATTCATCAATATTACACATTCCTTGCACCATTAGTGACTGTCCTCTAATAACACCACTTCTGGATTTGCCCAATCAATGCTAGGAAAATGTCACATTCTTCGCACCACAGCAACTGCCCTGTCATAATATTACTTCCTCTTCTGAATGAATCCAATCACTGCAGAGGAAACCATAGCAAACTACAAGTGATACTCATGTCTGATGAAGCTATCACGAGAAATTAATGACAGGTAGGATAGCAAAGTACATAAAGATATAGTAGACAGTCAATATAATTATGATTATCTTATGTTGCCACTGTATGTATGGCTGTGGACTATATAATTTCTACTATTGAGCAGTTTATGCTCTGTTTAATGAAGTGTTTATCACAAAAGTACATGCATAATCTTAATCTCAATTTAGTGACATCTCATTGCACTTTTCTCGTGATACTTTTCTCATTGTTCTTTTATATCTACTAATGTGTCAATGCAAACATTACACTTATCTATACATGTAGGTGAACATGTGGTGAATTTATATTTCTGTGGCAAACGATTTCAAATCTCTTTATTGTAAGATAAGTGCGCAGTTGAATATGAAAGCTACATTTTTGACAGCAAGCTCTGTAAAATAAATACTGACTTCAGACATATAACACCTGGAACCGCCACAGCTATAACATAATGCATTCACATACAATACCATAATATTAGCTTTAAATTATATTTCTGACATAGTGTAATGGCTCTTTGATATAAACTAGACATTTCTGTAATATTTTGGTCAAAAGGCATTATGCATGAAAAAAAATGTACAAGTCACTACGGCACGTCCTGACATGTTGATAGCCCATTTAGTTGGATATTGCATATCATGTCATTTTGATAGATTTTATGATTGGCTTGATTGAAAGACGAGAATTGTTCATTGTTACATTGCAAAATATTTTAAACCAAGAGTAGACATCTACTTATAAGATGCTATAATTCCATTATCTCCATTTTACGACATACATCTGATAGAAAGATATAAGATCTTTCCTACCCAAAGACCTTCTTTTATAAATCGATAAATAAATTTGGCGGGGAATGCAAATATGTGGTTGTTCTATTCTTTGTGGAAGAATATGACAGACTTTAATTTCAGACTGCGCAATAATCAAATGACAATGACAGTCAAAGCACTTAGGGAACAACATCTGGAAGAATACTTCAGCTTGAATAATTGCATTTTGGACAATTCCATCTCGTAACACTTTTCATTTACTTGAATATGGATAAGTATATCTTATAAATGTGCTCTCACTTCAATACAAGAGTCAATTAGTTCTTTGCTTTACGTGTCAGACATATTCGAGATTTTGAGGATAAATTCAACCAACTTTCAGCCATCTTGAATTCAGTGATTTTACAGCTTAGCTACCACAGTCACAATGATTTTGTCTATGGCACAAATTGTCTATCGCTTGTAGTGTATTAATAAACACTGTAGATGCTCTCATCGGAAAGATTGACCCCATCAACTACTGACGGGTCATTGTCGTGCATCCATTTTTCATCATTATGTCGTAAAATATTTGCGACATGTTGGTTAATACTCGCATTGTCGTAAGCAGAAACAGCACCGTCGTGTGAAATGGCCTCTGAATATTCTTATGCATGACAGAACAATACAGCACGAGGCTCCTTATATGCCTTGTCACTCATGATGAGGTGGTTGGACCATATACAAAGATGATATTTTCAGAAAAGAGAAAAGCGTGTGGTGAGTCACAAAAAAGGTTCAAAAGCAGTCGTATTTAATGTCCCACGCTGTAACCACCGAGTGATGTATTATAGGCAGGTCCATTGCGAACTAAAGCAGGTCACTTGCATGTCAAATGTATACATGCATCAAATATGCTTACTTCAGGTCGTTCAATCACATACTACTCTCGGTAAATTGAATTCTTTAAGAAAATAAACTGCTAACATTCGGTCAATGTTAACCGAATGGCTTCCGTAATACACAAATGTATTGATATAAAGTTTTGAATCACACACACACATACACACATACACACATACACACATACACACATACACACATACACACATACATACATACATACATACATACATACATACATACATACATACATACATACATACATACATACATACATACATACATACATAGGTTGAGTTATGTCAATCAAACCGAAAATATGTCACAAGTCTAATATTACAGTTTAAATCATCTGAACTTAGATATATCCATTGCAACAAATGCAGCTTTATCCATGTAGAAGATTTATGAGAGGGAAATAAGGCCTGCTTCAGTTGGCAAGTTGTCTGTCTGAAGTTGGAAGGCTCATGGAATATGATTTAACTTATAAAAACCCTCTCAGCAGATGCTTGCCACAATGTTGCACAATATACGTTTACCGCAGGAATAAGTCTTTCAGTCACAAAATATTTATATTTCATATTCTCACTATTTCTTTAGAAATGCAATTATATAACACTGCATTAAAAATGTACAAATCTTCACAGCCAATATATCATATTACTTTGTTTTAATATAATGTTTGGGTGAGTCGTGTGCAGGAAGAAAACGTCAAAGAATGCCGATAGATGCTCTAGAATCTCATATGATTGATGTTCACATCATTTGTCTTAACTTCCAATGTAAAAAACATTGTCAACTGCTTACGAATGTGTATTCCTTCATTTTGAGATATAAAGCTGCATGTAAAAAGTGATTGTGCCAGTCAACAGCCCATATCTTACAAGGGTGTAGGTCTTGCTGATCCTGTTTGGTTTATTCTTGTCATGAAAATCATTTTATGTTCTGAATTATCAAGATCACATATTCTTAGAGTAAATGAGAATCATAATAAAAAGTGGAAATGTGAGAGATGCCTTAGAAATGTTTACAAAACAGCAAAACACTGGTATGTGTAAATCAATTCCTGTTTGCTTACTATTCATGTGAACCCGACCATGATATCATGTTGAGCAAAACACATAATGACCTATATTGAACTTATAATTGCCTAAATAGATATAAAGCCAGCAATTCGGTTTAGCAGGATGTTAGTGAATCTGGACACTTGGGATATCTTCTTTCCTCATATATCTCTCCGCCATATGGAAAAGTTCGAAAATGGACTTGGTAGTTTGTGTAGTGCTGAAAAGGACTTGTAATCAATAAATAACACCCCTCTTTTCTGCAGAACTTCCACCAGAGTGCTAGGCCAACGGCCGTTGGTCGGAACACACCCTTATTAGCACCAGTTCCTCTGTGGTGATCTAAAGGTCGCAGGTTCGATTCCTGGCCATGTCAGCATTGTTTTTTTTATACAATTTCTCATATGAGCTGATGAGACCCGTTGCCTGAAGGGTTAACCCATTGTCCTTGTTGTCAAGTACCTGCGACATGACAATTCAGTGAGGTCGACTGTATCTGCTGCAAGTAGGCCTCGTCATGAAATAGCTGAAATAATGTTGAAAGTGACGTAAAATGTCATACATTGCAGATGCAGGATTTTGTTATGTAATGTATACTTGACAATTGTGAAAAACAATTGGAGCTTTTTTTGAACAAATTAGCATGATATATAAGATGTTCATAACTTTTCAAAAATGGAATATTAATTATGTATCAAAACTACTACTGTTGCATGTCTATATATATATAACATATCGCCTTGCTTCCAGATAAAGTTTGGTGAGTCATCTGAGAGAAGATACATGCTGACATCACATGGTAACAAGTAACAAACTAATATCAGATCTACAGCCATTAGGCATCCGATCAAAGCAGGCCTCTTTATATATGCAAGCAGATGAGAGATGCGAGTCACACCGATAAGAATCAGAAATTAGTTTCTTGCTTTGAAATGAATTATCACCATATACAAATGCATTAGTAACCCAGCAATGAGTACTAAACCCAGGAAGACCAAGTAAATATTCAATTTCAAAGATATGTTTAAGAAGTAAACAGAGAAACAGATCAGTGTAAAAATCATAGAGCTAAATATATGGTTCTATTCATTCTTTAACACATATTGAAAATATACTATGTATCTATTTCGGATTTTGAAAAGGAAAATAAGGGAAATAATTCATTTAAAAAAAAAAGTCATGTGATACATTTATTATATTCACTAATGGTCATTAAATTCAAAAGTGGTCATGACCTATGTTTCTTTATGGATAATTTATACATAAGTCAGCAGAATAGCAATCAGAATAGCATCAGTCTCAGAACATCATTATGTTGCACTTCAATGTCATGGACAGTATCCAATTCCATTAGCGCTTGAAAGTAGTATGATTCTCATTTTATATATACGTCATTTGTAAATTAAGATCCAGATTGCAATACCTCTAAAACATATGTTAACACCTGCATATATAAGATGTCAGGCAACCTTGAGAAAGCAATAACTAGAAAAATGAAAATATTCTGTACAATAACAGGATGTCACGATTCCCTCCAGTCCGAATGTATCTTAACATTCTTAGCGGGGCCGTCGTTCCGAAATCTGATCTAAAAGGGCTTCACGTCACACGTTGTCATCAAGAAGGGCCCCAGGCTTGCGGATTGGTAAAGGTTGTTAGTTGTGTACATATACTGGTGTCGTTGTTTTGTTTGTTTGAGTTTGGTGAGACATTAGCAGCAGAGGCTGGTGGAGCGCTGCCTGTCTGGACTGTCATGTCGCAGGTCCTTGACATGACAACCCACCTGGTCCCAGATTTACAAAGATGACATGCTTACCTTCCAGGCACGGTTCTCAGCTCATATGGGATATTGTGACAATACAAATAAAATCTTAGCATAGCCGAGAATCGAACTCACAACCTTTGGATCATCACTAGTGCTTTTTAGCTTGAGCCTCAACCAACTGCATCACAGCCTGTGGCCCCCGACGTTAATGATTATACTTCATGGTAAGTTTAATTGTACTCCATAGATAGAAATGGACGTTACCTTCACATGAAGTATGTTTGTTCCCGGAAAATATTTTCTCCACTTTTCAATAGAAAGTCCACTTCACTGCTCACACTACATAATTGAGAAAGATGGGAACTGACTAATGAATTATCTCTCACCCCAACTAGCCCCTAATTTTGGGTATCAGAGGTATTTTTATGCACTGGTTTAAGAAATAATTTAAGATTTCTACAGGTCAGGTAGTGGCTATGCAAGTTTAAATATATCATGACATATGGAACAATTGTTTATAAGAAGAAACATTCTAGCATAACATGGTCACATGATTTTCAATTGAAATAAACACAAAAGTTCAACCTAGGAACAAGTGTTCTCCAATCACCAATCGGCAGCCCAGATAAGTGATCTGGAGGGGTTTGTGGAACAGGCAAGGTCTCTTCTTTTTCAACCAAAGAAATGTTTGGTGGAGTTGATAGAGCTCTAGTTGAGTTAAAGTCGCTTATCAAGTATTTATATTTTCTTTATGTAATTAAAAGTCATCCAAAGAATAATCAAGCTTTGCGCCACTCTATATTGTGAGGCCACATAACAACATAGATCTGTACTTCTTGCAATGTTAACAGTGGTCTGCTTTATAACCATCTAGGGTCGATAAGGGGTCTGGGGTCTGGTGAAAGGATCTCACTGGTCCTTAGAACAAAGGATGATCTGTAAAAGTAGTTCGGCAGAGGGGTGATCTGCGAAAGTAGTTCGGCAGAGGGGTGATATGCAAAAGTAGTTCAGCAGAGGGGTGATCTGCAAAAGAATATCTCATAGGTGCAAAGCACCCTCTTCAGGTTCCAAGTATGAGATAAACATGGGTTGTGTAACATCTCTTATCCATAGTATCTTTAATGCCTAAACAGCCACAATTAGGATAACGCACGTCAATTTCGCGCATTTTGGTCCTTGTCAATCATTAGATTATCCAGCAAAAAAGGGAAAGTTGACCAGATGTGTGCTGTGGTGGGTCATTTGCTGTAGTGAGTCATTTGCTGTAGTGGGTCATTTGCTGTAGTGAGTCATTTCCATCTGCAGCACTTGACATTATCTTATCTTAATTCGTCACCATTCAGAAACTTCTGCTCTACCTTTTAATGAATCATAATAATATATTTTACATCATCAGACATTTTTGGAAAGACATAATTGATAGCTATTTTGTCAATGACGTAAATCAGCCAATAATCCGACAGAACATCGCCAATCTTAAAGTCTTTGTAGCAAGCCGGATTCTACGTTGGCAAGGTCACTATTACTATATTGAGTAATTTGTACAATTCATATCAACTTATCCAAGCCCATAATTGTTTTTTTATTTTATTTGTGGTATGAAAACAAGGCAATTATCAACCTTATTATCAGCCAGTGTTATGAGTGATCTACTCTCTGCCCAACAATAAAGACAATATCAGAACGTAAGTTACAAAATAAATATCACCTTATATCATGAGTTGTTGATTCACTATTCGGCCAACCTTTGGCAATCTTGGTTTCGGTGCTGTCACAGCTTGATTACAGCTTGGAGTAATTATTTTGAATACTCCAAGGTTACAGGTATCACAGATAGGTATGACAACTTTTGGCGCTCTCCCCGATTCATGTTTTTAATCCTCCCAGTGTTTCACCTCCAACAACAGGTCTATTTGCTTTTGAAAAAAAAGCAAAAAAACCACACGCTATGAGTGTGTGGGGCATGTCATAGTGCCTTGTGAGCTTGAAGTGAACATGACCCATAAGGTAAGAAAGGTTGTCTTCTGCACATGTTAATTTGCCAGAGAAGAGTTTCCGGAATGGCATTAACATGCTGTTGGCATCCATATGAAGGGTCGGGACTAACAAGGTATGGTCATTTCCTTCCCATCCTACCACCTCTAGGCCTTTTGTCAGATTTAATATGTCAGTGACCATGTCCATCTCTGAAAAGGTCGAATATACACCCTGGACTTCATTTGATGTTGACATCCAAAGCAAATGGCCCTTTGTGCATGTGAGATGACAAAATAATGGAATGTCCAACGATATTTCCTCTGAGATATCATGATGTCAGCACAATATTGGCCAATGCCCATCAACTTTGCTTTCTGTATAATCCTATATAGAGCGGATATATAACTTTTATTTTGACTAAAAGACATACTCTTCTACTCTGCATTATATAGGTAGTATTCAATTACTGCCTCTGCAGTCATTAGCCCATATTTGACACCATTCTAAATTTGGAATATCCCAAGTTATAAATACTTGCCTTGCTCACAATAATATCGAATCTGAATTGACTAACATCAGGTTATAAACTGTAATCAGGTGTTTGACACATGAAATGACCAATCAGTACAGCTACCCGGCAGTACGAAAGGGACTGATATGAGAGAGAAGTCCTGTTATGGAGGGTAATATTCATCTTGATTTATCACCAGTGCAACAAAGTTTGTCACAAATAAGCTGCTGTACTTTCTGGTGACTGGCTTAGGAGGAGATTAAGAGATTAGAACGGTCCCTAATGAGCAGATCAGGGGTAACAATAACAGGCTATGTTCTCTCTCCATCTTCTCAACTGTTACAGCATAGAATGTTAAAGAAACAGAATAACAAACCTAACATAGACTTCTCAGTCGCCTTGCAACTTCTGAGGGTTTGGACAGCCGGGGTTTATATGATGTGATGGCACATTAGGATAATTGTTCAGACTTGGAGCACAGCACTCCAAGGTTCTTCTTTAGAGAGATTCTGGTTATGGGACGTGACTCACATTCTAATGGTCTAATTTGGTCATGTTGTATGGCAAATAAAGGTTGAGTTGTTTCTCATTCCCACCAGTGCTGTATGAACGGTTACCAAAGCCCATAGTTTGTGTTATGTATATTCTATAAAGCAAAAGAAAGAATTCTTGTCACTCAAAGATGAAAGGCGAGCCAATGAGTTACAGTCACAAACTTCTTGATAGTGTCGAGATTGTCTTTAATTCAGTTAATACATTTTAAAGAGGTCACATTCTCCAATAATTGACTGATCTATTTATCAATCTCCAATTATTGACTGATGATTGATCTATTTATCATTCTCCAATTATTGACTGATGATTGATCTATTTATCATTCTCCAATTATTGACTGATAACTGATCTATTCATCAATCTCCAATAATTGACTGATGACTGATCTATTTATCAATCTCCAATTATTGACTGATGATTGATCTATTCATCTTTCTCCAATTATTAACTGATGATTGATCTATTTATCATTCTCCAATTATTGACTGATGATTGATCTATTTATCATTCTCCAATTATTGACTGATAACTGATCTATTCATCAATCTCCAATAATTGACTGATGACTGATCTATTTATCAATCTCCAATTATTGACTGATGATTGATCTATTTATCTTTCTCCAATTATTAACTGATGATTGATCTATTTATCATTCTCCAATTATTGACTGATAACTGATCTATTTATCATTCTCCAATTATTGAATGGTCCTTTTATCATTCTCCAATAATTGACTGATCTATTTATCGTTCTCCAATAACTGCCTGATCTATTTATCATTCTCCAATAATTGACTGATCTATTTGTGATTCCCTAATAGTTGGCTTACCTCCATAATAATACTCTTAAACTACTGATAGTGTCCTTATATTGCATGATTAAAGGTTTTCACCACATTCTCTTTATCTTATGTATTTATTCCTGTCTCAGGGGTACGAAGATAGAGAGAGAGAGAGAAAAGCACTGAGTGTTTAAAACTGATTGCTGAAACTAGGTTGATAACCAATTATCGTTTTGTTTGCATGCAACGTTTGCATAACGTGACCTTACTGGAAATCGATTCCAAGAAATGACTTGCATGTCAGTGTCATACAACTCATTCCATGACAATGTTAAATACATGTAAAACATACCACTCTCCATAAATTACAGTACATTTAAGAAATATTGTCACCCCAACGAAAAAATGAGTGTATCAATATATAAAAGTTCACCTATTTTTCAGCAGCGCCATTTGCTTGGCCTACGTCTATGAAACATTTCCAAAATTATCATGTTAGTTCGGGATTTTAAATCAATTTCAACATTATTTCAGTCATTTCATGATAAGACCTAATTAGAGTAGATATAACTGAATTGCCATGTCGAATTGTCATTGACATGTCCTTGATATGCCAACCCACCTGTTCACAGATTTCCAAAACACCAGGTCAACCCATTAATTTAAATTTGGCATGGCCGGGAACCCACAATCTTCAGATGGTCACATCGGAACTGGTGCTAATATGTTTACCCTCTGGCCAATTGGGCCACGGTCCATGACCCTCAAAATTATCATGACACTACATAAAATATTATTTGTAGTTCGACAGTCAGGTTAATGTGTACATTTGAACACGCTCACAAAACTACTTCCTATTTTGATATACATACACAGATCATAGTTGAAACTAAAATAAATTGTCATAGAAACAAGATTATTTAGAAAGTCATCACCACTTTCACTGAAATGTTGTAAAAAGTAGGTCACCCCAAAAAGGCTGTCATTGTGATAGGCATCCAGTCGGTTTGGCAGGCATTTCCTTTATAATTAAGGTCAATTGTCACAGTCCTCTCCTAAAAATGAACACAATATGCTTAACAGACATTAATTGGGTTTATGTGCAATAGCATGCAGCATACATCAAAGGGCAAGCTTGGAGGCTTCTGTGTTGGAATTAGACTCCTCTTCGCAAGTATGACTTACTTTTGAAGTATATCTGCTTTCAGGAAACTTACTTTTGAAGTATATCTGCTTTCAGGAAGCTTACTTTTCAAGTATATCTGCTTTCAGGAAACTTACTTTTCAAGTATATCTGCTTTCAGGAAACTTACTTTTCAAGTATAACTGCTTCAGGAAACTACTTACTTTTCAAATGTGACTGCTTTCAATGGAAATTTGCCTCATTAGATCACTGCCCTGAGCAGACCTGGTGTAGCATTTTCGCTATATAAGTTTGAATGATTATTATCATATTACATTAAATTATACCGGCCTCATTCGCACAGTTGGTAGAGTGAAGGACGGGAGGTGGTGGGTTCGACTCCCACTACCGGCAGTGCAACTTTCACATTGGTTTAATGGTTTGAAAGTATGGATATGGCCAAAGTTGCTGAAAGGGTCGTAAAACACCATTTACATTAAATTACACACAGTTTTACAGAGATTTGGGTGTAGGTCTAGATGACTTGTGGTCATAAAACTTTAGGATAAACAAGCTACCTCCCGCAAATCAGGTGTTTGACCTGTAGAATATTCAATCACTTTCAAACGCCACAGTAATTTATACAGGGATAAAATGATTGGTACTACCATTTGATCACAATGTTTAGGGCACACAAAAGTATATCATGAAAAGAATAAGTGCTGGAAAATCTGATTTAACGAAAGCTTTACAAGTTATAATTATTATATAAAGGCACGTTATTGTCTGTATCTTGTACTTAAGTGAAACTCTCAAATAACACACAAAGACATTACAACTATCTGATAGTATTCTTCAAATCTCGGTTGTAAATTAATACTTAGAATTTGATTTTCTTTATCTTATCAGATTTATTGGTCCATTATTCTATAGTGCTATATTAAGTCTGAAACCTAACCTGCATTGCATAATATGAGATGAAGCGAGCGAATATATGTATTTATGGACCTAATAAACCTAAATGATAATTGCAAAGCGCATGAACATGTAATTAATGAGATGCTATCGCATTAATGCTCATACCTAATAAACGTATGTTTTTTTTTTGCAGATAGTGTTTCAGGATTCTTAAAAATAATCAGCAAAAGACAAGAAACACATTACATTATTTGCACAATGAGGAAATCGTCTGAATGGATATATTAAATATGTTTACTGGCCAAACTCTGCACACTGGAATATATCTTTATGTCTCTTGTGTGAATTACCAGTCAATATACTAAAGGATTTGACCAATGTAAAATACCGATGTCTGAATCGTCTTTATGATATTTTGTTCTCAATTTGTGGACTGGCAGTAGAGATGTGATTTTCAGAAGAAATTGTGATGACATATTGAAACTCGGTGAGAATGGACTAAAAAATTTCAACAACAAAAAAAAACAAAAAAAACTGATGGGATGGGCTGATTACCAACATTCCAAACAGGCAACCATCTTTCAAAGATATGCGACTGGCAGATATGTCACTATGCCGCTTCAATATATATTAAACATCAGCAGCTTTCAAATTAATTAAAGAAACCACAGATCACGTGCCAGTTGCGCATGTCCAGTACTTCACCATACCCTCAGCGAGCCCCACCTCACTGTAATAGAGGGAGCACAAACATACAATCTTGGACCTTATTTCACTCATGTTGTGTGCCAAAATCAGCGTAAAATCATGAATATATCGTCGTATTTGACCAGACTCGAGGACGGAGCTACCAATTACTCGCTATCAGAAGTTGCCGCCCTTTTTCACTTCCACTCCGAGGAGGAGAAGATATTGACGCCAGGAGCCAATATCTCCAGGAATCGCCACCACAATGACTGGCTACAGCTGGTGCTGGAATACACCAATGTCTACGTTCTGCCCATCATTATTCTGATGGGAATAGTTGGCAACCTCACCTCCTGCATCGTCTTCTCGTGCTCCTATCTTCGCATGAAATCTTCCAGCGTGTACCTGGCTTTGCTCACCATCGCTGACACGTGCTTTCTGTGCGGGATTCTCCTGGTGTGGCTGTCCCGAGTTGGGGTGTTCATCTTCCATAAGAACATCTGGTGTCAATGCACCACTTACTTTATGTACGTCTTCAATTTTGTGTCAGTATGGTGCATGGTTGGGCTGGTCGGTGAACACTATATCATATTAAACCACCCAAACCTGAGAGACAAAATCTGCACAAGGAAGACGTCTTCGTTAGCCGTATTTTGTGTGTTTTTAATGGGCTTGTTATCTTATCTCTTTGTTTTTTGGTCTCATGGATCTCTGTCTGTTTCCAAGCTTCCTGTTTGCATGCCACTGCCGGACTACTATGCCTTAATGACGTGGCTGAACGTGCTAGATATTTTCGTGACCTTTATAACGCCTTCAGTGTTACTTATGGTCTGTAATATTACCATCATTACCAGGATCAAGGCCTCCCAGCGAGACATAGACACTAGGCTGAAAAAAGAGATAACAGTTTCAAAAATAAAGCACTTTCGGAGAAGGCCATATTTGCACACATCACTCTCCAATACCGGAAGCATGCATATCTCCTTTCAACCGCGCATGTCCGAGAATGAGCACGAGTCGATGGAAAGTGGCCATTGTAATACTGGAACTGAAAGTATTAGGAAGAAACTGTCTCAGTTCAGGACTGCTCGCATTTTTATCATCATTTCCTCGTTGTACCTGCTGCTTATTTCCCCATTTTATATACTAAAAATGAAATCACTAATCGAGGAACTAATACATGGCCATTTTGACCCAAGTAGAAGAGAGGGGCAATGGAAAGAAATATTTCAATTAGTCTATTTTCTGAATTTTTCTCTAGATTTCCTCTTATATAATTTTATGATTAAATCCTTTCAGGTAGTTCTGAGAAGGACAATTTGTAAATGTGTGCGGGAGGAGAAGCTGTCTCCTAATGGTATGATGTGAAGTATTTTGAAACCTGTAGATATTGTAAATCTAACCTATATTTGTCTATAGAATTGTGATCATAATTTATAACAGTAATAAATATGTTGCCAAATTGATAACTGTACATAACTCAGTGTCCACGTTCGTTCTCTGTGCCATGTTGCCTGTTTGTATCACACACACACACACACACACACACACATATATATATATATATATATATATATATATATATATATATATATATATATATATATATATATATATATATATATATATATATATATATATATATATATATATATATATATATATATATTGAAATTAATCTGTAATATATTGGAAGATTGGAAGATTGGCACCGGTGTTAAGATTTATTACTATATGAATAATACACTGCTTAAACTATTTCAATTAGATTATATGTCAAAATGTACATAATAGATTTGTTTGATATATAATTATAAATGTATCAGCTGTCTCAGAGGACGTTTTTATATCATAAAAAGCAAACCTGTGGAAGTGAAACCTGACCTGGACATCACACAGTGCACAATATGAGGCTAAAGACTGTAGTTTATTTGATGTCAAATCGTGCTTATTACCAACGCCCCCTGTTGAGTGTTGGACAACGCCCTCTGTTGAGCTAGGAGGACACTTTCATCGCGCACAGGTATGTTCTGGAATTGAAAATGGAAATGATTAGATTGATTTTTCTTCTCATGATAATGCTATGGTCTGTTTAAGACAAACATACATATACTATGATGCGGACTAATACAGCTACGGTGGTGTGAATGTGAGGTTTTAACATTTAAAATTTCTCCATTGCCTGAGATAGCAATTGAATCAGATAAATTCTATGTTTGTATCTATAATGGCTAGGTGTTATGATGTCAAGTCCAATAAAAAATACAAGATGGGCGCATCTTCTTTCATTGTGCAGACATGACTATTTAACTTTTGAAAATGTCAATCTTAATAATGTCATGACAAATTCTGCATTCAATTCAGATTTCATATAGATCAAATTTAGGGATGGGAGAGCTCTGAATAAATCTGGGCGGTAATTGAAACATATCTGGATGGTATGCCATTATACCATTGTTTTACACCAATTCTGAACCAATCTGGGTGATTCTGTTATATTATGATATTTTGACGTCTAACAAAAAGCATTAAAATTACATAATAATCATCACAAAATTGTATATATTTCATTACACTAGATTGCATAACAGTGTCTTGTTAATGATAGTGTAAATTTTATGATAAATCTATAACGTATTATGGTAATATTTGTGCCTCCAAGTCGGAATTTACTCCCGGGGGGGGGGGGGTACTCTTGTAGTCAGCGTTACCGGGGAAGCTGGCCTAAATAGGGTCCTTTTCGCTGATATTTTCCCTAAAACAGGTTAAGATATTTCATCATTTCCCCTAAAACAGGGTACTGTTTTTCAAATTTCTCCCTAAAACAGGGATCACAATCCCCCTTTTCAAATCTCCCCCTTCTGCATCATCCCTAAATGAGGGTATCAAAATTTCAGCTAGTCCTAAATCAGGGTACCAATAATGATAGAATATTTCCCTAAATCAGGGTCTGGGGTTTTCAGTTCCATCCGGGTTAAGATATTTTATCATTTTCCCTAAAACAGGGTACTGTTTTTCAAATTTCTCCCTAAAACAGGGATCACAATCCCCTTTTCCAAATCTCCTCCTTCTGCATCATCCCTAAATGAGGGTATCAAAAATTCAGCTAGTCCTAAATCAGGGTACCAATAATGCTAGAATATTTCCCTAATTCATGATCAGGCTCTGGGGTTTTCAGTTCCATCCCAGCCTCCGCGGGTTAAAATCATGAGAGTACCAACCCCCCCCCCCCCCCCCGGAATTTACTCCTCGTTATGCAATCTTAATTTGAAGCACATTCCTGTTTTAAAATGTGTCAATAATCTCGTTAAAAATCAGTTTCAGATAATCATATACTTATATATGTAATTGATGAGCATGTTATTTTCTTGAAAACAACTTTTTCAGTCTAGCCATTGTCCATAGAGAACCGCATCAGCTTGTTCTCACTGCACATGCTGGTCAATGACGTCATGTCAATGGTTGGCACGTGCATGAGGCGATTACGTAACGCAAATATGATGTACATCACCATATCTGCGTACGCATTGATATCCCTGCACATGCAGTAGTCCACGTGCTGAGAGCTGGCTGGAAGCTAATGCGGTTCTCTATGCCATTGTCCACCTTACAGCAATGGCTAAATACCACTTAGATTGGCTGCGATTTATAATTAGTGCCCAGATGTGTTGCGAGCGCCCAGAATGACGTGATTTAGCGTCCAGATCAGTTGTGAGCGTCCAGAATGACGCAATTTGACCAGATTGGTTCAGAGCTCTCCCACCCCTGAAATTGACATTCATTTTTGTATACAAAAGCGTAATATTGCATTTCAATTCTGTCACTCCTATTATGATAAAAATGATAATATGATGTAGCTGGGAAGAAATATAAAATAGGTCTTATCCCTTTAAAATGCACCCTTTCAAATTCTCATTTTATGAGTAAATACTTGTACCCTGTCTTCCCCAAAACCAGCTATAAACTATATCTAACAACACTTATATAAACAAAATAGAAAAGACAAATCTCTGCAGTAAACTCCACCGAAATTCAACTGAAATGAATAGTCCTTCATTTGCCTGAATACATTTCTTCTAGTGCCAACTGTTTGTGATTGAATGTATTGTAGTGTACCATGCAGTTTCAAGTTCCTTACGGGTATAAGAGTCCACTATATATGTCTTTTAGAGTCCTATTTATAACAGTGCTGCTGGTGCTGGCAAGGTTTTTGATGTGTGACTATTTTTATGACAAGATGGCATAATTACTGGTGCATCAATGGCTGTTCCCTATACTCTCATTAGAAATAGTAAATATATTTCTATTCGAATCTCAGATGACTGCTTAATTACACATCACCCAAATATATTCATTACATGATTTATCGGATGTGCCACATATAAACGGATGACGCATGTCATTGTGATTAAAACAAAATATTGAAAGTCTGGGCGTCTGATAGAATAGAGATCGGAAAGAGGTGTTCATGTCAATCAACATTAGAGTCTAATTAGCCACCATTCAGGGATATGTCTGATACATACAAGTTAATGGACACGGCTGTGATGTACATAACAAAATATTCCCTTGGGGTCGGGACACAGATTGAAATTTCTATTTGACCGAGATTCCTGTCTTGGACACAATATGGCTTCCTTTGGACACAATATGATTTCCTTGGACACAATATGGGTTCCTTGGAGACAATATGGGGTCCATTGGACACAATATGATTTCCTTGGAAAATTATGGGTTCCCCTGGACACGATATGGTTTCCGTTGGACACAATATGGTTTCCGTTGGACACAATATGATTTCCTTGGAAAATTATGGGTTCCCCTTGACACAATATAGGTTCTCTTGGACACGATATGGTTTCCGTTGGACACAATATGGGTTCCCTTTGACACAATATGGGTTCTCTTGGACACAATATGAATTTCATATCTCTGTCTTTAGGAAATATTTTGTCCTGCACATCACATGACCGCTCTTAGAGTTTACAGTTTACAATAAATGATCCATATATTAAAATATGTATATTTGATGTAAGATGAGAGAAGTGATGTTGATATCTATTTGTATTACTCTATTCATGTATGCTAGTGATACGCATATTATAATATTATCATCTATAATCATTAAGTGACAATACATGCTCAATGTCAAGAAGAAATGTGATAGTAACTAAAGAGTGAGACATGTATTATGAATTGCGATACATAATGTATTTTCAAAGTTGTTAATTTGGTATTAAAGGCGATATATATTTTTCTTTGTGTTTAAATATTGTCCAATAAAAAGTAAATTATTGTTAAAGTGTTTGAAACATGTGTTGTCATTAGATAATTTTATACGAGATTAAACAATGTTTCCTGAATGGATATCTAGCATTATTCATGGGGGGTGTCAGTGTAATGTATTATATACACACTAATAAAGGCTATTGATATCACTCTCTAGTGATGATATGAAATATGTTAAACTCTTCCAATGTTTCTTAGACTCGGGGTTATTTCATCTGGTCATGAAAGTGGTCAACCAAAAAACTGGGAATGGCCACCTTTTGGCAGACATGACAAGTCTTATGTTTTTTAACATTGCTTTAAATAATTATGATGATAGGATATGAAATATATCACATTCAATAGTTTTTAAATTGTGTAACCATTATTTATAAAATGGTAAAACATGAAATTGATAATTTTTTCAAACAAAAACTTTTGGATTTGGCCAAAGTATGTTTGACAAAATCTGATAATTCGAAGCAATGTATATGTTTCAATGTAAATGTTGCAATGTCGCCAGATTTACATAATTACATCACACTGACTAAGCCTTGCTGAGGAAAATGGGCTTGTGGCATTATGGCATCTCAATGAATGCATGGCTGGTGAGCATTGTCTTATAAATTAGCTTTTTCCTGCATTTACCGCATACTTGAAATTACCAGATGACCGTCTTGTAAGATAATGGTAATGTTTGAACCAAGATATCTTGAATTTATCTATTTCCAAATTAAATGAGTCTTTTAAGATTTGTAGAAAAACACTTTGAACTAAATAACAACAAAGTAAATAAAAATTCTGCCCCATCTCTATTTTTTCACTGGTGAAACTAAGAAATAGTTCAGATTTTGTGACTATATTTGGATTATTCAAAATGATTTCATAAGGGACGCTACTCAGAAATTCGCTGACACATAAATTAACAGAGTGAAATAAGGTCCAAGATTGTATCGGAATGAAAAAGTCCATATGTTGTAAAAAAAATAACACGGTAACTTTTTATCTGACATTTTTAGTAAATCTCAACTGATATGCATTATCAGTGTTTAATTCCAAATCTTTGATAAATGAACTCTGACAACACCTACATTTGTGTACTGATCTTTATAAAAGCTTGTGGTGACATCTGGTGGACACTGCATTTAAATAGAAAAATGCACCACAGCTTACAAATTGTTGTTTCTTCGGCATTTATTCCTGTTCCATAACATGCTCTCGTCTTCCTTATTAACATTATATCCTCTTTACTTATATAAGAAAACTTTAAACATCCAATTACCCATTTAAAAGTCTGTTCTATGTGGAAGGAGTGAATGAAACAGTCATTTTTATCATATTCAGCACTTTTAAGTTTATTACAGACTTTCATGACACATCCCCATTACGAAATGAACTTTCCCAACTTTTATGGATGGAAAATATATAACATGCAATACCTATATATATATATATATATATGCATAGGCGTTCTTTTTTTGTATTGCCACATAAAGTGTGTAAATATGCTGCAAAGTCACCCTTGCCGTTTGCTGTTTGAATAAACATATATATTTGCGTTTAAAATGTATATATTGTGACAGTAGGCAAGCGAACCTGCGAAGATGGGTCTTGGATTGCATACAATTTTTATTTCACACATTTTGGTTTGTTACAATTCCTTTGAGGCCCCTTGTAAAATTCGGGCGCTCAGGACAGTTTGCTGACGCTTGCCATCAAAGTCTAGAACACACAGTTTTCCCATACTCTTTACCATAATCATACAACAGTGTAGGGTAATTTTGCTGAATGCTTTTAGTAAAACATGGGAAAGGTTTTTACACATGATTCCATTAAGCAACTTATATACATAACGTACTCTGTGCAAGGTGAATCCAAGGGAGGCTTTGAAGGTTTCAATAAAGACAAACAGTCGTAACCCAATGCCAATATATTGTTTTAATGTTGAGCCCCACAAATACTCCTGCCCCTACTGAATCTTATGTAACAATAAGTCAGTATAGTTCCATTGCTATTATGTAAAGCGAAGGGGTGGATAAAAACATGTGTGTTAATATATTCATGAAATTACCAAGGTCACAGGCAATTTTACAGAGGTTCGGGGTATAATTTAATGTGGCCACGAAACTGTGATTCAAGCAAGCTATGTATCTCACTAAAATCATGCAAATTACACAGACCATGGTTATTATGTTTTGCTGAAAGTGCCAAGTACTGGCTGTTCTCTTTTGATCACAACCTTCCTGTTCTGAATAATATTCCAGTCCAGTGGGTTTGTTCTGTCTCTGAATACACACTGTCGACGCAGAGAGTGAGAATACATAAGACCTATGGCTTCCATTTTGCAATTTACACCCACAAATCCAACCCCAAAATTGGGGTCCAACAACGATTTGAATCCCCTATATTTTGGTGTTGCATTCTGGAGTCCAACCCTGATTTCATTGAACACCAATTGTGGTGTTAACCTTGTTGATGCAATACTTTGGGGTCCATTTTGAGGTTCAAGCCTGATTTCGACCTTCTATTTGGACCCGGACCCTGTTGATGAAATGCAGCCCAGGTGATCACATGTATACAAGCATGTAACCTTTATTGTGGTCTGTCAGAGTGCGATGCCTGTACCAATGGACAAACATAAGGTGACAAACATGCAGTCATCTGTAAGCCAAATCACTCCATTGCCCCAATCCGAAGGTGCCCAATTGTTAGCAAACTTTACTAAGCAGGTGTTTGCACTAGATCACTGGTCAGCTAAACAAAGTTTGTTGAAAAAGTGTTCAATGGATGATTAGGATTTTAGCAGACTCATCTACTTTCAAATCGCACAGAAATGTATGTAAGAGAAATATGATGGGTAATAACATTTGATCGCAAATTTTGGGGTATAAGCATTTATATTATGCAAGGAAAAAGCTTAAGTGCTTGAAAACCTCATTTGATTAATGTTTTAAGCGGGTGTCATGCATACACATTACGCTTACAAGGGATGAACAATCAATGCACAGCTTTCTGACAATCTATAGATGCGGTGAAATTCAAGGTATCACCAAACACAAGCCAAAAAAATGGCAAGGGACAACTGAATATCTTGTAAGCTTAATGACAGTAAAAATGATATAAATTTGGTGATATTTGCATCATATTTCAGAGGGAACTTCACTTCCACATGGTGCATTTTGAGACATGAACCTATTTCTAAGGATGAAGTGCTGTTGTGTTGGTTACAATGGAGACCTTAATATTTTACTATATTTTGTTATGTCTGTATTTCAATACAGTATATCAGTTAAGAATACCGTGACTATTCTCAGCAGACATGAATAATTCTCACGGTAAAATGGTCATGAAATTGCCTGGGAAAATTTCTTTTACACATGATCTTTTCATGTGCATTGAACTGAGAATAATAATAGCTCTATAGCTCTCAAAAATGGGACAAAAATATTCATCCAATACCTGGAACCGTGTCAACGCATGCAATAGGTGTAGCCTACAAGAGAAATTTCTTTACTAGTTGTGAGCCACTGTCTCCTGGGGTTTTGTGTGTCACAGGTGCGTCTCTCGCAAGTTCTGCAAACTGTTAGCATTCCGTGTTGTCCAGTTTATTGGCGAGAAGGATGGGGCCGAGAATAACCCTGCTTCTGACCACCTTCCTGGTGCTGATGACGATGGGTTTTGCCCTGAAAGAAGGGTTCTTGGCAAATAGATACAGGTCCATGATAGAAGCCCAAAAACAGAAGAGGCAGTACGGAGTCAACGGAATCAGAGGTGGAGGCGGCGGACATCAAGGCGGAAACGGGGGCGGGGGCGGCAAGAATGGCGGCAAGAGTGGGACCAGTGCCGAGTACGGAGGCGGAGGCGGCCAAATGGACTTTGGAAGTAAGTGCCATGATTATGAATATAATAAAATTGTGATGTTTTGTATATATCCGATCAAATTTAGAGAATGCCAAGAAGGCCAAGAAAGAAAGTATACATTTGACACGACCTTAAACATAAAAGAGAACCATTTGATCAATGATCGATCGTTTGCGCCAAATTAAAACGCTTTAATTGTTTTCTAGCAATGTCCACAGCATGTTTCTTTATTAATTTAGAACCAACAAATGTTTAAGAATTTACAAAACATTCTTAGATGATGGCATGTGAACCAAGTCATGGTAACAAAAAGGTCTTTTTTTAAGAAAAAGAATTTGCATGTAATTTACTTTTTGAAAATGATATTTATATTTCTCCATCCCCCAAATATCAAATGGCCTGGTCGTAAATCTCGCCAAATGTCGTCTGCAGAAGATGCGTTTGATTATGAAAATCTAATTTGACGTGGTCAATCTTTGTTTCCGAGCGGATTTGCGAACTGCTAAAAGAAGGAAATGTGTACGGTTCGAAGCGCCACCAACCCAAACTCGCTACGCAAGAGTATGAATTGTATGCATCACAGAATGACATGTACACAGAAATATTTGACGTATACTCACCAGCCCTCATCATCTCTGATCACTATGATCACTGACTATGCAATTTGTTATAATATAGTCTATATTACAACATATATTTATTATTGCTCTAAGAGTTGCATACAATAAACCCTTCTATCACTGCGTGCATTCAACTAGAATTTCACCCCTGGCCACCATTATAAATCGAGAAAACTATCTCAGTGATAAATTATGATAATTGATCCATTTTATACCCTTGTCAGCCCACAAAAGGGCATCTTAGCGATACGTTTACCATACACTCTTTAAACATTAACGTCAATATTGTCAAATTTGTTCGTTTTGTCAAAAACGAACAAATTTCCACATAATTTCTTCACAGCATGCTTTGTGGCGAACATCTCTCTCGGTATATTATGAAAGTTTTACTCCATGAAGCACTAAAACAGCTTCGTCCCATATATATATATAGAACAAAATGGCAAGTTTCAAGTGCATAAATATTTCATTTCCGCAAATATGATATACGACCAGTTAACTGACCATAACAGACTTTAAAATGTCATTAGATCTGTCAATAGCAGAGCAGATATCAATGTTTAAATCTATTTAATCAATACTATGATATGTAACTATATTTTTGACTTATGCAATTACTCAAAATAATTTGAAGGAATCAATTTAGGTATTATTAGTCAATTCTGTTTAATAACTAACGAATAAGTCATTGATGACTGTATATATTTACGTATTTACGTTAGATCAACCAAAACCTCATGTAGAAATGATCTATCTTAATTTGGCATCTATTAGACAATATAAAAGTCACCGTTTTTTATTTTCAGGGCAATGCAGCCTGGATGGATGTATGGAAGAATTTTTTATTAAAGCTATGGGTGGATCAATGGAATTAGACTTTGACATACGTCAAATTGGCGAATATGCATTACCATTTACGAGTCAAGAGGATTGCCAGTAAGTGCCAACATGAATTATTTCCTACCCAAAGAAGGTTCCCATTTAGGAAACTCTGCTCACTTCTAAAAACTGACTGCGGTAATATGTCAAACATTCTTCTCGGTAACTGCAGTAATATACGGTCAAATATTCTCCTCAATGACTGCGGTAATATGTCAAACATTCTTCTCATTGACTGCAGTAATATGTCAAACATTCTTCTCATTGACTGCAGTAATATATCAAACATTCTTCTTAATGACTGGGGTCAACCATTCTATCTTTAGTTGATTGTATTTCTGTTTGAAATGATGTACGATTGAATGTGTATATTTAAATAGTGATGTCAGACATGGAAATGAAACAAAATAAGTCGAAATTAGGAAACTAATTATGAGATTGATACGAAATATTCTGTTATTCTTCATATTAAAATTAACATGCCGCACCATTAAATAATTGGAAATAGAAATACATTTATAGTATTTCCTTCTTTGGATCGATAAAATGTTTTGTGTAGTTACCAAACACCCTTGATATTTCAGGGCGGGTGTTAAAGGCCTAATTGATTGTTACTCGAGGGAGCTGGATGATACTGAAGGAGGAGGCTACTGTGGAGATTGTCAACTGTTTGATATACAGGCAGCAATGGGAATTGTAGATAACCCAACTCTTACCAGTGAAATATTTTGCTACGAAGGTGATCATTTCATTAACTTATTCACAATGTATACTTGTTCATCATGTAAACTGCCTGAAATCCTTTGCATTTGGTATCTCCTGTCCAGGACAGTCCCCACTTGGACATTACCCACCTAGGACATTCCCCGCCAGGACAGTCCCCGCTCGGACACTACCCACCTAGGACATTCCCCGCTCGGACACTACCCACCTAGGACATTCCCCGCCAGGACATTACCCACCTAGGACATTACCCACCTAGGACATTACCCACCTTGGACATTACCCGCCAGGACATTCCCCGCTTGGATATTACCCACCTAGGACATTACCCACCTAGGACATTATCCACCTAGGACATAACTCACCTAGGACATTACCCACCTAGGACATTACCCACCTAGGACATTACCCACCTAGGACATTACCCACCTAGGACATTACCCACCTAGGACATTACCCGCCAGGACATTACCCGCTTGGACACTACCCACCTAGGACAGTCCCCTCTCGGACACTACCCACCTAGGACAGCCCCGCTCGGACACTACCCACCTAGGACATTCCACGCCAGGACATTACCCACCTAGGACATTACCCACCTAGGACATTACCCACCTAGGACATTACCCGCCAGGACATTCCCCGCTCGGATATTCCCCGCTTGGATATTACCCACCTAGGACATTACCCACCTAGGACATTACCCACCTAGGACATAACTCACCTAGGACATTACCCACCTAGAACATTACCCACCTAGGATATTACCCACCTAGGACATTACCCACCTAGGACATTACCCACCTAGGACATTACCCACCTAGGACATTACCCGCTTGGACACTACCCACCTAGGACATTCCCCGCCAGGACAGTCCCCGCTCGGACATTACCCACCAAGGACATTCCCCGGCAGGACAGTCCCTGCTCGTACACTACCCACCTAGGACATTACCCGCCAGGGCAGTCCCCGCACGGACACTTTCCACCTAGGACATTCTCCGCCAGGACAGTCCCCGCTCGTACATTCCCCGCCAGGACACTACCCACCTAGGACATTCCCTGCCAGAACATTCCCCGCCAGTTGTCAGGAAATTTTGTTACTGCAATGTGTCAAAGCTCCGTTCCACTTGGATTGCTGTTTTAAATAGCATCACTGAGTTGGTTTAGAATGCATTTGTGTTTTTTTAAAACTAATAATGCATTGGTGTGTTATAAATTCCACTCGTTTGCTGTGACTATACAGACCAATATACCTATCTATACCCATCAATAGCGACTGTAGATTCTATATGTATCGTGTACAGTGGGGTTTTATTTGCTATCGTGTACAATACATAAATGTGCAAAGTCTGGGTCAGTATATGGCATGGCAGGATTGCAACAACTGGGTGGTCATCTCTGACGTGTGAACCTCTCTTTTTCACTTCTCACTTCTCTGGTCTAGTCTAAATCCGCTGGATTACCCTTGTAGTATTGTTATATACCCACGCGACAGCTCATCATAATATGCAAATGGTTTATGAACGGCTGCTTGGCAGATGAGTCATCACAGTCATTTTGCGTCTCACACTATAAACAGGGGTGGATCCAGGATTTTTTTTACTCCGGGGGGATCAAATGTGTTAAAGTAAGGGGCTCCAGTCCCATAAAGTAAGGGGCTCCAGTTCCCAAAAGCCCCCTAGCCACAGACCCCCGGGGGCTTCAGCCCCCAAAGCCCCCTCCTGGATCCGCCGCTGATAAAGCTATTTTATACATGTTACCCAGGTACATGTTGCTCAGTACACAGGAGGTACTCTATGGTGGTTGTAATTTTTCATTTCATGGAGTGTTGGGAGCTTGAATATCCATCATATGAAACATGTCCCTTCTCATGGGGTTTAAAGGGTTGAATTGATGATTTTCTGCATGCGTTATTTTACAATAACTCGTAGATAAACTTCCAAATCCATACCATTCTGAAAATTTTGGTATATTACTGTTTCCTAGCATAGACATGCATAAAATCCAAAACCTTAATAAACCTGAATAATTGATAGCTCACTTGTCATGCTCAGGTAAATAGTGAAGTAGTGAAAAAGTGGTTGGTATATATATATATGCTGCTATTCAAGGTATTGCATGCAATATATTCCCCATCCATAAATAAAAAGCAACTTTATCTTCAAAGCAAAGCAATGAAAACATGGTAACAAATGCAGAACTATGTTGTGTGTGGCTCATTCAAGTTCTCAGCTCATTTACATAATATAACCAATTTTACATTACTACATGCAGTGAAACAAGGCCAGCTAAAAAGCACTATATGAAACGGGTGTAATTCTGTCTCAACTGGGTGAACAGTCTTCAGTTTCAAGATTCCCACAAAAGGTTGCAGTCTCTGCCAACAGGGGTCCCACCTGTCAGTGTTTCAAGGTCCCCATGACCCAAATCTAAAATGTCGTCTGCTCCAGGTCAAAACAAACCCAGACATCATCATGTTCATTTCAGAGAAATTAACACATGATTTGTTGAAGAACTGGCCTAAGACTGATTACATTTATTTTATAATTGACAAATTTTATGACATTTGTACAGAAATATATTTAAACAAACGTGTTATTCATTTCAAAATTATGTAAATATGAAAAGAATCTTTAAAAAAGATAAAAGGAAAGTAGTTTGGCA
Organism: Amphiduros pacificus; assembly: GCA_949316495.1. Classification (NCBI taxonomy): domain Eukaryota; kingdom Metazoa; phylum Annelida; class Polychaeta; order Phyllodocida; family Hesionidae; genus Amphiduros; species Amphiduros pacificus. The sequence continues at coordinate 43,892,737 of OX439003.1, read as the reverse complement.
GAGGGGTGATCTGCAAAAACATATATCATAGGTGCAGAACACTCTCTTGAGGTACCAAGTATGAGATAAAGGTAAAAATGTTCTGGACAGGTAAAAATGGCAAACATCATTTCTAACATGAGTCATGACTGTTTCATTCAATCGTTCTACATAGAACAGACTTTTAAATGGGTAATTGGCCATGGATGTTTAGAGTTTTCTTATATATGTAAAGAGGATATAATATTAATAAGGAAGAGGGCATGTTTTGGAACGGGAATAAATGCCGAGTAAACAATGATTTATATACACAATTATATACAATTTAACATTCGTTATGAAAACTGTCTGCCATGTAAACCAACTATTATAATGTATTCATTTGAACATAATTATGTTAATTCAATTTGATATCATATGATATTATAATGATCGGTTAAATCGTCAACACCTCTGGGTACTGTCCCATATTTAACATTGTGTTGTGACATAGTTCTCATAGGCAGAGGTTCTTTACTTTTCAATACCCAAATTGAATTCCTTAATGGCCATTCCATAAGAGATGCTATATTTTTGCAGCACCGGATCAAAGCTGTCCCGAACACGTGATCGAATTGGGAAATACAATTGGGGAGCTGGGCACAAACGATCTAAGATTTGGATGTAGACAAAGGATCGAGTAAGTATACAAGATAAACAGAAGAGAAGTGAAGGACGACACTTTTTAAGTGGGACTTTTTCTGTTCTGGCAAGGAAAATACATTTGATTCCTAAACACAGTTACAGTGTTAATTTAATTCAGATCAACATATGTTTGGCCGGATCTTTCATGTTATCAAATTTGTTATGTTGGTTCATTGACGCCCAATCTTGAAGGCTTGGGGAAAAAACATTGTGTGGTATAAGCGCTAAATAATTCGTGTTTATTATCTTTACTTATGGTTTTTATCAAAATAATCTTTTATCTTTAAATGTAGAGGAATGATTAAAAATGGGTCCGAAGCTCTGCTAAACATTCAGACTAATTTTCCCGAGGGTTGCAAAGAGTATCACTGGATGACGTACATTGATGTAGACTCATTCAAGAACATACTTCTTTTGGAACTCAACGGTATGTTGCATTCTTTCATATTATTTCTTTTTTTATTCAAATCTTATTCAAATCTTTTCCAATTCATCACAATATATTAATCCGAATATGGATACGTCCGTGAAGTTGGCAGAATATTCTATATTCTATATTGAATATTCTACAAAATTCGTGAAGTTTGTAACATGGATACACATCGAAGTGGTGCTCAGGTAAGATTCTAACAGGTAATAACCACTTTTGGCTCACATTTTACCCAAACTTCCATTCTTTTCTGTAAGCTTATTTTAGCTGTGCAAGTGGTTGATCGACTCTGATATGAAGAAAGAAGACAAGTGTATCAGTAGAACATTTGAAAAAAGACTGATTCACTTTGCCAATATACTGTACCATTGATATGTAAACACCATTGATACGTTTATTATTCCATTCTTGTGAATAAAGTGATCCCCACAAAAGGCTTGATAAATATGTTTATAAATAAAAGTAAATATATTTTACTATTTTAGAATGTCCAGTTTCTTACTTGTTTCACAAATGTGAATACGTCGTGGAGGATATGTACATGTTTCCTGAGGGTGTAAATTGCGGGTAATTAATAATAATATAATAACAATAACAATAACAATAACAATAACTATAATAATAATAATAATAATAATAATAATAATAATAATAATAATAATAATAATAATAATAATAATAATAATAATAATAATAATAATAATAATAATAATAATAATAATAATAATAATAATAATAATAATAATAATAATAATAATAATAATAATAATAATAATAATAATAATAATAAACATTTATATAGCGCCATTTCAGACTATTATTGCATTTCCTTACCAATATGTTTAAGAATAATTAAATTCAGATTTGCTGGTGTAAGTGGATGAAATACATTTGATCATTGTTCTATTTCTTTCAAAATTCCCTCAGGAACCAGTTTGAAAACTTGAAAGCGGACTATAAAAAATGCATTAGGACTAACTACGAAGACAACGATTTTCTGAGAAACGCTTGCACAAAGGATGGGAGAGGGCTTGAAGAGGATATAGCCGCATTATACGACTTTGATGTCGAAATCATGAAGCAACAATGCGAATATGCCAGACAAGGTTTGTACATGGGGCAAATCATTAGGTATCCCAGCGGGTCTATAATTTTACAGGACAATTTCCTCCCGACTCGGGCAACAACAACTCGGGCAACATGTTGACAACACGATCAACCGTTGGTATTAATATATTTATATATATATATTTATATTATTTATATATTATTTATATATTATTTATATATTATTTATATATTATTTATATATTATTTATATATATTATATATATTATATATTACAAAATTTAAAAAGGATTTTTAACCTTGCAACTATCACTAAATATAGGACAAACGGTAAACCAGCTTTTAAAATTTCATTCTGTTTTAGACATTGTAATTTTGTACGACACAGTCTGTTTCTGACATATTCAGATGTGTAGGCATCAAATGATCCTATTATAAGGATATTCATACTTTACATTCAACTCCCATTTTCTAAAAGTTTCAAGTTTTACAATTTATGTATTTAAGATTATACTGTAAATTTGGCTAATTTTCCATTATTGATATTGATTTTTTTTATTAAATTACCGGTCATCATTTCTTTTTTGTATTGCGGTAAAATTCCATTCCATGAAGGTTTTAATTTCCAGCTGCTGATAAAATGAAAGAGTGTGAGTGTCAAAGATTAACACCCCATCTCACAGCAAAGACCCTGGACATGGATCATGGTAAAAGGAATACCAAAGCTAGATTGTTGAAAAAATTACTGGGCTACCTTAACAAACATGGAAAGATGAACAAGAGGAGGGGAAAATGATACTTTAACTATGTAAAGTATATCACTTGAAATACGTATTTGTCTATTTTATAAATATTTTGTGATAATTCCAATTTGGCAAGTTATTTTAAGATCAAGTAATTTACAAAGAGGTAACAGAGCAGTTATCTTACAGAACATTTTTATCCATAATCCTTCTTAAAAGACATTTCTATTATTTACAGGGATTGCACGGACTGACTGATCGGCCTACCATTTCTACATATGCTTCTCTGCTTTATAACTTTTGGCTCTTCTATTAAGATGATCATGAAGAAACGATGAAATTTCTGTTTTCAAACACAGAATCTAAGAGCAAGCTGAATAAGCAAGTTCAAACATGGAAAAAGGACAAGTACAACAAAAGACATTTGTAAATGAACTTCTGTATGACGGGTTCATCCCTTTAGAGAAAATATCATATATTGAAAAGAAAGTCCTGGGTATGGAACCAGCGTGGGAGATCAAACAGAAATGGGGCATAGCGCTGGATTGTGAAAGCTCTGAGACATGGCGGCCATAAAAGTTGGTTGAGATATGCCCCAACAAATCTCTCAAGGGCCAAACAGGTAATGGTCCGCATTGGCTTAAGATACACTCAACAAGAAAAACCCTGGAGGAGTTACGCTTTGCTGTATGGCACCGGCTTTACAATATTAACCTTTTTATATTGAAAATAAAGCATCACAAAAATAACCCAATCTTTGTTTTATGTTGAGACACATGTTTGCAAAAATATCCAATTTAATATGTTCTGTATAAACCATTCCACGTGTTCTGACGTACATTTCGCTCATATAGAACCCCAATATGAAGAATTCACAATTGTTTTCTTGTATGAGGTTATTTTTAAAATATATTTTCTACTTTTGTAAAAAAAAAAAACCCAAAAAAAACCAAAAAACAAAAACAATTCAATTCTATATGTTCTGAAATGCAATAAAACCCCAACATAAGGAATTCATCTCTGATATCTGTGTATCTGTGTAAAGTTCTTTTCAAAGTTTTAAATATGAGGATTCTACCAAGCAGCTTGGAGACATGTCTGCCCTTTTCACATAAGTAAGACTGTATTCATACATATGTTACGCAGTTTCATAAACATTTAATATATATATATATATATATATATATATATATATATATATATATATATATATATATATATATTTGATTGCCCTAATTGCGAACATTAAATAAAAAGTCAATAATAGTTGTAAACAGCCGTGGTAAAGGTTTCACATTGATATCTCTGGTTATAATATTCTCTCAGAAATGATTAATTTGTGTCTGAAATTGTAAGAGCAAGAGGAAGACAGGTATTTGTGTATTTTGTAGAATTTACTTAGATTTGGCACTAAAGATGACTGCCGTAATTGCAAACATAAACAAGTTGATAATACTTTTAAAGATTTTACCTTTAAAAATTAATATCTCGGGTAATAATACATTTACAGAAATGATTAAAATGTTTCTAAAATCATGAGAACAAGAGGAAGAACAAGAGTATGTTATAAAAAAGATTCTGCTGCGTTTTGGCTCCGAAAATGATTGCCGTCTTGATGTAACAAGCTGTTAATTATAGTTTAAGTGACAGTGTTCACTGATTTGTTTTCAACGTATCCAACATGGTCGCTGTGTTGTCAGCCGTAAGTGATGTTAGTGATGTTAGTTAGCTCCAGTACAATGAGTACAGTGACACCACCACATCAACCTTGATGTGTAATTAAGCAAATGTGTCTCTACCCTTCGCTACACAACGAGTAAAGTCATGAGCACAGATTCATATGCATCATTACTCATTGGCATAATGACGATTGCATAATATGTATAGATACATACAGGACAGAAAAATAAGTTTGGTTATATCTTGGTTTTTTTTCATGTCTAATATATTTACATATAGTACATAATTGTCTGAACTTCACGTTCACATGCAGTGATTTAGGACAAACTATTTTTTTAAAGTGATTCAGGCAAAACATTGCATGTCACATACATATCCCATAAAAATGTCAATGTAAAGTATTCTTATCAATATTGAAAGGAGAAATATCTTGGAAGCTCAGCAGTTATATGACTCTACAGTTACGGGTCATAGGTTTTGCTAGTCTATGCAAGGAAACAGTAATATATCAACATTTTCAGAATGGTCTGTATTTGGGAATTATTCTTCTAGTTTTTGTGTGGAGGTTTATCTTCGAGTCATTGTAAAATACTGCAGGCAGAAAATCACCAATTCAATCCTTTGAGCCACGTAAGAAGGGGCATTTCATATGATGGATATTCAAGCTACGTGAAAGGAATAATTACAACAATGTTGAGTAAACATACAAATTATTCCTACCCCTAGTGTACTGGCAATGTTGGAATGGATCGTTCAGTGCCAAATACCAGCAAATAGTAATGTCAAATGACAACATATTTTAGGGGGGGGGGGAAGAAGAAACACCATATATAAGTAGAATCAAGGAGAGACATATATACACATTAAGACTTGATTCATGTTCCAAACCATGTTTCACCAGTTACAAATCACCAGGTGGCACTCAATAACTAATCCTCAAGTCAGGGCAATAAATATCTTTTGTTTCAGATTTATGTCAATATATGCCTTTCTCCTCTTAAAAGGTTCCTCATACACGTTTTGAAAGACATGATCAAGGTTGGCCTCATGACCAATAGAGAAAAGGCGAGGATCCTTAGATAGTCTGCGACAACGATCGCAGCCCCTACCAATACCAACAAGGGTTTCGATCACTTTGATCTCTTCAGTTGGATGGGGACTGACTGCGTTATCCTATGGTTTGTTTATATATGAAAACTGAGGAGGTGCTGCACCTCCTCTCCTAGCGCCTCTGGGGTGGAGGTGTTTGTGGGTTGCAACAATTTTACCAAAATAATTTGGATATTCTAACAAAGAAGTTTGAGTTTTTGCATTAATATTTCAAATTTATTATTCATATTGATATGATAAATTTCTTTTTATAATCATATAATTGCAAAATAGCTCCCTTTTTGGTGGTAATACACATCGCTTCAAAGGGAAATTATCCCATAGTTCTGAGCAATGAGTTGCTATGATGTCACGTGCACAATCTACGTCATAATTCAATTATACTCCATGCTATGATGAAATAAAACTCAATTTTCATTATTTCTATGAAACTCAATAGTTGGTATGGACACCAAAACATTATTTGGAAACTGAATCTCCTCATAATAATGCAATAATATTCCTAAGATACCTTATACTGCACTAGAAAGAAATGAGCTCTGCAAATTTATCTTTGTTTTATAAGGTTAAAAGGGTAAGAGTGCTGGGCCTTGATAAATGAGCACTATTAGTGTGTGCCCCCTAAAGATAATGATAGAATTACCATGGTAACAGAGAAATCTCACATAAAAATGTTTAAAAATGATTTTCCTGTTGTATTAGGCAAATTGAATAAAATAAAGGATTATTTTAAGCCGAAGAATTAAATGTTGACTGATCATGAATCTCCAAACTAATACAATTTTCTCATTTTATCATATTTTAATAGGTAGCCATGGCAAACATTTTATCTATTTATCCATCACCCTCGCTTTTTAATTAAATGTGTCAAAATGCAGTTTATAATGCAGATATCAGTATAATAATTATTGTTTTTATAATCTGCAACCAAAATACTATGAAATTTCAAACTGTATGTCTAAAACTGTGGCCATGTGTTGGATATGTTGCTATGGTAACTGCATTTCAAACGATATATCTCCCTTAGTGTATATAAAATCAAAAAGGATTCACATAGAAACCCAGCTTACAAGTTTAGGTTTTTCTATGTTGTGAGATCTGTGAATACCAGATAATGTTGTGAGCACGTTGTTGTACAAAGTTGTGAGCATGTTGTTGTACAACGTTGTGAGCACGTGCTCAGCACGTTTGTTCTACATTGCGAGCACGTCCTTAGCATGTGCTTAGAATGTTGTGAGCATGTGCTCAGCATGTTGAGAGAACGTTGTAAACTGACATTATGTTTTCATCACGCTGTGACAAAACTATGTAAGCATATGCTCAGCATATTGCAAGCACATGGTGCTCAGCATATTGTAAGCACGTGGTGCTCAGCATGTTGTAAGTACATGGTGCTCAGCATGTTGTAAGCACATGGTGTTCAGCATGTTGTAAGCACGTGGTACATATACATCTAACTGTGAATAAATTTGGCTATCTTTGGCCAGTTGGGATTGTCAGTTGAGATTGTCCCATCAGCCACCTTTTCTAGCATATCAACTGGCATGTTATGCTGATTTTGAAATTATATGGATATATATTACAATAAACTTCTATCACACCAAAAGCAATGATCATTTTTTTTTATATTATATTTTAGTCATTCAGAACATTGTCTTATCCATTACGTTCATTACAAGCTGTTACAAGTTGCCATTTTCTGTAGCACTGCAGTCACCTATTGGTCAATTTAATCACCACAAGTTTTCTTCTACGTGCTCACCACATTGTAAGCACGTTGTCAAAAAAACATTGTAAGACAATGTGCTGACAATGTTGTCAGCACATAGAACAACATTGTTATTAGGTCAGACCACAACGTTATCCTTCTATTAGTCATGGCATCCACTCCCTAAATAACTAGCCCTTTCATTAGTATATTTTCTGCTATATTTTATTTGCATTTTAAACATTTTTGAGCACCTTAGGGGCAGTTTTTAGGTCGTGAAGTACTTCAGTAAAAAATCTGGTTTTTAAATTCTCTTGCCTTCTTCATGGAAATTCACTGTTTGCATAATAATCTTGGAGGAGATTATTGAAACCTCACCATAAATATTTCTTACCTAAATATTTTTTACCTATTTTTGAATAAAACTGCCTGGTCAGTTCAACTTTTAAAGTTGTATATTCCTAATAAAGGACAAAATTTTTAATTTGATCACAAGAAATTTCCAAATGTTTGCAAAAGTAAAAATGCCAAGAAACATCACCTAAAGAAAACACTATTGAGACTTTAGTGTTCTCCAATCACCAATCGGCAAAGCCCAGATAGGTGATCTGGAGGGGTTTGTCGAACGTCCAAGGTCTCTACCAATTTCAACCAAAGAAAAGTTTGGTGGAATTGTTAGAGCTCAAGTGAAGTAAAAAGTCGCCAGCTGCAAAAACTGAGGTAAACCCGTTTAAACGTCAAAATTGAACCCGTTTCAACTGCCGTTAAAACGGGTTTGATTCAATTTTTGCAGCTGGCGATTATTATCAAGTATTTATATTTTCTTTATTTAATGTTATCCAAAAAATAATCAAGCCTTTTTGTGAGATTTTAGACATAATCATACATAAAATATCAATTATCACTTAAACAGTTGGGTATTTAAAAAATCACATCTAAACGAGATTAAAACCAAAAAGCAAAAATCTCAGACCTCTCCAGATCACCTATCTGGGCTTTGCCGATGGGTGATTGGAGAACACTAATTGAGACTTTGAAAAATCACTTCCCACAACAAACAAAAGTGGAGGGTAAAATGTAGTCATGTGGTCTTAACCAGTCGTAACATTGGCGGCCATTTCAATTCTGAGGAAGCTAAAATTCTTGTCCATTTAAAAGTATGTTAGCGGACTTAAAACAGAATAAAATGATTGTTTTACAACTGAATATTGAAGAAAACAGATTATACTTTGCAAACAACCAGGCCATGTAATCAGTGAGTGTACAATTATGACACCTGCAGTGTGTGTTTATCACTCTCTCTAGCTGTGAAATGGCCGCCCAACCCAAAATAAACAAAAGGCAAATTCACTGCTAGAAATCCTCAAGCTATCCTTCTATGTGCTCAGCACGTTGAGAAAATGTAGAAAGACAACTAAACCTTATTTCTATGTGCTCACAACGTTGTTTCTATGTTGTGTGTTACCTGGGAAGGTATCAGATAAGAAATTGAGATATCTTAGCCAGCCTTTCCCATTTTAGCAAATTTTATTAACAAATTTTATTGCAATGATGGATCCCTGAGTCTTCGTATTTTTGTAGCTTCAGGGATCCATCAATGCGCAATATATTAATATTTCAATGCGAGTGAATACACTCACATTTTCTCTGACTTTTGCCTGATTTACACTTATTAAATGAAGGCGGACTTCTGTTGAAACGTGGTAAAATATTTCTATGTGTATTACAAGCCAAAGATATTAATTATATCGCCGTTCGGGGAGTTTGTATCTGGACAGTATGAGCGAAGTTTATTTACTTTTAACGCTGATTAAGTTAATTATTCTTGCCGTAAATCACTGTCCACAGTTTGCCCTCTTGTATAAGACTGCCCCCCACAAACATTAACTGAAGGTTGGGGTATGAAAACCTCGTCCTGTAATCAAGTAAATACGGTAAGTAAATAGTCTATTTTTCAGATATGCTTAAAAATGTGATTGGTTGGCATGGCAACAGATGTAGCTCAGCAGCAGTACCACAATTTTCTTTTCACGTACATCACCTGGATTCTCAAAGCTACATGTCTAACCTACTATATGATATCAAAAGCTACTTGTTATCCTTCAGGCAACATGAAAATTCTAAAATCTGGATCTGACTCCCCCACTCTCATCAAACTCATCCAAGCTCCTCCTTAGAGTAACCAGTGTGCAATGGAAAAGAGTTTTGAAAGAATGGAATCTGATGTAGGTGAGCTTGAAATTGGGCCAATGTCACCTATCATCAGTCATTTGAGCCCTTCTATAGAACAAGCAGTGTACCTTATTTGAGAAAAATATATATTTACTTAAATGGTTTGAAAAATAGGGCATGGATGACCTTGAAAATGGGCAAAAGTATCCATTATCACATCATCCAATCCCTTTCCATAGATTACCCAGGTTGCCAAATTTGTGAGAATGCCATTATCTTTTCAAAAAAATTAAACAATAAGCAGTTCAGGAGATTTAGTCTCAGATTAATATACACATACAGAGATGATGTTGTACATTAGCCCAAAGCCAAAAGTAATAGCCGAGGATAAAATCTTTTCCAAAGGCATACATCCATTTTTATCAAAGCTACTTTACTGTTAATTAAGTCAAGGGAAAAAATTTATCGTGCCTGTCTTGTTAGAACTTTTTCTGGCTTTTCACATAATCACTAACACAAAATGTTGTTGGCTCCATTCACTGTCATGGCCAAATTTTATTCAAAATAATCGTATTGGTATGTCATGACATGATTCTTAAAATTTCTTTTAAATTAATATATATTTATTTATACGCCCTTATTCAAATTATTTTTTTCTGCAATAAAATGTCAATAGGTGTGATCAATGTTAAGTACAGAGAAATTTAGCATTTGCAACAAAACTGAAACAAAACTGTGGATTTTAACCTAGGACTGATGTTGTTCTATCAAGCTTTAAGTATCTGTAAATTACTGATATATTCAGGATGACATGCATGATGTCCACAATGTGTGACCCAAGCCCTATCAAACAAGCAGGACAAATTTTAATCTGATAATAATTACCAACATGTTTACATATAATTTATCACTTACTGTGATTCTGATCTCTATAAAAATATATGCAACAAAGTAAATAATAATAAATTCTTCCATAAAACAAAAAATCAGCCAATAAGCCTGAGAGCTGTGCTGACCATTATTTTTTGGTAATGTTTCCTGGAAATTGCAATATAAATGATAATTTTTAGCATTTACCCAGCATTGCAGGTTGAGCACAATCAATGTGGCAGGCTGAATCTGTCACCCCCACCTTGCTTTTCTACAGTCTCAAACTCAGGCTATATATTTAGATTAGCTGAGTGGCACTGGATGTTCCAGGTGAGGGGAAAAATGATCCAGGGGAGACAACAAAAATGTTTTACTCTTTACTATTGTATTTTTAAGAAAATCATAATTTAAAACCTGAGCCTTATGGAAAATAGACAATCATATATTTTATTGACCATATTATCTTTTAACTTCATACAGCTAGGAAATCTAACCAGTAGTTTCAGAGAAGATAGACTTTGATGGACAGAAAAAATGACAGAAATTTACCCCTCCTACTGTGTAAGCTTTGCTGACAAAGTCAGCACAGCCAAAAACATCAAATTGCTTTTTGTAAGCATAAAATGTATAGTAAGGCAATCAGAATAGCATTGCACAGATATGAAAGTGTCCAGTTGGAACCAAATGCGACTCTCTCTTGTCGAATACTGGTTGAAATATAAACCAGTTTCTTATACAAAATATCATCTAACTTTCTAAATACAATTCTGTCAGGGAACTTTCACCATGCAACTATTTTATAACTGAATGGAGATAACATCTCTCAAGTAAATTCCCTTACTTAATTTTTTAAAATATATTTGCATGGTTATTGATTTCAAAGTAAATCTCATCAAACATTTAAGCCCTTCATCCATTCATGTGTAGTCTAAAATTTCAAGATTTTGGAGTCATATGAAAGTTCCTTGACTGAGTTCCAGCTCACTCCTCAAGAAGGTATGGTCCCTCGCAGCATAACAGAAGTCAAGAAAGTTCCCATTTCATGTTGATCCAAAGTCACACCATCAATATATAAATGTAAAAAAATAATATAATTCCTTTCTTTCAGAAGTAAAAAAACAAAAAAACATTTACATTCATGAAACTGATGACACTGAAATAGCATGGTCAAAAGCCCTCATGACAATGGATTCATGGAAAGGACTTATGTGAAAATATTTTTCTGATATGCTATTTTTCCATTAACTATCTCAGGGAAACCAAACATCTGATAATGTATTCCTTCAAATTGTGTCGTGGACCATAGAAAAATATTGATAACAATACTGTTACCTCCAATGCCTAGGGACACTTTCAGTCTTCTGGCAGTGTTAAAGCATGGGTTTTACATTAGTTGATGTCAGATGACAGTTGTATGACTTTTTCAGCACGGACTTGTTGCAGCACAGAAGACACATACATTTCGTAAAGTTGCCACTTTATATAAATCAAAACATGATTTTGATTAAATCAAAACTTCAAAATGTTTGTTCTCATTAATAAGACACATGCCATTGCTTGCCGTTTTATTTTAGTAAATGTTGGTTTTACTGATGGTTTAAAATAGATAATTTGTATTTATTGTTGTCAGTTCTTGTGGGATAAATATATATGCAGGTTCAGGCCTTTTTGTCAGTTCTATTCAGTTCAGTTCACCTTGTGCTCCTGTCAAGTGTGCACAATTACAAAGTTAGTCAGAACATTTTACATCAATCTTTATTTTTCCCTTTGAATAGTTAGTCAGAACATTTTACATCAATCTTTATTTTCCCCTTTGAATAGTTAGTCAGAACATTTTACATCAATCTTTATTTTCCCCTTTGAATAGTTAGTCAGAACATTCACATCAATCTTTATTTTCCCCTTTTAATTTTGATAGGTCTGATAAAATGATTTATAAATGGCTGTTAAAAAGGAATAATCCTGACATGAACTGCAAGACCTCTCTCCTTTTTAAAGTGGTAAAATTATACTGTGATATTCACCAATACATATTTATTTACAAAAAATGTTCCCATATTCCCTGTTTAAATTAGGACAGAGATATATATATTTTAAATATACATAAATAAATTTGCTACAATTCCTTTTGCGTTTTATGCTGAATATGGCAGGTAAGATATATATCAAAACAGGCAATGAATGTATTACATTGCAACAGTTTTATGAAGTGATGAAAATGACACTATCTTTTATTCAGTACATGTATATTTGCTCTCTTCCTGGAAGCCATTGTGTTGCTGGCATACGGCCCCACCCCTTCCTGATCCCTGAACGGTGCTGATTATCAATCTGCTGCTCACACTGACCACACGTAGGAATAAATCTTCTGCCAAATTGGAAGGTATTCTTGGAGAGGTCCTGAAAATATAAACCATTATTATGAGACAAGTTTCTTCTGCTTTTTGGTGTTGACAAAATGGCAGCATATATCAAAAGAAATGCAAGGATATGAACATTTTAACATATATTGTTATTAAATGGCTAAAAGATAAAATAAAGTGTAACCAACAACAAGGTTTAAAAATTGGTGCTTTTCTGTATTTATATTTTGTTCTTAAAAGCTTTTTACAACAAAGGAATTGTGTTTTATTCCATAAAATTGTGTTTTATTGCATAAAATACACCAATTGCATGATACAAATTGGAAAGTTATGATTATATTTTATAAATGAAGCTATATCACAGCTCAAATAAAGGCTTGATACTGATAACTTAATACTGCACCAAAAGATAATGAATTTGATACTTACTCGAAATAAGGTTCATGATTGGAATATTGTTGGAAATAACATGCAGAAGAATAAGAATCCTTGCTCTGCAATGAAACAGATTGTTAAAACAGCTAATGTTCTGGTTGCCACTGTTCTTTATAGAAAGTCAAATCAGGATGGCCAGATGTGGAAGCATAAAGATAATATAAATTTGAAATACTCATAGCACTGCTCATAGCACTGGCTGGGATTACAACCAGGAGTCTGAGTCCCAAGGTGAATGCTCTACCAATTGAGCTACAAAGGCTTTCCTACCTTGAAAGTTTGTCATAGAAAGGAGATCGCAGCAGATACAACAGCATCATGAGTGTCCGTCGTCGCAGCTCACGTCGCTCTGGAGGGCTAAAATCACGGTTATCTCCCATCAGACACAGACTGAAACAAAGCACTCATATCTAAAGCATCATGAAAATTTGCTACTTCACTACCTTTTAATATGTGACCCTCAACCAATTCGTTTGTACTGTTACTTTAATACAAGCGTTTGCCATCAAGAAACTTGTCTCTTTTTATTATGTGCTACTTTCAATAATCTCAGAAGCAAAATTTGTTTACTATGGCATAAAAGTTATAAAGAAATAGTAAGATACTTTTGCTCTATTGGAGCAACATTTGGCCTTATTCAGTGTTACCTTGATAAATCCACACCACATGATACAATCCAGGGCTTCCATGATGCTTCTCCACACGCATACATACTCAATACTAAAATGGTGTTAAGTTCTAACTGATTAAATATTCTAAATATCAAATTAGCAAGCTCTCAATTATCAACATATCAGCCTGAAACAAGAATCAAAATCTGAGAGCAATAATCCCGTTAACAATAATAACAATTAAAATACACTAAAAAGATTTTTAGTGTATTTTAATTGTTATTACTGTTTTGGCCTAACAAAATTCCTAACAAAAATACGCTTTCACAGAAAGTAGTATTTGGTTATGGATGTTCACCATATTCTATAATAAACAAGTTATTTTGAAGATAAAACAGGAATCCTAGTATTTCATATTAGTATACACAGCAAGGATACAATGTATAAGGGGTCGGGAGATGTGAAGACTCTCAGCTATTGTTCTAGTTGTATTCAATGTTGTTGGTGGGAATATCACATTGTTGTTCATGGATTTGTTGCTAGATGGCTCTGCAGGGAGTTTCCAACTTCTTTGAATCATGGGTGGGGCTGAAGCATAACAAAGTTGTATGATAAAATCAGATTGCACCTTTGAACTTGGCTAGAAAATAAAAATTTGGGAAATCACATTAGGTCCAAAAATACAACATTTATAGCTGAGATGACAAAGATCGCATAATGCAATGGATACTATTGGTCGGACCCACTACAGCAATATATACAACCCAAGGAATTCAACCATATATGTACAAAACATACCAGCACTGAGGGAGCGCACAGTTCTGCCAGATCTGCCCAAGGTAAATGTCTGTGCTTGATTGTTTCCCAGGCTTGTAGGGTCCCATGGATCACTGCTGTTGACAGCACTCTGCTGTTATAACAACAATTCATATTAAAAAATGAATCAGCTGGGTTATTTAAATCATATCTATACACTAGCATTTCTTAATGGTGATTTATTCTTCATATGAAGCACAAAACAGATTGTTTAAAAAAGTAGCTTTTATATGTTAATTTTGTGAGAATTATGTAAAAGATATTTGCTTAATCATAACAATTCACATGCCACTTTCCTATTTATCATTTACCTGAATTATCGAGTTTCCTGTCTTTTTAGCTCTGATTACAAGTTCACGGTTGACACCTGGGACAGGTGGCGACTTCTGGAGGCCAACTTTGTGCTTCAAAAGCAGAAGAAAGCGAACAGCTGCCCTGAAAAAAATCCAAGTACCTATACCAGAGTGTTGCGTATTATTTTTGGAAATTTGGAACAAAATTTTTTTATTTCTGTAAATTTGGAACAAAAGTTTTTTTGGCACATCATTTTATAATGATTTTTCAAACATGTGTTAATAAAATATTTTCTATTTCTTCTAATTAATCTGTGCCATTTATCTTTCCTCTTTCATAGTCTGAATCTCCAATGTGCATATTTGATATCAGGTCAGCTTTGTAAGCTAGATGTCATCACTATTTGTAATACTGTTTATGCCTCAAGACATTTAAAATTCTTCGGCTAATGGTTTCAAAATTTCTGAAATAAAATGCAAGCCACCACTAAAGCTGAACAATATACAATCATGAAAAGCACAATGGTCCCTGGTTTATTGTTGCCATAGCAATATAACATCACTGAATGGTGCAGCACATAATGTCACAGTAATTGGAGAACTTAATATCAATTTAAGTTCTCTGCTGTTATCCATGTGAGTATAAGACAACATAGGGATAGACTATTTATTCCATGTTATATCAAGTTTCTCTATTCAGTCTCTATCAACGACAAGGTCTTAATTTCAACTCCTAAATATACTGCAAATATATAAACCAAACACAAAAAATTCAAATGAATACTACAAGAAAATACTGACTTTGCAACTTGTACACAGACAATGACGACCCATTTTGCATGGACTCCCCATACTTTTCCTGTGGTCACTTCCAGGAAAACTTCCACACAATCCAATACAGACAACCAGCCCTGCAGCCTTGGGTGGGATATTGGCTGCCAAACAGATAATGTTGACATATTAACTAAACAACCAGATTTGAATCCTAATCATTTAACAGGAGCATATCTGATCATAAAATAACTATTAATCCATGTTTGTGTGATACAGCATTCGATAATTTTGATATTATAATATCAGTTACTGACAGACTCATAGTATTGTTTTTTATATTTAAGATTTTTAACTATAATTGGTATTTAAAAAAATATATTACCCTTGTAGAAGGTTGCAGGTATTTAATATTTTTTTATTATCAATCAAATGTATCTGTGATAAATTTGAGACTTACAAAAGATTTGAATGTTGTTGAGTCTCTGAGTATAGCATCATTCAGCAAGACGAGGAGTTGAGAAGCCGAGAATAACAACTCTGATAATATGCCTGTGTTGTCAAATTTAGCTGCAACAAATTCATAATAGCAATATAACAGATATTTTGCTGTTCTTGGTGATCAACTTAACCTGGAAAGCATAAAGACATCTCAGTACTACCTGATACTGTGCCTATCCCCTTTGTTCTTCTTCAAAATCTGACTAAATTTATGAGGAAAGCATTTTTACCTGTGGAGCATACTTTTTTCAAATTGGCATAGGTAGTTTATGATCCACCCAAAAGTATGTCAATATCACTGTGCCTTGGACGTGTTAATTAATTTCTCTAATATATTCCACTAATTACAACAAATGAGCACAGCTGATTTTGCAACAAATGTCCAATTAAAATAGTGGACTTGTTAATCCATGGGTGAATATGAGTAACTTCTGTGATCATGGTCCCAAAATTTGAATTGCATTTGTGGAGTAAACGATTGTTATATTTCTATTTATTTTCAAGATATAATTTCAAGCTTGACTGAGCTCTCATCAGGGATTTGTCAAGCATTTAAAGCAATTTGTATCATGCACAGTGAATACCATGAATACCTTATGAGATACCAAGATTCTGTTATCAAAATATGGATGACACATTTCCAAAGTGTGGGAATGGTATTGAGGGAGACTGAAAATCAGATAGTGCTCTCCAATACTAAAAATGATGTTTAGTACTTGAGAACGGTACCAAGCAGAGCAGAATGTGTGAGACTCATTTGTAGTCATCTTGCCTAAGATCAGCTTTTTGAGAAGTATTAGGTACATGTCAGGCTATTCCATTGTGGAATAGTTGGAGGGAAGATTGCCAATGCTCAATTTACTGAAATATGGAAAAAACTAACGCTGACCAAATAAAAACTGGCAAATTGACGATCAAATTGTCAAGAGCAAGGCTTCTGGGGCAACCTAAAGGGCTGGTGTTATGGAACCTTATGGGTTTTGCCCTGTTCTTGTAGCTCCTTGTGTGTGGTTGGAGCCATTAGTGACATTTTTATCTAGAGGGGCCGAGAATTTTTAGAACATACAATGTTAATATTCTTCCCATCCATGAGGGGTTTAAAATGGTTAAAGGAGTTGGAAATTGTGGTGGATTTGCAGACAACATGGCTTTACCCTTTTGCTCCAGTATTGTGGACAGAATCAAGAACATGAAATGGCTTTTAGCGGATTGCTGGACGCCATACTGCCCCATTGAAAACAACACACTGGAACTGCACAAACAAAATAACTGTGGCACAATCACACTATGGTATCTGGTGGGTGTGTCTCATTGAGCTCCCTTCCCCTGGTACTACATTTTGTTCGGTACATTTTGAAGTTTTCTTATGCAAAAATTAGCTATCATGAGTGGACATTGTAGTAATTTACTGTCTTCAGTCTTCACTCTCTTCAAATTTTAATCATGAAAATTCAGTTTTCCTCACAATGTTTGTGTCAAGTTGAAGTTGTCTGTAAATTGTGGCTATCAAATGCGAATTTAAATGTTGTCATTGATTTCCAAATTCTTTATAAAACATACCTGGCAACAAATACGACAGGACTTTCACTAAAGACTCGACCTGTCCTGTCGTATCTGGGTTGTCTTGAACATATTTCTTGTATCTGTCACACAAGTCCTTTGCTGCTGTCGCCATTTTGAGATTTTAGCTTCTCGCCAAACAGAGAAGTAAGAAGCATTCTGATTGGTCAGTCTCCTTAATATAGCCAATCAGTGTCCTTGTTACGTTTGGTTGTAGGATAATATAATCAGATGGAGAGAGGTGATGAACATGAGGTTATTGTTGATATTTTATGGTGCAGCATGATAATCAATGAAATGTAGAAGATAGAGGTACTATAACCGTGAGCAGCAAACACCAGAGAAGCCGGTAAGCCACACTCTTCTATAGAAAACTCACACAGCTTTGCGAAAACAAATCACAGATTTTGATTCATTGCCTCTGTGAGATTTTCATCCATGCATCTTCACTGACTTCTTCTGGCAGGATCTGATTGACAGTGTTAAAATGTCTGCTGCTGGTCCAGAAATTCATTCTCACAGTGTGAGCCTCTGTATCCAGCATTAGTGGCAGAGAAATTCACAGTCAAGATGTGAACATTTTGTATTCTGTATGTGTATTTAAAATAAAACCAAAATAAGATGCCAAGCCATTGCATTGTCACTGGGCACTGGTCACTCATTGAGTCAATGCCAATGCCTGTGGAATCATGCAAGTTCTGGTCTTATTACATTATTACTACTACAAGCTGATTACAGTTATGTTCCGCTTATTTTAAACATACATATATGTAATATAATATGGACATTACAGTCCTTATCTGTAAATCTTAGTAGGAGCAAAATGTGCTAACTAAAATCCTGTTGAATAGCATAAAACAAACGTACTGCAAATTGAACACTTACTTGAAGACCCAGATTTACATGTGATAGGTCATTCTTGTCCATTATTGCATGGCAGGTGATAGACATACTATTTAGTGATTAACAAATAGTGGGATATGTAGCAATGGGGAATGAAAGATATTTTATGCTGAAATCAAAAGATGTTCACATCTCAATTAGGAATTTGTGACTGATCATCTTTCCTTTTGTATATTTTGTTTTGTTTTGAAACTTCACACATCAATATTTGACTAACTAATTCAATGATGTAAATCAATGAAAATTTGTGGCACAGATTTGTTTGTACTTGTGTATAAACTTGAGCACTGCATGTGCATATTTTGATATAGGGAAAGTTACTTTTAATGATATTTAACGCTGATAATATTTGGGTAAGAAAATTATATTTAGTATCTGGGTTCATGACTGTGGCTTTGAAAATATACTTAAATATAGATAGTCAAGAGTTAAATAATGATTTCTTCTATCTTTTATTTCATACCTTAAGTAGTTTTGTTGCAATCCTTGGTATATAGGAATTGCAGGGTTTGCTGTTTTTACCAGAGGCCAGAGGAAACCATCAGAAAAATCATCCTGAAAAAAATATAAAAAATTGAAGCATTATATCATGGCAGCCTTGGAGGTATTATGTAGCACTTTGATAAGGCTAATTATATTCATGTATAACTGGGAATGCAGCAAAAATTCTGTACATTGCAAGAGACCTTTGAGAAATCATCACATTAAATTTGATTTCTTTTTAATTATTATCATTATTATTGTGGATGTTGTTGTTATTGTTGTTGTTACAAGAGTAATAGGTAGGAGAAATTGCACATGAGCGTAATAGGGAAACACAGACGACATCCCATGCTTACATTGTGAATTGCTAACTAGAGAAGATTAATTTGTTAAAAACTAAACAAGAGTAAAGTAAGAGATAATCTCAACTTGAAATCTCAATTTGAAATCCAGGTTTTAACCACTGTCTTGGCAAAAACCAAACCCTCTTAACTTGTTCTTAAATTACAAATAATATTGACCAATTGTCATCATTGATCTGTCCAGTGCTTAATCACAAGTTGCTAAAGCAACCCTGGATCAGCAAAATAGTACTTTTTATGGTTTGAGCAATTGCTTTTATATGAACCCCTCTTGCAGAGTACTTGTTATACGATCTTTTATCTTGATTTTTCAGAATAATGTACATTATCAAAGATTGCAATACAGCAGCACATGTATACTCTCAGGGCCAATCTTTTCACACTCAACATTACAATTCTCTCCCATTCTGCTCTCCCATATACGCTGCATTTTTAGAGTGCTGCGATCATATTTGACCCAATTCGTTGCACACGGCACTTCCAGAACAGCGGCGACGGCTTGATTGGGGCATTTTCGCCTCTGCCTTTCATCTTTGGCCTGTTGCAGCAAAAAGCGCAATTTTGCTGAAAACACCTGTAATGGTGGCTTTTCATATTAAAGAATGGCTTGTTTTAAGTAAATTATAGTTCAAATTGTTAGGTTTTTGTCTGATCTAACTGAAAAATAGCTTTTTAAAGTGAGGAAAAATATCGAAAATTGAGAAAATGGCACATATATGGTCAAAAAAGGGGTCAAAAAGGGCGTAATGGTGTTAGCATCACAAAAATGCACTTTTTTCAAAGCTGTACATTTCTTTTTTCTGATGGAGCTTTGTCTTTTACTTTGATACAACTTCATGCATAATTTTATTTTGTTTCTAAAACTGTTTTCAGATTTAGGCTATCTTTTCTAGTAATTTTTTACCACATTTAAAAAAAAAAATTGACCTCTGTAATGATTTTTAGGTTTTTTAGTGGGAATATGTTATCAGGAGTGTTAAATAAGTTTAAATATGACCTGTAATCATTATTTTTGGTTTAAATATTCTCTAAGGGAGTTATTAACAAGAAAATGTCAACAATTTAAGTGCCAGAAGTGGAATATCTTTCTGTCAACAAAAAAATGTATCCAAAGTTGCATGGTCGTAATGTCCGTCCCTTTTAGCCATAGCCCACCATATCCAGAATTTAAGCATGCAGATATTTTTCTCACTATGCATATATACCATGGTGCCATATGACTTAATTAAAACTATAGTTGTTTAGATATATCCAGAATTAAATTCAGCCAGTAGTGATATATAGTGCCCGTAATGTCCGTCCCCATGTAATGTCCGTCCCCCCCTGGAAGCCTTTTTAGTACTCTCTCTTGCAGCATTAAATTCTCTTGTAAATGGCACAGGCAGACCTATATTCAATGGTAGCATAGTTTAAGATGTTATTTGATAAAAAATGTCCTCTTGTATTGTCATTTTCATACAGATCATGGTTATGTACTGCAATTTTACTAAAATAACACCCAAAATAGGAAAAAAATTGCTTTTGTGACCACAAAAGTTTCATATACAGAAAGTAATGTTGTTTTTTTAGTAGCCTATGGATGTAACTTCACTCTAGGAAAGAAATTTTTATATTAGATTGGGAAGATTAGAAAACTAAGTACTGCCAAAAACAGCTTTTAAGGGGGGACGGACATTACATATTATGCCCATTTCACATTATGAGACACTATGCTCATAGATGGCTCTATATAATGCTATATTGGTGTTATAATACTTATAACATATATTAGCAAGCACAAGAACTAATATTCATTCAAACAATTATCAGTTTGACCAAAACCAATAATAGAAATCTTTATTTTTTGATGAATTATATGATAGAAAAGCCGTTTGATAAAAATGAAAATGTCTTCACTTCCATCTTAATTCATTTTACTTTTGGAAAGTTTCATACTTCACACAATTTAAGTAGAATAATGATATTGATAGAAAATAATTTACACAGTTAATATATTAATAATGGGGACGGACATTACATAATATACACATTTCAAAAGATTCAGTCAAGTATGGAATGCCTGCCTTAGCCAGGCAGCTGTAACAACAGTCACCCTGCCCAAGACAGGACTGAGGAGGGAAGCCACCCCTTAGTCAAGCATCTATGACAACAGTCACCCTGCCCAAGACAGGACTGAGGAGGGAAGCCACCCCTTAGTCAAGCATCTATGACAACAGTCACCCTGCCCAAGACAGGACTGAGGAGGGAAGCCACCCCTTAGTCAAGCATCTATGACAACAGTCACCCTGCCCAAGATAGGAAGCCACCCCTTAGTTAGAGAGGCCACGGGCCGTGGCGCAGTTGGTTAGAGCGCCAGCTTACTAGCACCAGTTCCTCTGTGGTGATCCAAAGGTCGTGGGTTCGAACCCCGGCCATGCCGAGATTGAACTCATGATTCAATTTCCCATATGAGCTGAGGCCCGTGCCAAAAGGGTTAACCCGTTGTCCTTGTAAATCTGTGACTGGGTGGGTTCTCATGTCAAAGACCTGCGACATGACATTTCAGTGAGGCAGCACTATATCTGCTACAAGTAGGTCTCATCACGAAATGGCTGAAATAATGTTGAAAGTGATGTAAAACCCCAAACAAACAAACCCCTCAGTTAGAGAGCTATGACAACAATTACCCTGCCCAAGACAGGTCTGAGGAGGGAAGCCACCCCTTAGTCAAGCATCTATGACAACAGTCACCCTGCCCAAGACAGGACTGAGGAGGGAAGCCACCCCTTAGTCAAGCATCTATGACAACAGTCACCCTGCCCAAGATAGGAAGCCACCCCTTAGTTAGAGAGCTATGACAACAATTACCCTGCCCAAGACAGGTCTGAGGAGGGAAGCCACCCCTTAGTCAAGCATCTATGACAACAGTCACCCTGCCTATGGCAGGATTTGGTAGGGAAGTGAGAAGATGTCACTTTTTGTACAAACATGTCACATTATCGGGTATAAAATGGGCTGGAAAGAAAATCCAACAGCATTAACCTACAATGGAGCGATCGATGACCAAAGCAGCTATCAAAAAGAGAAATCAGAGAGACAAGATAAAGTCAAATTCTAAGTTGTATGCAAAGTCAAAAAAGAAGGATGCAGAGCGCAAAAAGCTTGCAAGGCAGAAATGGGCGGAGAAAGTCCAGTCCCATCCAAGGCTCACAAAAGAGACAGTTGAGCTTGAAAAGCAGTTGAACAAGGAACGTGTCCGTTGTCACCGGGCAAAGAAGAGAGAACAGACTCCCAGTTCGCAGTCAACCCGGTGGCAGCATGAAGGGCGCAGACAGCGGCACAAAGAAAGGACTATTGAAAAACAAAGAGCAAGTACTGCTAAGGATAGGCAGCGCTTGCAGAACAGTGTCAGAGTTCAGAGATATCGTTTACGGATTAGGTTACATTCTCCTAACAGACCTGAGACAGAGGATACTGTCCCAGACACCGGAACTGGATACAAACATGCCAGCAGTGAATCACGAGCATTTCGCAAAATGGCTGCCCACTTACCAGGCACACCAACCAAAAAAGTGAAACTGGTGGAGAAGCTGGTAGAGACCTCCTCACCAAGGACTCAGGGTGTATTTGGATCTAGTGATGTTCTGAGAGGAGTAACATCTCGCAAAAAGCTGAACATGGAAAGTAATGTGGATAGTACAATTGTGGATAGTGTGCTAGAAGCAAAAAGTGATCCAAAGAAAAAGAAAATGTTCAAAAATATATGCCGTCTGTTGGCAGGCAAGATGAGGAAATCTGAGCATGGGACTTTTTCAAAGAGACTAAAAGTTGATGCAAGGACATGGCTATGGTGCATTCAAGAAAAAGCATCCAGGGATTAAGATATCTCAAAGGAAGTTTGACCAGCTGAAACCCTTTCAGTGCAAACGGATGAAAACTTCAATTTTGTAATGTCCGTCCCCACTCAAAGCATGTATTATGACTGGTTATAAGTAAGATGAATGAAGAGCAATGTCATTGCAAGTTGTGTTAATCATCAATTAATGTCTGCAGCTATGATATAACATAGTTTTACAGAGAATATGTCCAAATTACATGAGTAATGGAATTTCAAGCAGAATAATTCGTTCAAATCTATGAAAATAGCTCAATTATTGGTAAAAAAATGTAAAAAAATTATTAGGAGTAAGTGTATTTTTGTTGATTTTATCATCTATGCCCTACTCACATTGAAAAAAAGTCAAGTGGTACTGTTTTAATGTTACTGGAATTGGTACTGGCATTAGAGCATCTTGTAATGTCCGTCCCCAATTTTCTCAACCTTGGATCACGGTATTGAAAATTGTGGAAACAATTATTAGTAAACTGTCTCCTAGATACTTTTTTCATAAAGTAGACATATTTAGGTAAATAAATTGATAGGTTTTGAAGGAAAAAGACCAAATTTATTTTTTGACCCCCATGCTAACTAGAATTGCGCTTTTTGCTGCAACAGGCCCTTTACATTGTTGTTTCCCTCAGTTTTGCCTCCGTAGTGTTGACATAAATTATGTAGATTGCAATATACTTATATAAAGATTACACAACAAACATGCTTTAGTGCTGACATTAGCGTGTCAATGTACAATGTCAGTCTGAAATTTCCCTCCCATCTTGAAGCAAGGCGGGCGGAGGTTTACAACCCAACATCTTTCCTATCATGCACTGCTCTCTCGCGCCAATTTCGTCATTTTTTCACGGACCAGCTAAAAATTCAGGAGAGCAGATAGCGAGAATTGTCATCATAAAACATCATTGTTTATGTGCACATGGGGCCAGCATTTGTTAACATAAAATTGTGCAGTGAATGGCCAGTGTAATTTAAGATTTGGAGGCATTAACATTAAATTAATAGCAGAAAAGATCAAATATGAAGTAAGGATGAAATGAGGCAGTGGATTGCACTCATGGTATAGGCGTTCTGGGCATGCTTGGTTACACATTTGATGTATCAGGATGTAATGTAGGTCAGTAGGTCAGATGCTGGCTTTGAAATTCAGCAGTTACGACAATTGTGGTTTTCAATTCATGCAAAAGTCTAGGCCTGTTCATGTTAAATCAGTCATTTAGTTTAATGTTGCATGAATAAATTTGCTGAACATGGCAATGAAATTAAATAACATACATGTATATGTATCATTTATTGTATACATGCACACACCCAATTGCACATTGCTGAGTTGGCAATTTATAAAGTAATATGAAGATACCATACCATTATCTTTGTTACTTCAAACTCAAAGCCAATCAGGATTTATTGGTGGGTGGGGTCTGTATTGTTGCACCTGAAACAATTAGATTAACTAAATATTGATACTCAGTCTGATTGTCTTTTCAGAGTCTGTGGCTTTGGTACAACATCAGAGATTTTGAGAAGATGTTATGTGATAATCAAAGGTAGCAGGTGCATCCCAAGTGGAGAACACAGAGGTATACACACATATATATATAAATTTATATGTGTATGTAACAGTCCAATGTCCAATATTATTTATTGGTATATTTTTTAAATTCATTTACACAAAATGATTGTATGATACCATAGATATTGCTTATAACTCTGATGTGTATATTGATTGAGAAAGCTGGCAGCCTTTGTAGAAACAAACTGTCTTGTAGTTTTGTGAAGAGTTGATTGTTTCCTGCGGCCAACAGCAGGCTGCATAGCTCTGTAATGATCGACTGTTTGTTGGTTCATTTGTTATAATGGTCATTGTAAACCAGTTATAAAAATGCATTCTTAAAGATATTTGGATGGATAGTATGAAGTTTCAACCCATGTAGTACATCACATTTATATAAACTATTTGACTGAGCTTCAGTTCCCTCCCTCATAGCAGGGGTTCAAATGGAATGGCAACAGTCAAGAGAAATATAGGTTGTAAACAGAGAAAGATAAAAATAATATAAAGATATAGTAACATACACTGAAATTTATCAATATCTTAATATTTATGACTATTTTTTTCCAGTGTTAAAATAATACAGAGTGCTACATAAGGTTTTAAGTCATATTTGTATTCTCACTTAAAACATTATTTCAAAAGAATAACTTTTTACTTTCCCAAAAATTTTACTCCCCATTACATTTTTTCTGGTTATAACAAGGTCATATACACTGCTGTTTCCCAGCAGTTGTGTGCCATTCTCCACTATTCTTTGCTATATACATGCATTGAGTCACAAACACCAGAAGAGAATCTGAGGAGATGTGTATAAGATGTGGGTGGTTGTGTGATAGGTGAGGACAGCACAGGTGGAGCCGAGGCTGGCCCTGGTGAGGTGAGGCTGAATGAGGCAGGAGAGCAGATAAGACCTGCTGAGTGTATCTATAATTAGGCATGGTGCTGAGATATCATGGCGAGAAAGCTGAATTCCTTCTCTTCATCTGAGTTGCCCAGACAGGCAGCCATGACAGATAGCTACATGCCTCCCTCAGGCTGCCTCCAGACTGCCATAACAGAGGCCAGCAGAGTTGACATTAAGCTCCATTCCCCTAGTCTACTATTACAAAGGGCAACATGCCCAGGATGCCCCCAGTCTGCCGTTACAAAGAGCAACATGCCCAGGATGTCCCCAGTCTGCTATTACAAAGAGCAACATGCCCAGGATGTCCCCAGTGTGCCATTACAAAGAGCAACATGCCCAGGATGCTCCCAGTCTGCTGTTACAAAGAGCAACATGCCCAGGATGTCCCCTGTCTGCCATTACAAAAGGCAACATGCCCAGGATGCCCCCAGTGTGCCATTACAAAGGGCAACATGCCCAGGATGTCCCCAGTCTGCCATTACAAAGGGCAACATGCCCAGGATGTCCCCAGGCTGCCATTACAAAGAGCAGCATGCCCAAGATGTCCCCAGCCTGCCATTACAAAGAACAATATGCCCCATATGCCTCCAGGCTGCAAAGACAGAGAGCTATGTGTCTTAGACTGTCAAATTATTTCCCATAAATCCCCTAAAAATCCCAAAATATGGAAATTGTGGCCAATCTTTTTATCAAGTGAATGTCTGTTCAAAACAAATTTGAATTAGAAATTAAAAAATATTTTTATCACAGTTTACAAAAAATAATATATTTTTCTTCATTTTATTCAATGCATTTTTTCTTCATTTTATTTAATGTATTTTTCTTCATTTTATTCAATGTATTTTTCTATATTGAAAATATAGTGAATGAATGATATTTTATCAACTTGGCAGAGGCCACACATATGTATATACAAGCTTTCTGTTTATACTTTTGATAAACAAAATGACTTACTTCATGAAACTTTGACCAAAGCTACACATTAATCAAAGTAATTTTTATCTATGGAAGTGTGATAACCAGGATAACTGTTCTAATCAGATAAGTAAAAGGGGTTAAGTAGACAGCACTGATAACTTTAATCACATGTATGTATTTCTATTCATAACCTTGACAACTTTATGATATGATCTCTACTTTTCAAAATGTTGCAGATCTGTATACAAGCATGGATATACTTGCTCAATGAAACACTTATAAAGCAGACAGTCAATAATATTTAGATATAGAAACATGATATGAGCATGAGATAGCACTGACTAAGCACTTGTTGATTCTATCAGGATAATCATCTTAAATTCTCCTTACTTAAACATTCTCTATATCAGTTGTGCAGATTGTTGAATGATGAATAGAAAATGGGAATTGTGATTATTTGAAAGATTTTCTATCCAAAGGAATCAGTTACAGATTTGCATTGTAATAGTCTAATTGGCAATTGAGAATAAATAAACTGAACATACGATCATGCATAACCCACTGTGCACTCAGCTAGGATCAATAAATGTAGCTTTGCCTGCAAGATCAATATCTCATATAGTCATGCATAGTCATAGACATGATCTAAAGCATTTCCTCATCTTTTGTGGAACCATTCAGTGCACTGATTGATGCATGTAAATGAATGAATTTTCAGTTAATTTATGCAACATGCTTAACCAATACCATGCTGGAGTGGGTTCAGTTTATCACAAATATTTGCAATCAAATAGATGTTATAAGGAAGAGTTCCCTTCAGTATTCTTGACATCTTCCCTGTGGCAGTGAATTCTTATGATAAGCTTGTGTTGAGGTCATATAAGTTCAACCTCTCTTGTACAATATTTTAGTGCTGCCTGTCATATCAGACAGTGATAGCCATTAATACATTATATTATATAGTAATGTGTGATTAACCAACCAAATATGTCTATTTGGATAATATAGCAAATAGTGGAGGGATGTAGGCTAATTTTCAGTTTATTGGATGAGAAAAGCTATTTCAAACTTGGCTATGCCTTTATTTATCTCAATAATACTACAAATCAGACTCCTCACTATCCATTATCAGTTTATCATATCAGACATTGACAGCCATATCATATCAGTTTATCATATCGGACATTGACAGCCATATCATATCAGTTTATCATATCAGACATTGACAGCCATATCATATCAGTTTACCATAACAGACATTGACAGCAATATCATATCAGTTTACCATAACAGACATTGACAGCAATATCATATCAGTTTACCATAACAGACATTGACAGCCATATCATATCAGTTTACCATAACAGATATTGACAGCCATATCATATCAGTTTATCATATCAGACATTGACAGCCATATCATATCAGTTTATCATATCGGACATTGACAGCCATATCATATCAGTTTACCATAACAGACATTGACAGCAATATCATATCAGTTTACCATAACAGATATTGACAGCCATATCATATCAGTTTATCATATCGGACATTGACAGCCATATCATATCAGTTTATCATATCAGACATTGACAGCCATATCATATCAGTTTACCATAACAGACATTGACAGCAATATCATATCAGTTTACCATAACAGACATTGACAGCCATATCATATCAGTTTACCATAACAGACATTGACAGCCATATCATATCAGTTTACCATAACAGATATTGACAGCCATATCATATCAGTTTATCATATCAGACATTGACAGCCATATCATATCAGTTTATCATATCGGACATTGACAGCCATATCATATCAGTTTATCATATCAGACATTGACAGCCATATCATATCAGTTTACCATAACAGACATTGACAGCAATATCATATCAGTTTACCATAACAGACATTGACAGCCATATCATATCAGTTTACCATAACAGACATTGACAGCCATATCATATCAGTTTACCATAACAGACATTGACAGCAATATCATATCAGTATATCATATCAGACATTGACAGCCATATCATACCAGTTTACCATAACAGACATTGACAGCCATATCATATCAGTTTACCATAACAGACATTGACAGCAATATCATATCAGTTTACCATAACAGACATTGACAGCCTTATCATATTAGTTTACCATATCAGACATTGACAGCCATATCATATTAGTTTACCATATCAGACATTGACAGCCATATCATATTAGTTTACCATAACAGACATTGACAGCCGTATCATATTATTTTACCATATCAGACATTGACAGCCATATCATATCAGTTTACCATAACAGACATTGACAGCCATATCATATCAGTTTACCATAACAGATATTGACAGCCATATCATATCAGTTTACCATAACAGACATTGACAGCCATATCATATCAGTATATCATATCAGACATTGACAGCCATATCATATCAGTTTACCATAACAGACATTGACAGCAATATCATATCAGTATATCATATCAGACATTGACAGCCATATCATATCAGTTTACCATAACATACATTGACAGCCATATCATATCAGTTTACCATAACAGACATTGACAGCCATATCAGTTTACCATAACAGACATTGACAGCCATATCATATCAGTTTACCATAACAGACATTGACAGCCATATCATATCAGTTTACCATAACAGACATTGACAGCCATATCATATCAGTATATCATATCAGACATTGACAGCCATATCATATCAGTTTACCATAACAGACATTGACAGGAATATCATATCAGTATATCATATCAGACATTGACAGCCATATCATATCAGTTTACCATAACAGACATTGACAGCCATATCATATCAGTTTATCATAACAGACATTGACAGCCATATCATATCAGTTTACCATAACAGACATTGACAGCCATATCATATCAGTATATCATATCAGACATTGACAGCCATATCATATCAGTTTACCATAACAGACATGGACAGCAATATCATATCAGTATATCATATCAGACATTGACAGCCATATCATATCAGTTTACCATAACAGACATTGACAGCCGTATCATATCAGTATATCATATCAGACATTGACAGCCATATCATATCAGTTTACCATAACAGACATTGACAGCCATATCATATCAGTATATCATATCAGACATTGACAGCCATATCATATCAGTTTATCATATCAGACATTGACAGCCATATCATATCAGTTTACCATAACAGACATTGACAGCCATATCATATCAGTATATCATATCAGACATTGACAGCCATATCAAATCAGTTTATCATATCAGACATTGACAGCCATATCATATCAGTATATCATATCAGACATTGACAGCCATATCATATCAGTTTATCATATCAGACATTGACAGCCATATCATATCAGTTTATCATATCAGACATTGACAGCCATATCATATCAGTTTATCATATCAGACATTAACAGCCATATCATATCAGTTTACCATAACAGACATTGACAGCCATATCATATCAGTTTACCATATTAGACATTGACAGCCGTATCATATCAGTTTACCATATCGGACATTGACAGCCATATCATATCAGTTTACCATATCGGACATTGACAGCCATATCATATCAGTTTACCATAACAGACATTGACAGCCATATCATATCAGTTTACCATAACAGACATTGACAGCCATATCATATCAGTATATAATATCAGACATTGACAGCCATATCATATCAGTTTACCATATCAGACATTGACAGCCATATCATATTAGTTTATCATATCAGACATTGACAGCCATATCATATCAGTTTACCATATTAGACATTGACAGCCGTATCATATCAGTTTACCATATCAGACATTGACAGCCATATCATATCAGTATATCATATCAGACATTGACAGCCATATCATATCAGTATATCATATCAGACATTGACAGCCTTATCATATTAGTTTACCATATCAGACATTGACAGCCATATCATATTAGTTTACCATATCAGACATTGACAGCCATATCATATCAGTATATCATATCAGACATTGACAGCCATATCATATCAGTATATCATATCAGACATTGACAGCCATATCATATTAGTTTACCATATCAGACATTGACAGCCATATCATATCAGTTTACCATAACAGACATTGACAGCCGTATCATATTAGTTTACCATATCAGACATTGACAGCCATATCATATTAGTTTACCATATCAGACATTGACAGCCATATCATATTAGTTTACCATAACAGACATTGACAGCCGTATCATATTAGTTTACCATATCAGACATTGACAGCCATATCATATCAGTTTACCATAACAGACATTGACAGCCATATCATATCAGTTTGCCATATCAGACATTGACAGCCATATTATATATCAGTTTATCATATCAGACATTGACAGCCATATCATATCAGTTTACCATATCAGACATTGACAGCCATATCATATCTGTTTATCGTATCAGACATTGACAGCCATATCATATCAGTTTACCATATCAGACACTAACAGCCATATCATATCAGTTTACCATATCAGACACTAACAGCCATATCATATCAGTTTATCATATCAGACACTAACAGCCATATCATATCAGTTTATCATATCATACGTTGACAGCCATATCATATCAGTATGTTATGTCAGAGAACTAGGTTGACAATGGATGATGCTTTCCAGGATTTCAGGATAAATATTAATGGACCAAACATAATTACAAATTTATAGCTGTAGGGCAATCATCCCTGTGCGTGATATCAATATATCAGGTAACTGTTCATCAAGCAATATTGTGAGCAGCTTTTTGATGTGATGCACATTTAACATTAACTGTAATCAACCATTTCGCATTAAAAGTAGCATCCACAAAGCTACTGCAGATCAATAAATCTGTTTGATATATTTGCATTGCCATATCATGGAATAGGTTTGATTCAATCACATGCAAATAACATATTTCCTGTTGTTACAGAAGAGTATGCCAGCAAACAACATTGCTTGTGATATAGTGATATATCAGAATGATACAATGAGTAAATAACCTTAAAGAAGTCCAAGTAAATTGACATATTATGAATGAGATTTCAGCTTCAGCAGTATTTTTGCTGTCACCCGAGTCTTTTCTTACATATGACCATAATGGTAATGTTCACGATCATGTTACAACATTCACCATTCTATTATGTGGTGTTTTACAGTACTCTAGACGTTGGCTTATGTTTTTTTATATGAAAAATGATGTAAAGAAAAGGTAAGACATGAATCACATAAGACATATATATAGCCTAGATAATTACAAATGTCAGATATGATCTAAAGAATATTATGTATATTGGTGTGAAATAATCCATGGGCTTCACAAAACTATAAACTAGTGTTATCACAGGGATTTCTCAATCTGACTGCCATCTTGAGCTAATGTTATCACAGGGATTTCCCAATCTGACAGCCATCTTGAGCTGATGTTATCACAGGGATTTCCCAATCTGACAGCCATCTTGAGCTGATGTTATCACAGGGATTTCCCAATCTGACAGCCATCTTGAGCTGATGTTATCACAGGGATATCCCAATCTGACAGCCATCTTGAGCTGATGTTATCACAGGGATATCCCAATCTGACAGCCATCTTGGGCTGATGTTATCACAGGGATTTCCCAATCTGACAGCCATCTTGAGCTGATGTTATCACAGGGATATCCCAATCTGACATCCATCTTGGGCTGATGTTATCACAGGGATTTCCCAATCTGACAGCCATCATGAGCTGATGTTATCACAGGGATTTCCCAATCTGACAGCCATCTTGAGCTGATATTGTCACAGGGATATCCCAATCTGACAGGCATCTTGAGCTGATGTTATCACAGGGATTTCCCAATCTGACTGCCATCTTGAGCTGATGTTGTCACAGGGATATCCCAATCTGACAGCCATCTTGAGCTGATGTTATCACAGGGATTTCCCAATCTGACAGCCATCTTGAGCTGATGTTATCACAGGGATTTCCCAATCTGACAGCCATCGTGAGCTGATGTTGTCACAGGGATATCCCAATCTGACAGGCATCTTGAGCTGATGTTATCACAGGGATTTCCCAATCTGACTGCCATCTTGAGCTGATGTTGTCACAGGGATATCCCAATCTGACAGCCATCTTGAGCTGATGTTATCACAGGGATTTCCCAATCTGACTGCCATCTTGAGCTGATGTTGTCACAGTGATATCCCAAATCTGACAGCCATCTTGAGCTGATGTTATCACAGGGATTTCCCAATCTGACAGCCATCTTGAGCTGATGTTATCACAGGGATTTCTCAATCTGACAGCCATCTTGAGCTGATGTTATCACGGGGATTTCTCAATCTGACAGCCATCTTTAGCTGATGTTGTCACAGGGATATCCCAATCTGACAGCCATCTTGGGCTGATGTTATCACAGGGATTTCCCAATCTGACTGCCATCTTGAGCTGATGTTATCACAGGTATAAAGCCTGGCATTTCTCCACCTGACTGCCATCTAATGCCTTGCACAATTACAGACAATTAAGAAGCTTGCGAGTGGAATACAGATCTAAGCATATAAAGGAACTAATGAGACCAACACAAAACCTACAAGAGTTGGCGAGAGTGTTCATACTGTATTAAGTGTCGTTTAAGTATCTCACAAGAGGCAGTGTCCCTCATTGTGACTGAGGTCTAGGCTCCAGCGGGTGAGCAGAGAAGAGTAAGCAGAACAACATACAAGGGCACACATATTCCTAGCATTTAGTTTCAGGAGAACTTTGACTCTCAAGGAAATACAAGAGTGGAGCAGATTGGGAGGTCTGGTAAATAAAAAGAAGAGAATGCGAGGCAGAGGTGGTGAGTCAGATGTGAACCTGTTGGTGGTTGAGACAGGTTGGGATGGGTTTGCTTTCTCACTCGTTTCCAAGGTATTGATTGCAGATATATGGATCTGCTTTGTGACATTGGCATTGTGAGGTGATTGAAGGTGTGTTATGCAAGCTATGAGAGTGGTAAATATAACCAACTCGCACTTGGCTTGAGGCACTTTCCAAGAGAGTAAGGGATGATCCTAGAATATCAAATGAGGAGATACATATGGACTGTGTTTGTCTAGATAGAAAAAAACCCTGCACATACATTAATACGCTATATATTGGCATATAACCAGTTATAAAATATACAGACTGTTATTGGATTATGCTTCCATGATATGGTCTCTAATTTATAAAACTTTATGCTTTGCATCATGATACGTAGGAAACAAAAATGTACATAAAATGATTTCTTTCATTTCCAGAACAAAGCATGGTGCGGGTCAAGAAGAAATACCTGCTGGTGTTGGTCATCATAGCAACTATACCTGTGGTACTGGTCCTCTACAATCACCTTGGACCTGATGGTAAGTCATCATATTCACTTCTGATGGTAGGGCATGGTATTAACCAGAAGCTGGTGGTAGGACATGGTATTAACCAGAAGCTGGTGGTAGGACATGGTATTAACCAGAAGCCGATGATGGTAAGACATGGTATTAACCAGAAGCTGATGATGGTAGGACATGGTATTAACCAGAGGCTGATGGTAGGGCATGGTATTAACCAGAAGCCGATGATGGTAAGACATGGTATTAACCAGAAGCTGATGGTAGGGCATGGTATTAACCAGAAGCTGGTGGTAGGACATGGTATTAACCAGAAGTTGATAGTAGGGCATGGTATTCATGGTATCTGGCAGTAGTGCATGGTATTACTTGAATCTGATCGTAGGACATAATATTCTCTGCCTGATGGTAGGACATGATAATGACTGGTATGTGGTGGTAGGGAATGATAATAAATGTTATCAGATGGCAGGACATGGTAGTAACTGGTATCAGATGGTAGGACATGGTTGTAACTGGTATCAGATGGTAGGACACAGTAGTAGCTGGTATCAGATGGTAGGACATGGTAGTAGCTGGTATCAGATGGTAGGACATGGTAGTAACTGGTATCAGATGGTAGGACATGGTAGTAACTAGTATCAGATGGTAGGACATGGTAGTAACTAGTATCAGATGGTAGGACATGGTAGTAGCTGGTATCAGATGGTAGGACATGGCAGTAACTGGTATCAGATGGTAGGACATGGTAGTAACTGGTATCAGATGGTAGGACATGGTAGTAATTGGTATCAGATGGTAGGACATGGTAGTAACCGGTATCAGATGGTAGGAAATGGTAGTGACTGGTATCAGATGGTAGGACATGGCAGTAACTGGTATCAGATGGTAGGACACAGTAGTAGCTGGTATCAGATGGTAGGACATTGTAGTAACTGGTATCAGATGGTAGGACATGGTAGTAACTGGTATCAGATGGTAGGACATGGTAGTAACTAGTATCAGATGGTAGGACATGGTAGTAACTAGTATCAGATGGTAGGACATGGTAGTAGCTGGTATCAGATGGTAGGACATGGCAGTAACTGGTATCAGATGGTAGGACATGGTAGTAATTGGTATCAGATGGTAGGACATGGTAGTAATTGGTATCAGATGGTAGGACATGGTAGTAACCGGTATCAGATGGTAGGAAATGGTAGTGACTGGTATCAGATGGTAGGACATGGCAGTAACTGGTATCAGATGGTAGGACACAGTAGTAGCTGGTATCAGATGGTAGGACATTGTAGTAACTGGTATCAGATGGTAGGACATGGTAGTAACTGGTATCAGATGGTAGGACATGGTAGTGACTGGTATCAGATGGTAGGACATGGCAGTAACTGGTATCAGATGGTAGGACATGGTAGTAACTGGTTTCAGATGGTAGGACATGGTAGTAATTGGTATCAGATGGTAGGACATGGTAGTGACTGGTATCAGATGGTAGGGCATGGCAGTAACTGGTATCAGATGGTAGGACATGGCAGTAACTGGTATCAGATGGTAGGACATGGCAGTAACTGGTATCAGATGGTAGGACATGGTAGTTACTGGTATCAGATGGTAGGGCATGGCAGTAACTGGTATCAGATGGTAGGACATGGCAGTAACTGGTATCAGATGGTAGGACATGGCAGTAACTGTTATCAGATGGTAGGACATGGTAGTTACTGGTATCAGATGGTAGGACATGGTAGTAACTGGTATCAGATGGTAGGACATGGCAGTAACTGGTATCAGATGGTAGGACATGGTAGTAACTGGTATCAGATGGTAGGACACAGTAGTAACTGGTATCAGATGGTAGGACATGGTAGTAACTGGTATCAGATGGTAGGACATGGTAGTGACTGGTATCAGATGGTAGGACATGGTAGTAGCTGGTATCAGATGGTAGGACATGGTAGTAACTGGTATCAGATGGTAGGACACAGTAGTAAGTGGTATCAGATGGTAGGACATGGTAGTAACTGGTATCAGATGGTAGGACATGGTAGTAATTGGTACCTTAGTGTAGGGAATGGTATGTATGATATTACCTGTATCAGCGTGGTGGTATACATTGATATCATATTTAGAGTAACTATAACTATATTAATGAAACTATTCTGGTGAGACGTTGGATCTTGTGATACATATTGATATCTGGCTTCTGTTTATTACAAATAAATTTGATTCTTAGAAAAAAAGAAAAGAAAAAATGGAGATTCAAAGTAACTTTTCCTTTGCTATATGGAACCTGATCGTATCCAGTGATATCAAATTTAAAGTAACTATTCCATTTCTACCTCAGACCTGACTGTATTTGTTGATATTAGATTTGTAATAACTGTACAACAATATCAGCCATATGGAAAAAGTTTTGACAGAATTTCTTTTTTTGTATTTGTTTAGATTCTGTTGTGAATGGAGACAATGTGTTGGGGTTCAACAATCGTGAGGCTAAGTTGGCCCAGCGTGTGCGGGAGGTTGAGGAGCAGAACCTGCTGCTTCGACACCAGCTCAGGTAAACAACACACTCTTATCTGCCGAGCATAACACCTACCCCAGCCAGCTCGACTATACACAGAATCAGCCCACCTCTAGCAGAACAGACACTTCCTTATTGTGAAAAAAAACAAACATACTTATTTTGAAAAAAACAAACATATATGTAGACAAATATTTGTTATGTTACGTTTAATCTGATAACATGGTCTTAATGCACTCTCTCTTAATGCACTCTCTAATATATAATTAGTGCTTTAATTATTGAAAATTATGAGAAGTTTTTTTTTTAAATGAGCAATAACGATTAATGATATTAATATGATGAGATTGATGGTGTTGTGCACTTTCAGTTTGTCACAAAACCAGCTTATCAGCATGCAGTCGAGCATTCAAGGCTCAGAGATAGCAAACAATGAGACTGTGGTGCAGGGAGAAGATGGCAAGATCAGATGTGTCAAAACTGAACCAGATGTACCCAAGTGTGAGGTGCGTACCTGTGAACGCTATCTCTCAAGTAACAGAGTCCTTATCTCCTATCATGACATCATTAGATGCTTGCCACAAATACTTGTAATAAAAATCTCATTAATCAATTATTAACCTCGTAATCAAAATCTTATTATCAGTTTCTAACAGTCTTGAAGATAGATTTGTTTTTTCCTCGTGGATCTCTAATGTTCTCTAATGTTGCAGGTGATCCAGGTGGCGATAGTGTGCGCGTTGTATAACTCCACACGAGATGTGGTCACCCTGATAAAGAGCATCTTGTTCTATCGCAGAAATCCTCTGCATTTCCATTTCATCTCAGACCATGTGGCTCAGCACATCCTGGAGTCTGTGTTTGACACATGGAAAGTGGCCGCTGGTAGGTCGCTAATATTAGAATTAATTAATTCTTTTCTTAGACAAAAGCTGCTAGATGAAGAGTACAGTATTACAGGATATTTGAAAGTTGTTTTTGTGACAGATAGAACGAAAATGATGCATTTATGTCCTAATCAAGATGACAGGCAAGAAATAATCAAACCCTTTGTAAGTTGCGAATTCTATTAATGATGTAAGCTTAATTTGATATCATGTGTGTTGAATGAACAGATATTATAATTATTTTTAAACCATATAATATACCTATGTATGTAAATCAAATTTGTGTATGGAATGAATGATATGAAAATATGCTGCTATTTTTTCAGTGGAAGTGAGTTTTTACCAGGCAGATGATTTGAAGACGGAGGTGTCCTGGATTCCTAACAAACATTACTCCGGAGTCTACGGCCTGATGAAACTGACGCTACCCAACACATTGCCCAGGAATCTCACCAAAGTAAGCACAGTTCAAAAATATGCTTAGAAACCCAGGAACATTTGGTTAGATTCTACAACTGGTTTTGAACTACAGGTCTGATAAGTCACTGATAAGACATGGAAATTAAGAAAAAACTACCAGTGAACTCCTGAGATTACTATAAAGCTTAATGATGTATCTATTTACATTTGATATCAATCTGTGCATTAAAGCTGCTGGTCTAAATTGAAGCAGGGCCTACAATATTGAAGTTATCCTAACCCTTGATCTTATCACCCAATGGTTAGAATTTCACCTCTTATGTTATTTAAAACAATGTTATATTCACAAATTACAATTGTAAAGTTAACTTAACAGAATACTTTAGGAATATATTATTGTTGATGTGATGAGGAAATATCACTCATATTTGACCACTTTGTAATATTAAATGTTATTTTTGGTTATATTTTGATTTCAGGTGATTGTGCTGGACACAGATATCACATTTGCATCTGATATTGCTGAGCTGTGGAAAATATTGAGTAAATTCAAAGGCAAACAGGTAAGTATTGCTTCCACAAAGTAACATATGATATTATTATATGCATATTAGATATAAAATACAAAGCAAACAAAAAACATTGAATAGATTATTTATCAACTTTTTGACACTTATTTTGAGAAACTATAATGTTGTTTACTAGGAATTTAAAATTATCTTAATGGTCTTAAACTATAAGTGTTGAGGAATATAGTGTCTTTGTTCCTCATGTATTCTCCATGATGTTGCAGGTGATAGGTTTGGTGGAGAATCAGAGTGACTGGTACCTGGGCAAAATCTGGAAGAATCACCGACCTTGGCCTGCACTTGTACGTATTAGCATTAAAAATATTGACCTTAATGACCATATATTAGTATAAAATTAATTGGTTCATCAAGAAATTGTAAATTCATCTTTCCAAATTTCACTTTTGAGATTATGTAGAAAAATAAGTAATGGATAAAGTAAATTGTATTGAACATCATCAATACTACTTTTGTATAGCTTTTATGCACTAGCTTGTCATATTATTTTGTCCTATCTGGGGTAGAGGTAGTGGTTTAAGTGGATGGTATTGCAGGGTCGAGGGTTCAACACAGGTGTGATATTACTGGACCTGCAGAAGCTGCGTGAGATGGCTTGGATGCAGACGTGGAGGCTGATAGCCGAGAGAGAACTGATGAGCATGCTGTCCACATCACTGGCAGATCAGGTACTCCACTAATACAACCATATTCCTGTCTCATAGACTTAGATATAGATACGATCAATATATATAAAAGGGTATACAGTTGTCCTTCTCAGTTTGACACTTCAATGTTCCTACATTTCACAGACTGACCAATATTTTCTTGCATCCAGTAAGTTTTCACTTACATTGTGCCCAATAGGCCAACCTTGTATTCTAAAGCAGACCTTCCTTAATTAAAACAAACAAATAGATTTCAATATTATTTGACTCCTTCGTCCGACACATTTTCACACTTTCCAAGCTGAGCGACACATGCCAGGCACTGAGAAAATTTCCTATTTGCAAGCTGCCTCTCATCCACACTCATTATGTGGGGTGAGATTATTAACCCCTCTCTCTTGATCATGACTAACAGACCTTGCCTTTTTCAAAATACTGCCAAACTTGAGAATCCAACAATATTTCTTCATATATTTCTTCATATATGTCATACATTCCATTGATTATTGTTTGAATGCAGGATATATTTAATGCTGTGCTGAAGCAGCACCCCACCCTGCTGTATCGCCTCCCCTGCCAGTGGAATGTGCAGCTGAGTGATAATACAAGAAGTGAAATCTGCTACAGTGAAGTCAGTGATCTCAAGGTTAGTTGGAAATATAACAAATATGTGGTCTAATCAGATTCAAATTGACCTTTATCATTTTAATTTTTTTGATTTCTTCCTCAGGAAAAATCGAATTTGATTAAGTGGATTTAGAATACTCTTATAAATTTTAAAGATAAATTTTAGGAAAGGAATATTTGATTTCCATCTCTGAATCTATGTTCAAACAACAGCATGAAATGCCTAGTCCCCTGTGTTAATTGTGTGTCAAAGTTGTTTGAGGGGATTTAACTGATCTGAATTGAAATTGTAGTAAGGAGTATTTTTCATTTTTTCTTCTTCAGATAATTCACTGGAACTCTCCTAAGAAGTTGAAAGTGAAAAACAAACATATTGAGTATTTCCGTAACCTTTATTTGACCTTCCTGGAATATGATGGGAATTTGTTGCGACGAGAATTATTTGGTTGTGGAACTGGTAAATCTACTGCTGCCAATATGGAAGAACAGGTGAGTATGACAGATATTACAAATATAGTAGAATTGATACAATATACATATATATTGTTGTCCCTGCCTTGAAAAAGTCGAAGAGGGGGGGAGGGCTTATATTTGGGTACTGTCCATTCGTTAGTTAGTCTGTCCGCATATAGTGTTACCCTGATAAAGTCCTAGGGATTGCTCGGATTGTTTTCATATTGCACAGGCAGATAATATATATATCAAAATCTTGGAAGAGTTTGATAATGGCTGTGATTACCCAATGGTGGGAAGATTTTGAGTCAATGCTCTTATTTACTTAGTTTCATGGATGGTAAGAGAGATGTTTTAACAATCTAGATTGGAACTGAAAGATCCATATTAATAAACTACTTACCTTTATCTTGACTGAGCTTCAGCAGTTCACTCCCTGTATGACAAAATAAAATGTTTATAAGGGATGATAACTAACAAAATGTTATCACATGATTAGCATTTTGGTTATTTTAACAGATAAATGCTATAAATGAAGATGACGAATGCTATGATTTCCGTCGGGAGAAGATTGTGGTTCATCGCACCCACCTGTACTACATAGACTACACGTACCAGCCAGTTCCGGATGATGTAACGCTGGTGGCTCAGCTTAGTATGGACCGACTGCAGATGCTGGAGACCATATGTAAGCACTGGGAGGGTCCTATCTCCCTGGCTCTCTATATGTCAGATGCCGAGGCCCAGCAGTTCCTCAGATATGCTCTCAGCTCCGAAATACTCATGTCTCGCAAAAATGTGGGATACCATATTGTCTACAGAGATGGGGTACGTCACCATACATTTAGTTGTATTCTTTCATTTTTGAAAAAATGTTTTTTTTTTCTATTTCTACCTTGCAATTCATATACATGTTTATTCATAGATGGTGTTTGGTTTATTTTAGCAATTTTATCCTGTGAATTACCTGCGTAATGTGGCTTTGAGGCAGGTGATGACTCCATATGTGTTCCTGTCTGACATAGACTTCCTGCCCATGTATGGGTTGTATGAGTACCTGAAGAAAGCCGTGTCCATGATGGACATGTCATCACAGAAAAAGGTGTGTGTAGCAGGTGGTCATATGTAAATGAAAGATAGAAAATGAAACTAGACTGCATCAGAATTCACACTCTAGGTACATTCATCTTTGTGAGCTGACTTCTTTACGCAATAGTCAAGGAACTTCTAACAGTTAGGACTTCAACCCCTAGAGAACATGCCTATCTAAATTTTGTTGATTGACAGGACTAACCAATTTTTTTTCTGGACCAGTGTATCTGCATATTATATTAATAAAATTTGTAACTGTTAATATGCTCAATGAAACACTGGGATCAAAGGCTGTCTGACGTCATTATCATGATAACATTGTAACAAACTACAGCCAAAGAGAATATTACAAAATTCCCAAAATCTTTTGAAAGGTAAGTTTTATGGCAGTGTGGTGTGGAAAATGAAGTGTAATGCAGTAGCTGAGATAAAATGATTTTTTTATTGTTTTCAGGCACTGATTGTGCCAGCTTTTGAGACACAAAGATATCGCTTGACCTACCCTACTTCCAAGGCAGAACTCCTGTCCATGTTAGACATGGGAACATTATTCACTTTCAGGTAAGTAACATTACTTTATCAGGACATTTGCCGGCCAAGCCCAAAAAGGCTGAGAAGTGGGCTTTCATTTTACCAAAAACATTTTTTTATTCCATGGATCATTTTTGGGACCAAAAGATTTTCCTTTCACAAACAATCACTTTTTATCATGCGATATGCAGCAAACTTTTTGAAAATATCCATAATCTAATGTATACTTAAAATGACATATAATATTTCAGATTGTTTAGACTTTGACAAATTTGCTGCATTTATATCATTAAAATTGAAGTAGAATCTCTGCTGCCAGATTTGGTACCAAAATTGGCCTGTAGAATTAAAAAACAGTTTGGGGCCTGTTTGGACTTGGGCTGCCTGCTCATATTTACTGTATACAGACAAATTTTCGCGACCTTTTTATTTTCGCGTTAATTCGCGCCAGGACGTCATTCGCGAAATTAAATGGACGCGAAATTGAAGAGGGGACTCTCTCGCTTTGTTTTGACTTTGTTCTCACTGATTCCAATTATCAGCGTTCACAGTTTTGCGTTTCGTTATTGTCTCCACTGCTTTGAGTCGTGTCTTCCCTTTTTGACAGAAATGCTTTCACACGTGGATCGATTTTAATTGCATTTTAAATGATAAATAAAGGTATTTACCCAATATTATCACAAATTATGCTTCGCAGGTCAAGAATTTATCCATGAAGTAAAACGTAAATATCATGTACGTGACGTCGCGGTAATTCACGTCCGCAACACGAGGAGAAGCCAGGGATCCATCATTGCGCAATATATTAATATTTCAATGCGTGTTGATAGACTCCAATTGTTTTCGCGCCAAAAATAAGAGCTTCTCCCCGTCACTCCCGTTTTTTAACATGACCTTGTATTGCGTAATGCATGTTAAATGGATGAATGGTTTTGTTCTGTTCTCGACCTGCAAAACGTATTTTGTGTTAATATTGGGTAAATACCTTTATTTATCATTTAAAATGCAAAGCGTAATTTGTGATAATATTATGTACTAGAAATCAAAAATTCGTGAAAATAAAACGGCGCGAACCTGTCGAAAACGGCGATGGCGCGAAAATAACTAGGCGCGAATTTTTCTCTGTATACAGTATATAATCCAATATGGATTGATGACTTGATTCTCTTTACAATGTATTCCTGAAATTTCATGTGCAAATTAAAAACAATAATTTGTGTTCATGTTGTAGATATCACGTTTGGCCCAAAGGGCACGCACCCACCAACTTTGCCAAGTGGAGAACAGCAACCACACCATATAAGGTAGGATCAAAGTGCATCAACTCAGTGGTCTCAAGAGCTACAATGAAGTATACTTTGCCAGTCTCATCCTTTAAGTTTATTTAAGAATTGTACTTTGAAAAATTGTATTTTAAAAAACTTTTTTTTGAAAAATTGTATTTTTGAGAATTGCACTTTCAAGAATTTTGCATTTAAAGATTGATGAAATTTATTAGATTATCATGAGTTATTATATGTTGAAGTTTGTTAAAGGATAACATTGAAGGATCTCCTGTAAAAGGATCTCCTTAGTACCAATTTACACATTTTGCTCTTCATTATAAAATGTATTATCATTTCTGTAGGTCAACTGGGAGCCAGATTTTGAACCTTATGTGGTAGTGCCCAAAAACATACCTGAGTATGATGAACGGTTTGTGGGCTTTGGCTGGAACAAAGTGTCGCACATCCTCGAACTTGATGCACAAGGGTAAGTAATTATATACAAGAAATTCTTGTTCCAAATGCCATTCCTCTGGCCTATCTCTCAAGCATATATTAATCATTATGTGGCAAATTATGTGATTTGGAGAGCAGAAATCTTTTGATGCTTCACTGCAAAGACATAGATTTGTCAAATGGTTTTGTTAAGAGATCCATGGCCAACACAATCAGCCAATGAAGGGCAGGCAACCTGACATCCAGTAAAATCTGCCAATTGCAAGGCAACAACACCTTCTAGAATGGATTATTGAAATTGAGCAGAACCGACTAGCACCTTAAATATACTGCTAAAAAACAATTGACCAACTTGATTTAAAATCCGTTCCATACTAGGATAAGACGTTCATTTGTCTTATTCTCCAAAACTATCAGTAATATATATTTCATATTTTATATAGAAATAGCTATAGAGGTGAAGATTCAAATTCCTTCAAATCTTGAAGTGATATCACCATTGACCTTAGTGCAGTGACCTTGAGGTCACAAATTTTGTACTGAGCATATCTCAGCAACCACTTATAAGACGATATTAAAACTTTGTATACAGAAATGTCTTATGTCATAGCTGTGCCTCGTCATATTATTTTAGTTATGTGACCTTTGACCTTGACACATTGACCTTGAATT
Source organism: Amphiduros pacificus (assembly GCA_949316495.1). Lineage (NCBI taxonomy): Eukaryota > Metazoa > Annelida > Polychaeta > Phyllodocida > Hesionidae > Amphiduros > Amphiduros pacificus. The sequence continues at coordinate 43,848,359 of OX439003.1, read as the reverse complement.
TAAAATCTGTGTACATGCAACATCTCAACCATTAAAAGTGAATAAAAAGTTCATATCTGTTATATATCAACACCATGTCAAACACCTCATACATTTTTTTTACAGATTTGACCTTTCACCTTGATACTGTGACCTTGACCTTTGTATTATTGTGCAGGTAATATCTCATGAACATTGAACTGGAGATACTAAATATTGGGCATGCATGGCAAATACAAAGCGTTGTCAGCATTTGCCAAAAGATTTTGACCCATATCAGACAATATGTCCAACATTCAGCCAGCCAATGTCAGAAATTTATCTTCAACATCAGACATTTCAACGCATATGCCTTTGAATCAATTGTCACAAGCTACGGTTGGACTGGAACCCTATCATTGTTGTGATTTTGTAACAGGAAAGAATAGAGTAGGCAACCAGAGAAATGAAAGTCTGAAGCACCCAGTGTTTCTTAAGAGGTGTGCAATTACTGTGCATATCCTATAAATGGGTGAAAAGTGACTGGACTGGCTTGTTACACAGTTAATGTGTTTACATTTAAGTCAGCAGAGCTATAGACTATGCAGTCCAAATCTATATTAGGACTATCAAGGACGTCTCGTTGTGCAGCGGGCGAATATTGTCACTCTTTTGGAGGGGATTGCTCTGATTGATTTACATAAATATAGAACAGGGAAACCCTAAACAACAACCCACATTTCCAGTGACGTATGACCGGAATTCCGGGCACGGCATATGGGCACCTGCGAGGTGGTGTACTGTCCATATATATGGACATGTTATTACTGTCTAGCAGAGCTATCATCCCATCAGGTTATGTTTTATGTAAACTTACTGGGTATGTGACTAAAATGTCATCATTAATTAAATAATTTATTTTGCAGGTATGAGTTTGTGGTACTGCCAAATGCATTCATTATCCACATGCCCCATGCTCCCAGTTTTGATATAGCTAAGTTTAGGTCCAGTGCCCTCTACAGGAGGTAAGTTTCACCATTTACGAATTATTTCAGTTTGGTTTTGTGTGAAAGGTATGATAGAATTCTCATTTGTTTATGTAATATATATTCTATACAAAGCAAAATCATGATATTAACAGTTTTGTATTCCTCATCTTTTAACTGAAAAAAAATTCCCTTTTATTTCAGATGTTTAAAAGTACTGAAAGGAGAATTTCAGAGAGATTTATCAAGGAAGTATGGGATCAAAGCATTGAAGTATCTATCTGTGGAAAAATGAAGACTGCCCTTTGATGCACCTTGGAATGATCTGTATGGCGGATCATTTACTCAAGAATATGAATGGTCATCTAGGTTCGGGATAGATCAGCTTGGGATCTATAAAACATGAATAATTTGTGGATCAAATGTAAATACAGTAAATACATGTACCTAGATTTATAAACTAAAGAAGAGGATTGGGAAGATAATTTGATTAGTATCGGAGACTGGGGAAATTAAGATCTCCCGTTTCTTCATGATAATGATATTTTGCTGTATTTGTGTGTTTTTCCTGATATGAATGTCTTGGTTTAATCAAATTAAATAGCTTTATTGTGAAATTATATGTGCCAATATCCTGTGCCAGGTAATTACTTTTGGTCAGTTAATATCCTGAATTGAGCTTTCAATGTCATTCACAAAACGGCGTAATAGCCAGCAAGAGTGTTGTTACCATTTTTGGACTTTGTTCCAGAAATGAAAGTTGCTATATTAATCAGCAAATTATTTATTACTTAAAACAATTTTTAAGCCAAATTTAGGTACAATTTACATTTTTTTTGGTATTTTATATAATATATAGTATACTTAACATAATGTGGTTCTAATGATAAAAAGGTGCATGCTAACTTAAGGATATTTGTACATAATGACTGGTATTTTCAAAGATGATTTGTGTTCATCTTATTACAATTTTTGTAATTAGAACATAATTATTAGATTAATGTATCTTCCATTCAAAGAATGTGAGATAATCAGAGAAATTAAACAGTATATTTGTGGATGTTTCAACAACTATTAAGTATATAAATATTGTCAATGGCTAAGGCAGATAGATATTTTGTCATTGATTTAAGTGAAGTGCTATATTGCGCATATTTAGAACCAAGTTGTTTATGTATTTGATACTAGGAGGCAAATCTTTACATCCTGTGTTCTTTGCGAACTACTTGTCAAAGAAGGTTGGTCACAATCATTATATTAGTATTCAGCTACAATGCTTTCATTAATCACACTGCAGGTTAATAAAAAAACTTAAAGTTAATAAGTATGTTTGTGTTTGACAAACTTTATCATAAAACTCTTAACAATCTTGTTGATCATGCTACATTAAATCTATATATTGTTTTACCTATTGCCAATAAGTGACATGAAACAAAACATAGCTTATAATCATGAACACATTATAGATATAATATAGATATTATTAGAAAACGTTATTCAGATTTACTTATTCAAATTCACCCCAAACATCAAATTATTTTTTCTGTTGTAAACAAATCTCAGATTTCAGAGTATCTTATAAACATGTTACAGTATAAAACAAAATAATGTTAAGGGATCATACCCTTATTGAAAAAATATGTAAAAGAAAAAGGTAAACCATTAAATTTCAGTTGTGCTTACTGAATAAA